>JAACNH010000323.1:0-64805 GCA_019447015.1 Hymenochirus boettgeri
ATCATGGAGCCAATTATGGAAAGAGGATCCTATCATGGAGCCAATTATGGAAAGAGGGTCCTATCATGGAGCCAATTATGGAAAGAGGCTCCTATCATGGAGTCAATTATGGAAAGAGGCTCCTATCATGGAGCCAATTATGGAAAGAGGATCCTATCATGGAGCCAATTATGGAAAGAGGATCCTATCATGGAGCCAATTAAGAGACTGCCCAGTAATGTTTTACAAGAAATAAGTGCCCAGTAGCATTTCCTGAGAACTGAACTGCTTCCTTAACCTCTGCTGAGAAATGAACTGCCCTGTAAAGTTTCCTGAGAACTAAACTGCCTTGTAACGTTTACCGAGAACTGAACTGGCCACTAACGTTTCCCGGTAAGTAAACAGCCTCAGTAAACTCTGCCGAGTACGGAACTGCCCAGTACCGTCTACCAAGAGCTGAACTGCCCCATAAGGTTTCCCAAGAGCTGAACTGCCCCGTAAGGTTTCCCAAGAGCTCTTTGTTTGTAGAACTTAAAATATTTTTATTTTGTCTTCCCTATAAACCCCTTAGGATACGTTATATTTAGGCCACAGGTGTCTACATACTGCAACCAGGGAATGCTGGGAGATATAGTTTGGCCCACCTCTCCCTAAGCTATCTTATACAAGACAGGGAACTCTGGGTACCACTCATGTATTATATGGGATAATGTATCCCCTACTGTAAATTATAAGGATATTAGGAGTCACTGAGGAGTTTTGTGTCCATATAAAGGTACAAGGACACAGGCTGAGTTATACAGGGATTTCTCTGTACCACAAATGTATTATAAGGGATAATGTATCCCCTACTCTAAATTATAATGATTTAGAAATCACTGAGGAGGTCTGGTCCATATAAAGGTACAAGACACAGACTGAGTTTACAGGGAACTCTGGGTACCACTCATGTATTAATGGATAATGTATCCCCTACTGTATATTATAAGGATATTAGAAGTCCTGAGGGGTTCTGTTCTATTAAAGTTACAAGGACACAGACTGAGTTATACAGGGAACTCTGGGTACCACTCATGTATTATAATGGATAATGTTACCTCTACTGTAAATTATAAGGATATTAGAAGTCACTGAGGAGTTCTGTGTCTATATAAAGGTACAAGGACACAGACTGAGTTATACAGGGAACTCTGGGTACCACTCATGTATTATAAGGGATAATGTATCCCCTACTGTAAATTATAAGGATATTAGACGTCACTGAGGAGTTCTGTGTCTATATAAAGGTACAAGGACACAGACTGAGTTTACAGGGAACTCTGGGTACCACTCATGTATTATAAGGGATAATGTATCCCCTAATGTAATTCAAATAAATGGAGGTATATGTGCAGCTACAGATGGCACAGATTCCAAGCTGTGAAGCAAATATCTTTATTTTAACAAAACATGTGTGCTATATGTTTCGGACCAACGTCCTTTCTCAAGCACCGAACCTGAACCTGGACCAGAGATACCAGGAGGTGTAACCTACAGTTTCTACATTTGATCCTAGGTGTAGTGGATCCTCAACTACTCATTATTTGACTATCCCTACTGTAAATTATAAGGCTATTAAATCACTGAGAGTTCTGTGTCTATATAAAGGTACAAGGACACAGAGTTATACAGGGAACTCTGGGTACCAATCATGTATTATAAGTGATAATGTATCCCCTACTGTAAATTATAAGGATATTAGAAGTCACTGAGGAGTTCTGTGTCCATATAAAGGTACAGGACACAGGCTAAGTTATCAGGGAACTCTGGGTACCACTCATGAATTATAAGGGATAATGTATCCCCTACTGTAAATATAAGGATAAGAAGTCACTGAGGAGTTCTGTGTCCATATAAGGTTACAAGGACACAGACTGAGTTATACAGGGAACTCTGGGTACCAATCATGTATATAAGGGATAATGTATCCCCTACTGTAAATTATAGGATATTAGAAGTCACTGGAGTTCTGTGTCTAATAAAGGTACAAGGACACAGACTGATTGTACAGGCAGGGAACCTTGGTTTCACTTATCTATTGTATGTATTGATATTAAAAGTCACAGTGGAGTTCCTTAAGGTTTGATACTTGGTTTGTAGAACTTAAAATATTTTTATTTTGTCATTCCCTATAAACCCCTTAGGATACGTTATATTTTAGGCCACAGGTGTCTACATACTGCAACCAGGGAATGCTGGGAGATATAGTTTCCACACATCTGGAGGGCCGCGGGTTTGACACCTGTGTTTTAGGCTAATGTGGTTCACCTCATATTAAGTATAGTTACAGATAAATATATTCAGCTTGAAATCGGTACCTACCATTTGATTTTAAACCAACGTGCTGACATCTACCACTAGTGTGTATGCATAGGATTAGGATTGATTTAATTATATGAATAACGCCAGTTCCCCCTGCATGTACACACAAGACCTAAGCTGTTCTCTTCCCCTTCCCTCTGCCTCTCAGTGTCTCATTACAAGCTCGCACATATTCAAAGGAGGAGCTGGGGGAATAGGGGAATAGCATTTCAGTGATTGGCTGTGATGTCAGCTGTCACATCCTTGACTGACAGCTGTTAAAGGGTATGTCTATTGCATTTTATAGCTTTCTTTTTGACTGGAGGTAAATGCTTCTATCCCTTTCTCCCGTTTTTACCTGGATCGTTCCAGCGCTGCAGAAAGACTCCAACGTGGCTGACAGCCTCCGACGCATCCCCAGTCCTTTCCTGTGCGCGTATGCACAAACAGTGTGAAGGAGCGTGGGCGCATCGGACGTGTCAGAGAAGCCACGCTGGAGCGGGTCCCACGTAGTGTCACTGCTCTCCTGCAAGATATACTGAAGAACGGGAGGAAAGGGAATAGTGCATTTACCTCCTGCTCTTCAGTAAAACAGTTAAAAGAAACTTGTAAAATACGATGGACATCCCCTTTAACTGGAAGGACCAGGAACAGAAAGAGGAATCATTTCAGGCAAGTTTTTACGTTTCTCGCCTTTTTAATTTGTTGTGGTTTGGGGGGTAATTTACTTATAACACAAACCGCTATCAGAGACACAGACATCCCCCTCAGTATCCCAACCAGCACTCACACACTTACATCCTATTTGAAAATCTTTAGTCAGAACAGAAATATCCCATAGATACACCAACCTCACTAAACATAGACCCTCCTATTAATCCCTTAGTTCATACAAAGACTAAAACTGGGCGTTAAATAGTAATAAATCACTAATACTGTCTCCATACACAGGCTATGTGTGGCAGGTCCAGTGTAACCAGATATACTCCCAAGTAAATGTATCAATGACCAGATATTGTCAAATGTAACATTCTACTTGGTACAAATGTTTCAAATGCTTTTGAAAAGAATCCACAGGACGCAGATAGGCAGCCTTCCCCATAATATCACACACTGACTCTGAGCCACACTCAATTGCTCTCTTAATCCAGAGGACAGACTGACACAGCCCAAAATACAGACTCTGGGACCACAGCTAAGAGTGGCCATAAACACTCGCTTCTCCGTACACTCACTTGCGGCCATATGTAATCAGCCAATGTCTGCTCTTCACTGACGCTCGCTCTTCACAGCTTTGTTGCATATAGGATATATCCTTTATTTTATAGTAATATATCTTCAGATTGCATTGATTTTTCAGGAGCTATGAGCCACAATGAGGTGGATGTGTGTACTATCTTACTATTACCATTTAAAATGACCATCAATAAATGTACGTAAAATATAGCTCTGACTTATTAGGTCAAAGAACTTATATCTTGTGAAGGTTCTCATTCATCTAGTCATGGTACATCTGTAATATTCATTCATCCAGTCATGTTATCGTATCTATGTCTATCAGTCTGGTAATCTGTATATTCATTCATCCAGGTCATGGTATATCTTTAATATTCATTCATCCAGGTCATGGTAATCTGTAATATTCATTCATCCAGTCTGGATATCTGTTATATTCATATTCATCCATCCAGGTCACGGTATATCTGTAATATTCATCCATCCAGGTCACGGTATATCTGTAATATCACCATCCAGGTCACGGTATATCGTATATACATCCATCCAGGTCACGGTATATCTGTAATATACATCCATCCAGGTCACGGTATATCTGTAATATTCATTCATCTAGTCACGTATATCTGTAAGATATTCATCATCCAGGTCACGGTATATCTGTAATATTCATCATCCAGGTCATGGTATATCTGAATATTCATTCTCCAGGTCACGGTATATCTGTAATTTCATCCATCCAGGTCACGTATATCTTAATATACATCCATCCAGGTCACGGTATATCTGTAATATTCATCCTCCAGGTCACGGTATATCTGTTAATTATTCATACCCTCCAGGTCATGGTATATCTGTAATATTATTCATCCAGGTCATGGTTATCTGTAATATTCATCCATCCAGGTCATGTATATCTGTAATATTCATCCATCCAGGTCATGTATATCTGTATATTCAGTTAGATCAACTGGACTTGAAGTTTAGTTCTTGAAGATGTTTCGCTAGACATCCGACTGGATCTCTCTCAATAGAATGACTTGCAAAGAATCTGTTGGCAATACAAGTACCTGGAAAGTCCCAATTAGCATTTGACGACAGGTTTGGGACCTCTGAATGCAAGGTGTGGATGCATGTGGCTAAGGGGTGTTATGGATGTATTGAGGCAAGGAACGTTTCAATAACAACCCTAATCCTCAACCTGACCTGGTCCCTCGCTGCTCTTCCTCGTTCTGTGGCTAACAAGCTGCTCACTTCCTGGATGCGGCTGTCCATAAAGGCACCACGTGACATCACGCCCAATCACTTGACATTACCATGACCAGGAGTAGAGCGGCTGTCAGCACAAAAGCCCTCTGACCCTGTTTTGCTCAAAACAGGACAGGGCGGTGCCCATGCGGCGAGGGGCCGGCGCTGCTAAGTCTCTATAGGGGATCTTTAAAACATATAGATAATGAGAAACCTATTAACGAGTTAATGAGGGGAGGAGACCCCGAGCCCCCTTTTCTAATTAATGGAAGTTAATGAGCAGCATGACACAGAGCTGTGATCGTTGTCACGGAGGAGTTTCTGCTTTGATATTAAGTTAGTGTTTATTAACTTATTATGAAAGGTGCAGCAATCAGATGTTTTCTAACTGCAGTAGACCGTAAAACCTATCATCAGATTGGTTTCTGCAGATTATAGATTTGTAATAATTCCATATTTATGGTGCATTAGATTGTCATTTCTGAACATTCTATTGGTGTCCCTCTTCAAAAGAGAACTACCGTGTGTAAAGATATTTTCAATAACAGTTAAACTGAAGTAGTTGGGACAGGAGATAAACCTGGTAATTCCTACCTTCCAATATTGTTTCTGTGAGGAGCCCAGCCCAAAAAACTGATTCTGCCAGTTCTTCCTCCTGGCTTCACTCTAACAGGAATAGTTCCAGGACCTAACCTGGCAAATGAAAAGTGTACATGCTGTAGCTCCTCAACAAAACAATATGTGAGTAGGATAATCCTTCCTTCCTGCCCCAGGTACTTACCATTTCTAATTAGTTAGTTTTCTTTAAAGGTGTATGTGAGGAGGTTTGACCTCATTCCTGTGTTTTCCTAAGCCTTATGTCAGTTCTTAAGGCTTAAAAATTCCTTCTTAAGGCTTTAAAATTCCTCTTTAAGGGCAAGTCCCATCCCAAATGAAAACTTACATACAGGTAAATGTAAGTTTTTTCATAGTTTGAAATGTGAATATAAGTCTAACCCTGAAATCGCACACTGTCCTGTTTCCTCCTCTTTTTCTGCTTCCAGGTTCTCCAGTTAGTAACTGTCCGTTATGGATTTGACAGCTGACATCACAGCCAATGACTGGAATGTTAATCCCCTGTCTGCCTCTCTGAGCATGCCCAGGCTCAGTACAGGCTCAGTACAGGTTTCTAAATGCTCAGTTCCATGAGGCATCCAGAAGCATAGCAGGCATACAGTAATGATTCATAGGACAAACTATATATAGCAACATATTTTTAAAGAGGCATTCTCTTCTTTCTAAAAGATGTTATTGGAGGGTGGATTTGTCCTTTAAAGTGGTTTACAATCCATATGGACTCAACTGTGATAATACCTTGTGGTATTCTGGGTTTTCTATACATAGTATTTTTCTTAAGGTTGAGATTTATAGATTAGGGTGGGATGTTTGATACTGTGGTGCATACGGGACAGGCATCGACCCGGACGCTTGTTGGCATCAGCTTTCCGCTGAAGAGAATTGTCATTTGTATGGGCTCTTTGCTCAGCCTTTAGCCCTGTATTCCCTTACCCATCATGCACTTTAAAACCATACACCCCCTGAATTCCTTGCACTCTCTAGTGTGGGCACGTCTTGCCTGCATTTATGAGCTGGTACTGGTTTATTTTTTAGGGAAGAATCGAATACCGATAATATTGCTTTGTGCCTTTACCATTCAATTCATTCCAAGCTGCTTTTATGTGACTGATCGATTGGTGTGATCAGGCTTTAGTCTTTAACAGTAACATAGTCGTTAGTTGAATAAAAATAAAGGTCCATCAGATTCAACCCATTTTCCCCCTTACAGGATTTTCTAACTAAACATTTCCCATGGAGATAAATTCTTTCCAAAGCCGCATGTCCCTGAATAAACTTGAAGTTTTGTATATTAATAGCAGTAATGTTCAATATTCTTACTGATTCTCACCCCTTTCAAACATGACAATGGAACCTTCTTTCCCTTACTCCATAATTAACCTTGTGCCCTCATCAAAATTTCCTGGGCTTTTCCCCTGTTTTCTCATTCCATTTGAGATTGTTATTCTTGTTATTGCCTTCAAGCTGTCTCTTCCGTCTTATGCTCTATGAATGTTCCTCTTGTATTTGTGCCGTCTGGCTAATGGCCCCCTCTTGGTAGAACACTTCTTGTCATCTACCCAATGTTCTGCCTGCTCCAACGGTCATTTCCTTCACTCCAAGGTTCCATTATCTTAGAGTGTTAACCAACCCCCCATCTCTTAACCCCAAGCGCATGTTTTTCTCTTAATCCATCTACGTATGATTTCCTTTGATATTTTTATTTCTCATGTTTATTTTGTTGTCATCCGCGCATTCACAGTGTAGCCCCAACTTTGGGGTTATTCAATAAAATTCTTATCGTTTAAAATGTGCTAATTTTGCCCCAACCAATCCGATGTTAGCTTTCAAATGTAAATAATAATCTGATTGGTTGGGACAAAATTAGCACTGTTTAAAGGATAAGAACTTTATTGATCTCCCTGTTTGTCTTTTCACCTGATTGCAAATTGCTGCTTATTTATTCCTCAGGTGTGCACCCTTTTCAATATCCTCTGCTTTTTCTTCCTTTATTACCTCTTGGGCCACCCAGTCATTCTCACCTCACTGTGTTTTGCTTGTTACATCCTTTCTTGCACATTCCTGTTCCCCATCTTCTAATTACAGAGAGGGGATACACGTTTGGCCAGTTTTGTGTCACTGAAAGCCCCTGTATGAGTCTACATGGTGTTAGTCTATGGAGTTCCTACTAACCCTTTTGTATTGTGGTTATACCGGGGTGCCCTGTCATATTTGTTATATTAGCTGGTAAGGCCAGCTCTATCTTGGAAACAGTTAATTTACCATGTTTTACTTAGGAGTCTCCCCAGTATTTCCCTCTCATGAATCGACATATGCAATCACTTCCTGTTAATCATCTGTTGAGAGCAATCCTCGCCTTTTACACTCTTCCTTCCCGCAGCCGCACTCTACAGGAAAGTAGTTATATGTAGAGAATTAAACTTTTATCTCTGTTTCCTGAAATGGACAATTTTCCCACCCAATATAACAAACGAGTAGGTAAAAAGGAGACTGTAATGACCCGTCTCATTCATATTGTAGTATCAATACCTCCAAGTTGAGTCCCGATTTGTCCAGTAATAGTTTAGAAGTGATTTTGGTGGTGGATAATGTGCTTGTTTAAACCACTATAGATCTGTCCCCACCAATGTCTATACTGCTGCTGCTTCCTTTTTTCTGCTTGTTTTATGTTCTCTCCTTCCTCAGGAAGCTTATTTTAAATCTTACTGTTCTGCACTATGTGGGCATTTACTCTCTACCCTCTTATCCAGTGTCCCTCTCTATTACTGGCTGTGAACAGGTCATAGGCTCGTATCTAAAAAACTGGGCAACTTCCTTGTCAGAAGGAATCTCATTTCCAGCCCGGCCAGGTTTTGTCCGGGGCTGTGGTTAATGCACCAAACGTTTCTACTCCACGAGTAGATCTCATCAGCAGGACATAAGAGGATCAGATAATGATTTCTTCATTTCGTTTGATCATTGTACATTTCAAGAGGTTCCTGGACTAGCATAGTGTTCTCTACCGCATTTTACAGACTTTTGTTTGGTTTTATGCTCTTGCTTGGTAGTGTATATCTAAAGCTAATGTCATTTTGGGGAACAAGGTTTTATCCTTTATATAGTGGTTTGGGTGAAATTGATTTCTGTTGTCTTTTTAATCTGTGTGTATGGGAGAAGGAATCCCTTCATTTAATGTCTGAACAGACAAATGTGTCTTCGATTCACTTTCCTTATCTCTTGTTCCCTTGTTTTTTTTTGCTCTTTTCCCTGTAGCCCCAAAGTGCTGTAATTGGCAATTGTACCATAATATCCCAATGATCACTTTCAGGGCACCTCCATCCATTTTGAAGCAATGCTGTCACCAGGGAGCTGTCATGTCCTCCCTAGATATCAGTCGGGCAGCTTATAGAGATTATTTTAATGAACTACCTGCTAGCACGAAGAAGGCAGGGCCTAATGCTTAGCATAATGAATGTCCTGTCTGCCAAATGATCTCCCTGGGGGGCAATCACACCAGGCCAATAGTTCATGTAGGAGTTGATAATAGGTGTTGGCAATAGATAATTGTTCTAAGGGCTGGACAGAAGTCCTGAGGTATGCCAAAATTTGTAGGGGTAGAGATAATACCCTGCAGGCTTACGGGACAAGTATTGACCTGTGTTGGCCAGGACAAGGTTAATGTCCCCAGGGGTCACAGGGCGGTAATAACACAGAACACAATCAGAGGGATAACTAGCAAACATCAGAATAGATTTAAAAGGTTAAGATCATTACTGGGAAGTGAGAAAGATGAGACTGATCAATCACCTGCTTTATTCTTATACCATCATATATTGGCATTCCTAGGTTGGAACAATCTTCATTTTAGACACAACTGAGTTATACAGGGAACTCTGGGTACCAATCATTATTATAAGGGATAGTAATCCCTACTGTACAATTATAAGATATTAGCAGTTCACATGAGGAGTTCTGTGTCTATATAAAGGTACAAGGACACAACTTGAGTTTACAGGGCAGGGAAACTTCTTGGTTTTCACTTATCTATTGTATGTATTGATATTAAAAGTCACAGTGGAGTTCCTTAAGGTTTTATAATTGTTTGTAGAACTTAAAATATTTTATTTGTCATTCCTATAAACCCTTAGGATACGTTATATTTAGGCCACAGGTGTCTACATACTGCAACCAGGAATGCTGGAGATATAGTGTTTTGGCCCACCTCTCCCTAAGCTATCTTATACAAGACAGGGAACTCTGGGTACCACTCATGTATTATATGGAAATGTATCCCCTACTGTAATTATAAGGATATTAGGAGTCCTGAGGAGTTTTGTGTCCATATAAGGTACAAGGACACAGGCTGAGTTATCCATGATTTCTCTGTACCACAATGTATTATAGGGATAATGTAATCCCCTACTCTAAATTATAAGAGATTAGAAATCACTGAGGAGGTTCTGTGTCCATATAAAGGTACAAGGACACTACTTGAGTTATACCGGAACTCTGGGTACCACTCCATGTATATAATGGATAATGTATCCCCTACTGTATATATAAGGATATTAGAAGTCACTGAGGGCTTTCTGTGTCATATAAAGGTACAAGGACACCAGACTGATTTATACATGGAACTCTGGGTACCCACTCTGTATTATAATGGATAATGTATCCTCTACTGTAATATAAGGATATTAGAAGTCACTGAGGAGTTCTGTGTCTATATAAAGGTACAAGGACACAGACTGAGTTTATACCGGGAAACTCTGGGTACCAACTCATGTATTATAGGGATAATGTATCCCCTACTGTAAATTATAAGGATAATTAGACGTCACTGAGGAGTTCTGTTGTCTATATAAAGGTACAAGGACACAGACTGAGTTTTACAGGAACTCTGGGTACCACTCATGTATTATAAGGGATAATGTATCCCCTAATGTAACTTCAATAAATGGAGGTATATGTGCAGCATACAGATGGCACAGATTCAAGCTGTGAAGCAAGATATCTTTATTTAACAAAACATGTGTGCTATATGTTTCGGACAACGTCCTTTCTCAAGCACACCGAACCTTAACCTGACCAGAATACCAGGAGGTGTAACCTACAGTTTCTACATTTGATCCTAGTGTAGTGGATCCTCAACTACTCATTATTTGACTATCCCTACTGTAAATTATAAGGCTATTAATCACTGAGGAATTCTGTGTCCTATATAAAGGTACAAGGACACACGAGTTATACAGGAACTCTGGGTACCAATCATGTATTATAAGTGATAATGTATCCCCTACTGTAAAATTAATAAGGATGATTAGAAGTCCACTGAGGGATTCTGTGTCCATAGAAGGTACAAGGACACGGCTAAGTTATACAAGGAACTCTGTACCACTCATGAATTATAAGGGATAATGTATCCCCTACTGTAAATTATAAGGATATTAAAGTCAACTGAGGAGTTTTCTGTGTCCATATAAAGGTACAGGACACAACTGAGTTATAAGGGAACTCTGGGTACCAATCATGTATTATAGAGGATAATGTACCCCTACGTAAATTATAAGGATATTAGAAGTCACTGAGGAGTTCGTGGTCTATATAAAGGTCACAAGGACACAACTGAGTTGTACAGGGCAGGGAACTCTTGGTTTCACTTATCTATTGTAAATGTATTGATATAAAAGTCACAGTGGAGTTCCTTAAGGTTTGATACTTGTTTTTGTAGGAACTTAAAATATTTTATTTTGTCATTCCCTATAAACCCTTAGGATACGTTATATTTTAGGCCACAGGTGTCTACATACTGCAACCAGGGTAATGCTGGGAATATAGTGTTTCCACACCATCTGGGGGCCGACGGTTTTGAACACCTGTTTTTTAGGCTAATGTGTGTCACCCTCATATTAAAGTATATGTTACAGTAAAAATATTCAGCTTGAAATCGGTACCTACCATTTGATTTAAACCACGGCTGACCTCTACCACTGTGTTGTATGCATATGATTAGGAGTTGATTTAATTATATGAATAATCGCCATTTTTCCCCCTGCATGTCACCAAGACCTAAGCTGTTCTTTTCTTTTCCCCTTCCCTCTGCCTCTCAGTGGTCTCATTACAAAGCTCGCACATATTCAAAGGAGGCAGCTGGGGGAATAGGGGAATAGCATTCATGATTGGCTGTGATGTCAGCTGTCACAAATCCTTGACTGACACTGTTTAAAGGTATGTCTATTGCATTTTATAGCTTTCTTTTTGACTGGAGGTAAATGCTCTATCCCTTTCCTCCCGTTTTGACTGATCGTTCCAGCGCTGCAGAAAGACTCCAACGTGGCTGACAGCCTCCGACGCATCCCCAGTCCTTTACACTGTGCGCGTATGCACAAACTGTGAAGGACGTGGGCGCCATCGGACGCTTGTCAGAGAAGCCAGCGCTGGAGCGGGTCCCGGGTAAGTGTCCCCTGCTTCTCTGCAAGATATACTGAAGAACGGGAGGAAGGGATAGTGCATTTACCTCCTGCTCTTCAGTAAACAGTTAAAAAGAAACTTGTAAAATACGATGACATCCCCTTTAACTGGAAGGACCAGGAAGCAGAAAGAGGGGAATCATTTTCAGCAAGTTTTTTACGTTTCTCTGTCCTCTTTTAATTTGTTGTTTTGTGTTAATTTACTTATAACACAAACCGCTATCAAGACACAGACACTCCCCCGTCTACCAACCAGCCTCACACACTTAACATCCATTTGAATCATTTATCAGAACAAAAATATCCCATAGATACACCAACCTGCACTACAACATAGACCCCCCCCTATTAATCCCTTATAGTTCATACAAAAGACATAACTGGGCGTTAAAATAGTAATAAAGTCACTAATACTGTCTCCATACACAGGCTATGTGTGGCAGGTCCAGTGTAACCAATATACTCCCCATAAATGTATCAATGACCAATATTGTCAAATGTAACATTCTACTTGGATCAAATGTTTCAAATGCTTTTGAAAAGAATCCACAGGAACGCATAAGGCAGCCTCCCCATAATATCACACACTGACTCTGAGTCCACACTCAATTGCTGCTCTATTCCAGAGGTACAGACTGACACAGCCCAAATAACAGACTCTGGGACCACAGCTAAGAGTGGCCATAAACACTCGCTTCTCTCGTACACTCACTTGCGGCCATATGTATCAGTGCCAATGTCTGCTCTTCACTGAGCTGCTCAGTTCACGCTTTGTTGCATATAGGATATAATCCTTTATTTTATAGTAATATATCTTCAGATTGCATTGATTTTTCAGAGGCTATGAGCCACAATGAGGTGGATGTGTTTACTATCTTACTATTACCATTAAAAATACATCAATAAATGTACGTAAAATATAGCTCTGACTTATATTAGGTACAAGAAACTTATATTCTGTGTGAAGGTTCTCATTCATCTAGGTCATGGTACCATCTGGTAATATTCATTCATCCAGGTCATGGTATATCTGTAAATATTCTTCATCCAGGGTCATGGTATATCTGTATATTCATTCATCCAGGTCATGGTATATCTGTAATCATTCATTCTGATTCTGTACTTCCTGTCATGGTATATCTGTAATATTCATCCATCCAGGTCACTGTATATCTGTAATAATTCATCCATCCAGTCAACGGTATATCTGTAATATACATCCTCAGGTCACGTATATCTGTAATATACATCATCCAGGTCACGGTATAATCTGTAATATACATCCATCCAGTCACGTCTATCTTATATTCATTCTCTAGGTCACTGGTATATCTGTAATATTCATTCATCCAGGTCACGGTATATCTGTAATATTCATCCATCCAGGTCATGGTATTTCTGTAATATTCATTCATCCAGGTCACTATATCTGTAATATTCATCCATCCAGGTACGGTATATTCTGTAATATTCATCCATCCAGGTTCGGATTCTATTACATATTCATTCCCAGGTCATGGTATTCTGTAATATTCATTTACCAGGTCATGGTATAATCCTGTAAATTCATCATCCAGGTCACGGATATTGTAATATTCATCCATCCAGTCACGGTAATCGTAATCCGGTCATGGTATATCTGTAATATTCATTCATCCAGTCACGGTATATCTGTAATATTCATTCATCCAGGTCATGGTATATCTGTAATATTCATCACTCCATCCATGGTCATCGAATAATTCATTCATCCAGGTCGGAATCGTAATATTCATCCATCCAGTCACTATATCTGTATATCATCACAGTCATGTCTTTGAACATATCTCAGGTATCTTGTCAATTCTACGTCATGGTAGATCGGTCTATCTTCATCCATCCAGGTCATGGTATGTCTGTAATATTCATTGATCACTGGACTAGTTTAGTTCTTGAAGATGTTTCGCTAGATCATCCGACTGGATCTCTCATTCAGAATGACTTGCACACAGAATCGTTTGGCAATACAAGTCCGCCTGGAAGTCCCAATTAGCATTTGACAGACAGGTTTAGGGGACCTTCTGAATGCAAGGTGTGGATGCATTGTGGCTAAGGGGTGTTATGGATGTATTGAGGCCAGGAACATTTTCAATAACAACCCTAATCCTCAACCTGACCTGGTCCCTCGCTGCTCTTTTCCTCGTTCTGTGGCTACAGCTGTAGCTGCTCCACTTCCTGGATGCGGCTGTCCATAAGGCACCACGTGAATCACGCCCAATCCCTTGACATTATCCATGACCATGAAGTAGAGCGGCTGTCAGCACAAAAGCCCTCTGACCCTGTTTTTGCTCAAAACAGGAGCAGGGCGGTGCCCATGCGGCGAGTGGCCGTGGGCTTGCTAAGTCTCTATAGGGGATCTTTAAAACATAATACGATAATGAGAAACCTATTTAACAGGAGTTAAGTGAGGGGAGAGACCCCCGAGCACCCCTTTTCTAATTAAGGAAGTTAATGAGCAGCCTGACAGATCTGGATCGGTTGTCCGCGGAGGAGTTTTTCTGCTTTGATATTAAGTTAGTGTTTTATTAAGCTTATTTAATGAAAGGTGGCAGCAATCAGATTTTTCTAACTGCAGTGAACCATAAAAAACCTATCATCAGATTGGGTTTGCTGCAGATTATTAGATTGTAATATTCCATATTTATTGTGCATTAGATTGTCATTTCTGAACATTCTATTGGTGTCCCTCTCAAAAGATGAACACCGTGTGTATAAAGATATTTCAATAAACAGTTAAACTGAAAAGTAGTTTGGGACCAGGGATATAAACCTGGTAATTTCCTACCTTCCAATATTGTTTCTGTGAGGAGCCACCAGCCCAAAGAAAACTTGATTCTGTGCCAGTCCTTCCTCCTGGCTTCACTCCTAACAGGAATAGTCCAGGACTAACCTGGCAAATAAAAGTGTACATGCTGTAGCTCCTCAACAAACAATATTGGAGGTAGAAATCCTTCCTTCCTGCCCCAGGTACTTACCATTTCTAATTAGTTAGTTCTTCTTTAAAGGTGTATGTGGGGAGTTTTGACCTCATTCCTTTGTTTTCCTAAGCTTATGTCATGTTCTTTAAGGCTTTTAAAATATTCCTCTTTAAAGAGGGCAATGTCCAGCCCCAAATGAAAACTTACATACAGTAAAATGTAAGTTTTTTTCATAGTTTGTTGAAATGTGAAATATAAGTCTAACCTGAAATCCTGCACAATGTCCTGTTTTCCCCTGTTTCTTCTGCTTCCAGGTTTCTTCCAGTTATAACTGTCCGTTATGGATTTGACAGCTGACATCACAGCCAATGACTGAATGTTAAATCCCCCTGTCTGCCTCTTCTGAGCATGCCCAGGCTCATACAGGCTCAGTACAGTTTCTAAATTGCTCATTTCCATGAGCATCCAGAAGCATAGCAGGCATACAGTAATGAATTCATAGACAAACTATGATATAGCAACATATTTTAAGAGGCCATTCTTTCTAAATGTTATTGAGGTGGATTTGTCCTTTAAAGTGGTTTACAAATTCCATATGATCGCAACTGTGATAAACCTTGTGGTATTCTGGGGTTTCTATACTAGTATTTTTCTTAAGGTTGAGATTTATAGATTAGGGTGGGATGTTTGATACTGTGGTGCATACAGGGGACAGGCATCGACCCGGACGCATGGTTGGCGCATCATGCTTTCCGCTGAAGGAGAATTTGTCATTTGTATGGGCTCTTTGCTCAGCCTTTACCCCTGTATTCCCTTACCCATCATGCACTTTTAACCAAGATACACCCACCTGAATTCACTTGCACTCTCTGTGTTTGGCACGTCTTTGCCTGCATTTATGAGCTGGTACTGGTTTATTTTTAAGGGAAGAGATAGCGAATACCGATAAATATTGCTTATTGTGCCTTTCCATTCAATTCATTCCAAGCTGCTTTATATGTGACGATCGATTGGGTGTGTTCAGGCTTTAGTCTTTACAGTAACTATTCGTTAAAGTTAATAAAAAAAAGGTCCATCAGATTCAACCCATTTTCCCCTTACAGGATTCTAACCAAACATTTTCCCATGGAGATAAATTTCTTTCAAACGCAGCAAGTCTCCTGACTAACTTGAAGTTTTGTATATTAATACAGTAATGTTCAATATTCTACTAGTATCTCACCCCTTTCAAACATGACAAGGAACCTTCTTTCCCTTAATCCTCCATAATTACCTTGTGCCCCTCATCAAATGTTCCGGGCTTTTCCCCCTGTTTTTCTCATTCCCATTTGAGATTGTTATTCTTGTTATTGCCTTCACTTGCTGTCTCTTCCGTCTTATGCGCTATGAATTGTCCTCTTGTTTGTGCCGTCGGGCTAATGGCCCCCTCTTCTTGGGTAGAACACTTCTGGTCATCTACCCAATGTTCTGCCTGCTCCACGTCATCTTTCCTTCACTCCAAGGTTCCATTATCTTAGAGTTTTAACCCAACCCCCCATCTCTTAACCCCAACGAATGTTTTTTCTTCTTAATCCATCTACGTATGATTTCCTTTGATATTTTTAATTTCTCATGTTTATTTTTGTGTCATCCCTGCATTCACCAATGTGTAGCCCCAAACTTTTGGGGTTATTCAATAAAAGTTCTTATCGTTTAACTGGTGCTAATTTTGCCCCAACCAATCAGATGTTAGCTTTCAAATGTTAATAGATCTGATTGGTTGGGACAAAATTAGCACTGTTTTAAAGGAATAGAACTTTTATTGAATCTCCCTTTTTGTCTTTTCACACCTGATTGCATATTGACTGCTTATTTATTCCTCAGGTGTGTCACCCTTTTCAATAGTCCTCTGCTTTTTCTTCCTTTCCTTTATTACCTCTTGGGCCACCCCAGTCAATTCTCACCTCACTGTGTTTTGCTTGTTACAATCCTTTACCTTGCACAATTCCTGTTCCCCATCTTCTAATTACAGAGGGGATACACGTTTGGACAGTTTTGTGTCACTGAAAGCCCCTGTAATGAGTCTCACAGGGTTTATCTATGGAGTTCCTATCTACCCCTTTTGTATTGTGGGTATGTACCGCCGGGTGCCCTGTCATATTTGTTATATTAGCTGGTAAGGCAGCTCTATGCTTGGAACAGTTAATTATACCCTGTGTTTTACTGAGGATCTCCCCAGTATTTCCCTCTCATGAATCGCACATATGCAATCACTTCCTGTTAGACTCATCTGGTTGAGAGCATCCTCGCCTGGTTTTAACTCTTCCTCGTCCCGCAGCCGCAGCTTACACTAGAAAGTAGTGTTGTATATGTAGAGAATTAAACTTTTATCTCTGTTTCTGAAAATTGGACAATTTTCCACCCACCAATATAACAACGAGTAAGTAAAAAGGAGACTGTAATGACCCGTCTCATTCAGTATTGCTATACAGTACTCCAGTTGAGTCAGGATTGTCCAGTAATATGATTTAGAAAGTGATTTTGTGGTGGATAATGTGCTTGTTTTAAACCACTATAGATCTGTCCACCAAATGTCTATACTGCTAGCTTTCCTTTTTTCTTTAGTTTTAATTATGTTCCTCTTCCTCAGGACAGCTTATTTTAAATCTTCTGTTCTGCACTATGTGAGGCATTTTACTCTCGCCCTCTTACCAGTGGGGGGTCCTCTCTATCGGCTGGTGAAACGGTCATAGGCTCAGTATCGAAAAAACTGGGCAACTTCCTTGTCAGAAGGAATCTCTCATTTCCAAGCCCTGGCCCGGTTTTGTCCAGGGCTGTGGTTATGGCACCAAACGTTTCCTACACGAGTAGATCTCATCAGCAGCATAGAGGATCAGATAATCGGATTTCTTCATTTCTTTGATCATTTTACTTTCGAGGTGTCCTGGACTGCATAGTGTTCTCTCCAGCATTTTAACAGACATTTTGTTTGGTTTTATGCTCTTGCTGTGTAGTGTATATCTAAAGCTAAATGTATCATTTTGGGGCGAAGGTTTTAATCCTTTAATATAGTGGTTTGGGGTTGAAATTGAGTCTGTTGCTTTTTTAAACTGTGTGTTATGGGAGAAGGAATCCCTTCATTTATGTCTGAACAGACAATGTGTCTTCGATCACTTTCCCTTATCTCTTGTTCCTTGCTTGTTTTTTGCTCTTTTCCTGTAGCCGCCAATGCTGTAATCGTGCACATGTCACCATAATATCCCAATGATCACTTTCAATGGGCCACCTCAACATCCATTTTGCAAGCAATCTGTCAAGCCAGGGAGCTGTCATTGTCTCCCTAGATATCAGTCGGGGCAGCTTATGATGATATTTTAATGAACTACCTGCTAGCACTAAGAAGGCACGTGGCCTAAATGCTTACACTAATGAATGTCCTGTCTGGCCAAATGAATCTCCCTGGGGAGCAATCACCCCAGGACCAATAGTTGATGTAGGAGTTGATAAATAGTGTTGGCAATAGATAATTGTTCTAAGGGCTGGACGAATTTCCTGAGGTAGCCAAGAATTTGTAGGGGTAGGATAATACCCTGCAGGCTTACAGGGACAGTATTGACCTGGGTTGGCCAGGACACAGGTTAATGTCCCCCAGGTCAACAGGGCGGATAGTAACACAGAACAAGACAAATCAGAGGGATAACTAGCAAACATCAGAATAGATTTTAAAAGGGTGAAAGATGAGACTGATTAATCACCTGCTTTATTCTTATACCATCAATATTGGCATTCCTAGGTTGGAACAATCTTCATTTGTAGCGAGCTTGTGGTCAGCTGCTTCTCTTACACAGCAAGATGCAATGCAGCTTATTGGACAGAATCATCGTCCCTAGAGGAAGCATACTGGCCTCTGAGAGTGGCGTAGAAAGGCATCGAATTGACGTCACCACTGGAGGCGTTGACCCTAGGAAGGTCAAGAGCTATGGGGACAAGGGCTGTTAGTATCTGGGGAATTTCAATGAAGCTGGCTGTATTCATGGTTAGAAAGTCCGTAGACTAAAAGGTTGAGTGGACATGTGTGTTTATTCATCCAACCCCTACTGTGTTACCTGTTTAATATGTCACCCAAAAGATGAATTGATCTGGGGAAGAACACACATGAGAATAGTATGTTTTGAATTATACGGTCGTGGTTAAACGGGAACTGAATTCTTTGGGTTATTTGTTTCTTTAATCTTGAATGGCTTTTTTGCTGTGATTGGGGTTGGACAATAATTCTCAAAATACCAATAGACGCAGTTCCTTGTTTGCTTAGGTATGTTTGTATCCAGTAAAACCATTGGTTAAAAATAACCAGGACTAGTCCCCTTAGATAATAGGATATGGGTATTAGGGGAAATCAATGAGATGGAAATGCTCAGTCAAACCTGTTTCCTGCCATTAGTGGTGGAATATTGGGGAAGAAAAGGGGAATTGAAAGATGAAATAAGAGTGATAAAATGTAACTGTTTCTATAGACTGAAACCGATTTGAGATAATAGAGAAAAACCAAGCTCGGCACTAGTGATAACCATTGCGGCGCATGTGCCGAGAGCCGACACTCGTTATTTTTATTGAATTCCCGCACTAATGGGAAAATAAGGCCAGCTTACGATGTACAATGGGCTAGCAATGGGTTTTCCGCTGCCGCGCATATTGCAAAATCTCTTCTTAGCGCAGTGGTTTTGACTGGCTTTTTCATTTGTGTTAAAAGCCCGCAAAACTCTCCAACTTACCGATTGCATTCCGCGTTGTTTTTTACGCTTTCGCAAAAGTGTTAAAACAGCGTCGTAGGAACAAGTGCGGCAAGTTAACGATAGTGAATTGATTGCATCTCCCTCCCTTCGTGTTTACCCTTTTTGCGAATGACGTACCGAGGTTGCTTAAGGCTATAATTACGGCATCTGATTTACCCAGTCAATTAAGCCGTCGGATGTTTTTATTAATAAAGGTAAGACATTTGTGTACCCAGATTATTACATCAGACCATTTAGGGCCTTTGTTGATGGAAAGCCCTGAGATTAATGGAATTTTCTTACTAGTGTTGTTGGTCGGTTTTTCAGGGTCGTTTTCATGCCACCGTGTAAGTGTGAAATTCCACTCCACTCCAGTCTGTGCTAATGAGAGACTTGGCCTCCTTGATGGGTGATGCACTCTGCTTAATGTTTCTTGTGCGCTGTGGGGCACAGATTCCGACAGATATGCCACGGGTTGTCGCGTCTAAAGGGTCTTCCTTTCACAGGGCCGTGCCAGTATTGCTCTGCGCGTGTTTAGCAGGGGAGCAACAAAACGTACACAAGTGGGTGTCCAGACAGGGCATTTGACAGAGGAAAGAGAGTCTGTACGCGCGTGTGTGCGGGCCAAAAACATGGTTCCCGGCCTTATAGTTTCAGCGTCCTGTAAACCTTTCCCGCTGGGCTTTGGTGTTTCTCTTGGTGGGGGTGGTTTTCCTTTCCTCTTTATTGCAGATTAATTTTGTCACCTTAACTTAGTCAATCTTATATGAATCCCCTAAGGGATTTAGGGGGTTGGTGTTATCCCGTATGATCCCCCTCTGGAATGCAGGAGGTTTGGTGTAGTTCAGTATGTCCGCTCAGTAATCATGGTGTGTAAGTTAGTATGCTATCCTCTCAGGGAATCATGTAGGTTGTTGGTATTGTGTATGAATCCCTCTAGGGAATCCAGGAGTTGGGTGTATTTATATGATCCCTCTCAGGGAATCAAGAGGTGGGTGCCTTCCTCTTCTAGCTTTGAAAGTTTTTAGCAAGCTCACGCAACCAGGTTGGACACAATGTGGTCCAACCTGGATGGGGGTATTAGGGTTGATGTGTATAAGTTGCGCGAGTACCGGAGTGAAAGGGTATTGTTGTTCCAAGGTTACAATTGTGGAGTGGTCACTTGCTCTTTTAAACCAATGTTCCTGTTCATTTTCATTTTGGGCTGTGTACCTATTGTGTGAGGCACTGTACATATGGCTTAGTCACATAGATAGCGTGTTCTTGGCCGGGTTTCTCGAAACTGTGTGTGGGGGTCACGGGGTTTGTTTTTGGGAAGTAGTTTATCTCTACAGGAGTCTAAATTTTGAGGTTATTGGAAATGATGTTGCCAGGCAATTACCGCGATGTGATCAAATCGTAGTATTGTTAACACGAGCAGATTTGAGGCTAGATAGTTTTTCATGTGGGCACAACTTTATTAGATGTCATGTATTCTTGAAATTTAGTGACGCATGTCTCACGATCGAAAAAGCCTGAGAAGGGGCATTAGGTACTTTAGGCATGTGGCTTGATTCCCGAGGCACGACTTGGGATGGGGAGTGGAACTGGTGCGTGAGTGCCTGAAGGGGATGGTTTTGCTGATATTAGTGATGGTGTAGGGGTCCTGCTGTGCACGGTGTACTTGGGGTCCAGGTGGTGTGAGTTTGGGTTTGAGGGTTATGGAAGAATAAAGGGGGAGGGGGTCGGAGTAAAGAGAGGAACGAAAGGCTAAGAAATCTACAGAAGAGTATATCAGAGAAAGGGGGGGACAGGCCCTCAGGGACAGCAGCATGATGAACAAAGGGGGAACGAAGAAAACGCTAAACTACGGGGGGGGCTTCGCAAGGGAAAGACTCGAGGTGTGAGGTGTGCCTAGCTATCGGCTTGCAGGTGGTCGTAGAAAACAGGGGGTGGCCACGAGCTGGGGACCAGGGCTTGAAAGACGCTACTGCACGAAGTCCCTGCTGGACTGGGGGTTCCGAGGACGGGACAAGTCCCTGGGTTGGGTTGTTCTAACATCTATGGGCGATCTGCCCACGGTAGCAACCCCCGAGGGGCGCGCGGAGTATGCTGAGAGTGCGTGAGGGAACAAAACAACGCTGAGTTCCAAAGACACTATCTAATGCCGGGGGGAGGAAGAGGGGGGTATGAGGGGGACAGACGAAGATAGTGACACGGGAACACGTCTGTGTCGCATCAGCAGGGACAGGCTTGGCCACGACATGGTTGTGAGGAGTTCTGTGTCTATATAAAGGTACAAGGACACAGACTGAGTTGTACAGGGCAGGGAACTCTTGGTTTCACTTATCTATTGTATGTATTGATATTAAAAGTCACAGTGGAGTTCCTTAAGGTTTGATACTTGGTTTGTAGAACTTAAAATATTTTTATTTTGTCATTCCCTATAAACCCCTTAGGATACGTTATATTTTAGGCCACAGGTGTCTACATACTGCAACCAGGGAATGCTGGGAGATATAGTTTATACACCAGAACAAACTGACAGATCATCTACCCCAAACTAACTGACAGATCATCGTACACCGAACTAACTGACAGATCAATCGAACCCAGAACTAACTGACAGATCATCGTACACCAGAACTGAAGATCATCAACCAAACTACGACAGATCATCATACACCAGAACCATCTGACAGATCATCGTACACCAGAACTAACTGACCGAATCATCGTACACCAGAACTAACTGACAGATCATCGTACACCAAACTAACGACAGATCATCTACGCCAGAACAACTACGACATAGTACCACCAAACTAACTGACAGATCATCGTATACCAGAACTAACTGACAGATCATCATATACCAGAACTAACTGAAAGATCATCATACACCAGAACTAACTGACAGATCATCGTACACCAGAACTAACTGAAAGATCAACGTACACCAGAAACTACCTGAAAGATCAACGTACACCAGAACTAACTGACAGATCATCGACACCAGAACTAACTGACAGATCATCGTACACCAGAACTAACTGACAGATCATCGTACACCAAACTAACTGACAGATCATACACCAGAACTAACTGACAGATCATCGTACACCAGAACTAACTGACAGATCATCATACACTAGACTAACTGACAGATCATCATACACTAGAACTAACTGACAGATCATCATACACCAGAACTAACTGACAAATCATCGTACACCAGAACTAACTGACAGATCATCATACCCTAGAACTAACTGACAAATCATCATACACTAGAACTAACTGACAGATCAGTCATACACCAGAACTAACTGACAGATCATCGTACACCAACTAACTGACAGATCATCATACACCAGAACTAACTGACAGATCATACACCAGAACTAACTGACAGATCATCGTACACCAGAACTAACTGACAGATCATCGACACCAGAACTAACTGACAGATCATCATACACCAGAACTAACTGACAGATCATACACATAACTAACTGACAGATCATCGTACACCAGAACTAACTGACAAATCATCATACACTAGAACTAACTGACAGATCATCATACACCAGAACTAACTGACAAATCATCATACACTAGAACTAACTGACAGATCATCATACACCAGATAATGCATATCATCGCACCAAACTGACAGATCATCATATACCAGAACTAACTGACAGATCATCGTACACCAGAACTGACAGATCATCGTAGACCAGAACTGACAGATCATCATATACCAGAACTAACTGACAGATCATCGTATACCAGAACTAACTGACAGATCATCGTACACCAGAACTAACTGACAGCATCATACACCAGAACTAACTGACAGATCATCGTACACCAAACTACTACAATCATCATACACCAGAACTAACTGACAGATCATCGTACACCAGAACTAACTGACAGATCATCATAAACCAGAACTGACTGACAGATCACATACACTAGAACTAACTGACAATCATCATACACTAGAACTAACTGACAGATCATCATATACCAGAACTAACTGACAAATCATCGTACACCAGAACTAACTGACAGATCATCATACACTAGAACTAACTGACAAATCATCATACACTAGAACTAACTGACAGATCATCATACACCAGAACTAACTGACAAATCATCGTACACCAGAACTAACTGACAGATCATCATACACTAGAACTACTGACAAATCATCATACACTAGAACTAACTGAACAGATCACGTACACCAGAACTAACTGACAGATCATCGTACACCAGAACTAACTGACAGATCATCGTACACCAGAACTACTGACATGATCATCATACACCAGAACTAACTGACAGATCATCGTACACCAGAACTAACTGACAGATCATCATAAACCAGAACTGACTGACAGATCATCGTACACCAGAACTAACTGACAGATCATCGTACACCAACTAACTGACCGCATCGTACACCAGAACTAACTGACATCATCGTACACCAAACGAACTGACAATCATCGTACCCCAAACTAACTGACAGATCTCGTACCCAGAACAACTGACAGATCATCGTACCCCAAACTAACTGACAGATCATCGTACCCCAGAACTAACTGACAGATCATCGTACCCCAGAACTAACTGCAATCATCGTACCCCAGAACTAACTACAGATCATCGTACCCCAGAACTAACTGACAGATCATCGTACCCCAGAACTAACTGACAGATCATCGTACCCCAGAACTAACTGACAGATCATCATACACTAGAACTAATTGACAGATCATCATCATACACTAAACTAACTGACAGATCATCGTACACCAGAACCAACTGACAGATCATCGTACACCAGAACCATCTGACAGATTCGTACCCCGAACCATCTGACAGATCATCGTACCCCAGAACTAACTGACAGATCATCATACACCAGAACTAAATGACAGATCATCGTTACCAGAACTAACTGACAGATCATCGTACACCAGAACTGACAGATCATCGTACCCCAGAACTAACTGACAGATCATCATACACCAAACATCTGACAGATCATCGTACACCAGAACTAACTGACAGATCATCGTACACCAGAACTAACGAGACAGATCATCGTACGCCAGAACTAACGGACATATCATAGTACGCCAGAACTAACTGACAGATCATCGTATACCAGAACTAACTGACAGATCATCATATACCAGAAACTAACTGACAGATCATCATACACCAGAACTAACTGACAGATCATCGTACACCAGAACTAACTGAAAGATCATCATATACCAGAAACTAACTGACAGATCATCATACACCAGAACTAACTGACAGATCATCGTACACCAGAACTAACTGAAAGATCAACGTACACCAGAACTAACTGACAGATCATCGTACACCAAACTAACTGACAGATCATCTAACCAACTACTACAGATCATCGTACACCAGAACTAACTGACAGATCTACACCAGAACTAACTGACAGATCATCGTACACCAGAACTAACTGACAGATCATCGTACACTAGAACTAACTGACAGATCATCATACACTAGAACTAACTGACAGATCATCATACACCAGAACTAACTGACAAATCATCGTACACCAGAACTAACTGACAGATCATCATACCTAAACTAACTGACATCAATCAACACTAGAACTAACTGACAGATCATCATACACCAGAACTAACTGACAGATCATCGTACACCAGAACTAACTAACTGACAGATCATCGTACACCAGAAACTGACAGATCATCATACACCAAACTAACTGACAATCATCATAACACCAGAACCATCTGACAGATCATCGTACACCAGAACTAACTGACAGATCATCGTACACCAGAACTAACTGACAGATCATCGTACACCAGAACTACGGACAGATCATCGTATACCAGAACTAACTGACATATCATCATATACCAGAACTAACTGACAGATCATCATACACCAGAACTAACTGACAGATCATCGTACACCAGAACTAACTGAAAGATCATCATATAGCAGAACTAACTGACAGATCATCATACACCAGAACTAACTGACAGATCATCGTACACCAGAACTAACTGACATCAACGTCCACCAGAACTAACTGACAGATCATCGTACCCCAGAACTAACTGACAGATCATCGTACCCCCAGAACTAACTGACAGATCATCATACACCAGAACTAACTGACAGATCATACACCAGAACTAACTGACAGATCATCGTACACCAGAACTAACTGACAGATCCATCATACACTAGAACTAACTGACAGATCATCATACACCAGAACTAACTGACAGATCATCATACACCAGAACTAACTGAAAATCATCGTACACCAGAACTAACTGACAGATCATCATACACTAGAACTAACTGACAAATCATCATACACCAGAACTAAATGACAGATCATCATACACCAGAACTAACTGACAGATCATCGTACACCAGAACAACTGACAGATCATCATACACCAGAACTAACTGACAGATCATACACCAGAACTAACTGACAGATCATCGTACACCAGAACAACTGACATCATCGTACACCAGAACTAACTGACAGATCATCATACACTAGAACTAACTGACAGATCATCATACACCAGAACTAACTGACAGATCATCGTACACCAGAACTAACTGACAAATCATCATACACTAGAACTAACTGACAGATCATCATACACCAGAACTAACTGACAAATCATCATACACTAGAACTAACTGACAGATCATCATACACCAGAACTAACTGACAGATCATCGTACACCAGAACTGACAGATCATCATATACCAGAACTAACTGACAGATCATCGTACACCAGAACTAACTGACAGATCATCGTAACCAGAACTGACAGATCATCATATACCAGAACTAACTGACAGATCATCGTATACCAGAACTAACTGACAGATCATCGTACCAACCAGAACTAACTGACAGATCATCATACACCAGAACTAACTGACAGAATCATCGACCACCAGAACTACTGACAGATCATCATACACCAGAACTACTGACGATCAATCGTACACCAGAACAACTGACAATCATCATACCAGAACTACTGACAGATCATCATACACTAGAACTAACTGACAGATCATCATACACTAGAACTAACTGACAGATCATCATACACCAGAACTAACTGACAAATCATCGTACACCAGAACTAACTGACAGATCATCATACACTAGAACTAACTGACAATCACATTACACAGAACTAACTGACAGATCATCATAACCAAACACTGACGATCTCGACACAGAACTAACGACAGATCCGTACCACCAGACTAACTGACAGATCACCATAAACCAGAACTGACTGACAGATCATCGTACCCAGAACTAACGTGACTGATCATCGTAACACCAGAACTAACTGACATATCATCGTACACCAAACTAACTGACATTCATCGTACACCAGAACTAACTGACAGATCATCGTACACCAGACTAACTGACAGATCATCGTACACCAGAACTAACTGACAGATCATCGTACCCCAGAACTAACTGACAGATCATCGTACCCCAGAACTCACTGACAGATCATCGTACCCCAGAACTACCTGCAGATCATCGTACCTCAGAACTAACTACAGATCATCTTACCCCAGAACTAACTGACAGATCATCGTACCCCAAACTACCTGACAGATCATCGTACCCAGAACTACGACAGATCATCATACACTAAACTAACTGACAGATCATCATCATACACTAGAACTAACTGACAGATCATCGTACACCAGAACAACTGACAGATCATCGTACACCAGAACCATCTGACAGATCATCGTACCCCAGACCATCTGACAATCATCGTACCCCAGAACTACCTGAAGATCATCAACACCAAACTAAATGACAGATCATCGTATACCAGACAACTGACGACTCATCGTACACCAGAACTGACAGATCATCGTACCCCAAACTAACTGGCAGATCATCGTACCCCAGAACTAACTGACAGATCATCGTACCCCAGAACTAACTGACAGATCATCGCTACCCCAGAACTAACTGACAGATCATCGTACCCCAGAACTAACTGACAGATCATCATACCACTAGAACTAACTGACAGATCATCATCATACACTAGAACTAACTGACAATCATCATATAACCAGAACTAACTGACAGATCATCGTACACCAGAACTAACTGACAGATCATCGTACACCAGAACTAACTGACAGATCATCATAAACCAGACTGACTGACAGATCATCGTACATCAGAACTAACTGACAGATCATCGTACACCAGAACTAAACAATGTACAGATCATCGACACCAGAACTAATGACAGATCATCGTAAACCAGAACTAACTGACATCATCGTACCCCACTAACTGACAGATCATCGTACCCCGCTCTGCAGATCATCGTACCCCAGAACTAACACAGATCATCGTACCCCAGAACTAACTGACGATCATCGTACCCCAGAACTAACTGACAGATCATCGTACCCCAGAACTAACTGACAGATCATCATACACTAGAACTAACTGACAGATCATCATCATACACTAACTAACTGACAGATCATCGTACCCCAGAACCAACTGACAGATCATCGTACACCAGAACCATCTGACAGATCATCGTACCCCAGAACCATCTGACAGATCATCGTACCCAGAACTAACTGACAGATCATCATACACCAGAACTAACTGACAGATCATCGTATACGCATAAACTAACTGACAGATCTCGATGTACACCAGAACTGACAGATCATCATACACCAGAAACTACTGACAATCATCGTAACCCAGAACTAACTGACAGATCATCGTCAACCAGAACTACTGACAGATCATCGTACAACAAACTGAACTCTACAGATCATCGTAACACAGACAACTAACTGACAGATCATCGTACCCCAGAACTAACTGACAGAATCATCGTACACCATAACTACCTGACTCAGTCTCCCAGAACTAACTGACAGATCTCGTACCCCAACTAACTGACGATCATCGTACCCCAAGAACTAACTGCAGATCATCGTACACCCACCAGAATTCTAACTGAAGATCATGTTAAACCCCACCCCCAACCAGCCCACCAGGACCCCACCCCACCAGGACTGTTGTGTCTCACCTAATACACCCCCCCACCAGGTACTTGTCGCAGCATAACATCCCCCCCCCTAGACTCGTGCTCACCTAATACTCTCACCCCCCACCAGGACTTGTCTGACCTAATTAACAGACGAACCCCCGCCGGACCTGTGTCTCACCTATACAATCCACCCCCCCAGGACTGCTAGTGGCTCACATGCACCCCCCAGAGGGATGTTTTTGACTCTAAACTACCCCCCCCCCCAGGACTGTGTCCACCTAATACCACCCCCCCACCAGGACTGTGTCTCCACCTAATACACCCCCCCCCAGGACTGTTGTGTCACCTGTACTACTACATACTAACTACTACCAACCCCCCCCGAGGGATCTGTGTCTCACCTAATACCAACCCCCCCCCAGGACTGTGTCTCACCTATACATAACACCCCCCACCAGGACTGTGTCTCACCTAATGCACACCACCCCCACCAGGATTTGTCCTCACCTAACAACCCCCCACCCCCTACAACGTGTTCACAACCACCCCCCAGCTTGCTCACTATCACCCCACCAGGACTGTGTCTCACCAATACATACAACCACGCCCCCCCCACCAGGACTGTGTCTTCCCCTAAATAACCCCTAACCCCCCCCCCCACCAGGACCTGTGGGTCTCACCTATACGAAATAAACACCCCCACCAGGACTGTGGTCCTCACCTAATACACCCCCCCCCACCAGGACTGCTCATATAACCCTAAACTTACAACCCCCCACCCGGACTGTGGTCCTCACCTAATACACCCTACCCCCCACCAGGACTGTGTACCTCACCTAATACACCCCCCACCAGGACTGTGTCTCACCTAATACACTCCCCACCAGGTACGTGTGTCTCACCTAATAACCCCCCCACCATGACTGTTTGGTCTCACCTAATACACCCCCCACCAGGACTGTGTATCACCGCTCACAATACAAACAACACACCCCCCACCAACGTGTCCCCACCACACAGACGTGTTCTACCCCCACTGTCTCCACCCAACTACCCCTCCCCCCGACTGTGTTGTACCTAGTTATCTAATAATACATCCCCCCCCAGGATTGTGAACTTTCCCTTTACTATCCACCCCAGGGCTGTTGTTCTCAACTTACTAACCTCCCCGCAGGACTTGCGTGTTACCCTACACCCACCGCCCGATGTGTGCTGCCTACTACTTCCTCTCACCCTCTAGGACGTGTCCTCACCTACACTAACCACCCCCCCAGGGAACTGTGATCACCTTATACACCACAAACAACCGCACGCCGTAGTCTCAACCAAACCTAAAAACCCCCCCCACTTCTCACCAACACCACCCCCAGGACTGTTGACTCTCACCTACTACACCCCACCACCCCCTCCAGGACTGTGTACTCTATCACCTACTTAAACCCCCCCGGACTGTTTTTTTGTCTCAACTACTTAATAAACCCCCCCCCCAGGACTGTGTCTCACCTAATACAACCCCCCCCTCCAGGACGTGTCTCACCTACTTAAACCCCCCAACCCCCGCCCAACCCCCACGGACTGCGTACTCACCTATCAACAACACCCCCCACCAGGACTGGTGTTCTCACCTAATACACCCCCCCACCAGGACCTACGTCTCAACTAATACAAACAACCACACCCACCAGGAACTATGTCTCACTAATACCAATCATAAAACCCCCCACCAGAACTGTGTCTCACCTAATACACCCCCCCACAGGACTGTGTCTCACCTAATACACCCCCACCGCCAGAGACTGTGTCTCACCTAATACCAACCCCCCCAAGGGACGATGTTCGACTAGACTATGACTCCTCCTAACTACCCCCCGCCTCGCAGACTGTGTCTCACCTATAAAATCAACACCCCCACAAGACTGTGTCTAGTTCACCTAATCAACACCCCCCACCCAAGGGACATGTTGTCCACCTAATACTACCCCACCCCCCTCCCCCCCCCCGGCGTGGTCTCACCTATACACCCCCCCACCAGGACTGTGTCTCACCTACTACCCCAACCCCCCCACCAGGACTGTCTCACCTAATGCACCCCCCCACCAGAGATCTGCAGTCCTCACTACACGACACCCCCCCACCAGGCGGACTGTTTTTTTTTGTGTCTCACTAATAACATCCCCCCAACCAGCCCGGAACTTGTCTCCCCTAATACAACCCCCCCACCAGGACGGATACTTACACCCCATACGTCTCACCTACATAACCCCTTCCCACGGGACTGTTCCACACTAATTACACACCGCCCACACATGACTGGTGGTCGGCACCTAATACAAACCCCCCCCCACCAGGACTGTGTCTCACCTAATACCCTTAACCCCCACACCAAGGAACGTGTCATGTCTCACCAATCAACAACATACAACCCCCACCAAGGTGTATAACTCACGAATTTTGTCCACCTAATAACACTCCCCACCAGGACCTGGGTCTCACCTTACATACACACCCCCCCCACCAGGACTGTGTCTCACCTAATACACCCCCCCCCACCAGGATGGTCTCACCTATTACACTCCCCCCACCAGGACTGTGTCTCACCTAATCAACCCCCCCCACCAGGACTGTGTCTCACCTATATACACCACCCCCCAACTCCTGGATGTTGTCTCACATCAATACACCCCCCACCAGGACTGTGGCTCACCTAATACAACCCACACGACTTTCCATTCCCCCCCCACGGACTGTGCTCACCTAATTCCAGCCCCCCCACCTTCGGACTGTGTATCACTAACCCCCACGGATCACCTACCAGACTCACATAATACACCCCCCCCAGGACTGGGTCTCACCTAATACACCCCCCCCCCACCAGGACTGTGTCTCAAATACCCCTAACTAACCCCCCCCACCAGGACTGTGTCTCACCTAATACCCCCCCCACCAGGACTGTGTCTCACCATAAAAACACAACCCCCACCAGGCTTGTTCCTCCTAATCACACACCCCCCACAGGACTGTGTCTACCTAATACTACAACAAACCCCCACCAGGACTGTGTCCTCGCCTACATACACCCCCGCGGTGTCTCGCCTCCACCCCCCACCAGGACTGGTGTCTCACCCTACCCCCCCGCCACCTCTACCAGACTGTGTCTTTACCTTATACACCCACCACCAGTACTGTGTCTCAACCCAGTACCCCTCCCCCGACTGTGTTTTATACCTAGTTAGTAATATCCACCCCCCAGGTTGTGACTTCCCTTTAAGTCCCCCCAGGGTGTCTCACGACCCCCTTCCCCTATCCTTTTCACCCTCTCCCCCAAGGACTGCGTTGTTACTCTACTACCTACACCCCCACGCATGTGTGTTTCTTGCCTACTTACTGTTCTCCATTACGGAGACGTGTCTCACCTACTACACATCCTCCCCAGACTGTGTCTCACCTTACACCCCCCCAGGACTGTTACTCACCTAATATCCCCAACCCCAACCCACCAGGACTGTATCTCACCTACTACTACTACCCACCCTCAACACTCCCCCGGACTGTGTCTCAACCATCTTAACAAACTAACCCCCCCCCCCCCCCCCAGGACTGGTGTCTCACCTACTTAAAACCCCCCCCAGGACTGTGTCTTACCTACTACACCCTCAGGTCTGTGACTTACCTACTATACCATCCTCCAAATGAGTAGTGTCTACAAGATATTTGCTTTGGTGAGCTCCAATCCAACATTAGAATGTCCAGGCTGTGATGACCATCCTATCCTTTGATGGGAGGTTGCAGGGCATCTTTGATTTGATTCTAGTGACATGAATGGGCCCCACCTCCTACTCCCAGCAAATAATTGTCACATAAGAAGAGATTTTAACATTTCATAACTACTAATAGTTAAGGAAGAATCTCATACAGGTCATAGTAGTGACAAATTCAATTCTCTAATTGCCTGCAGATTTCCTAATGTTTCGTATTCCTTAACCCAACTGCTGCCATTTCTGAGTATTTATCTGCCACTGGGGGCACTGTTGTTATATGAACCACTGCTTTAAATCTGGATTCCTAACGGGGGGATAGGATAAAAAACTAGGTGTGATCTATGAAAATGACATAGCAGATTACACAAATTCCTTACCTGATGATATCCCTATGTTGTGATTAACATTACCACAATCACTACTGGCTACTTCAAACTCAAACGGGAGCCAATGGTGACCATAGAGCTGCAATCCAATTATACAATCAGATACTTGTAAAGTCAGGATTGCAGGTACCCCTAGAAACGCATCGGGCTACACAACATAAGTCTGCACAACATTTGATAATTGATAAAAGTCTCCATGTCCTAGTGATTTGCTTTTAATTCCAGGTTTTGCCCAATGTGTGTCCAGGTTTGTATACACAGGGCAGAGAAAAATCATCCTGTCTGTCACATCAACTGAACACAAAGTCACCAAACGTCCTTCGCCATGCTCTCGTTCTGGAAAGAAGCTACACACACTGCCGATGGAGCCCAGATACTGCTGGATCTGACGGTATCTGGGCTTTATCGCAGAGTGTGTCCCTAGCTTTACACTGCCTGGATTTGTCATTTATCATTTCCAAGGGACTTGGTAATAGTGAGAATGAGTAACCAGTCTGGGATAAGATTTGCACATCTTCAGGGAGATCCAATAAAAGTTCTTATTGTTAAAAATGATGCTAATTTGGCCCCAACCCATCAGATATCATTTAACATTTAAAAGTTAACATCTGATTGGTTGGGGAAAAATTAGCACCATTTTTAACGATAAGAACTATTATTGAATAACCTGAATAGTACCTTGTAATTTATCTACCAGATTTGTACACTAGGGAGATTCAATAAAAGTTCTAATCATTAAAAATGAAGCTAATTTTGCCCCAACCAATCAGATGTTAGCTTTCAAACGTTAAATAACATCTGATTAGTTGGGGCAAAATTAGCACCATTTTAATGATAAGAAATTATGAATCTCCTGAATGTCAGGATGTGCCTCCCCTGTGATGGTTCCGTACCTTAGCACATGGGGATGTAGAGCCAACAGACAATTTTATATTTTACAGAAAGATCCAAAATACACACATAGAAATATTTATAAATATATATATACACATCCCAGTGCAAGATGGCGCCAACCCGAGGAACACAAATTTCAGTAAGTGCACAAAACCTTCACCCTCATCCTTCTAAAACACCTTTAGATATAGAGGATTTGTAATACTATATGATAGAGAAGGGTTTACAGCTAGGGATAAAATGTGGAGTATCTGCAGATACAACACATGAACAGTTTAATCTTGCAGTCCCCGTAATGGGCAGACAGTATCTCTACATCTCGTCAGAGTGTCGTGGGCTGATGATCACGCTTCGGGCATTTTCCAACCAATCCTGTTTCTCCTGTATCACATGGCCTGTAACAGCAACATCAGGAGATGGATGTGGAGGTGGGTCCTGCTTGACCAGAATCTCTGGTGGGCTCTCTCTAGGGAGGTCAGACGATGAGTTAGTATTGTCAGAAGGTTTGGACTCAGCCATGCCAACATCCTGCACTTCTGGGGTGTCATTTTGGGCCCCCTGCAGCTGACGATCAAGCTGCACCCCTTGTAATGGCAAGTCCAGCTGGATACGTTCTTGGATTTTCTCTAGTATAACCATCTCCATGTCCGGCGCCTGTTGAGGCTTCTGTTCTGGGAACGAGGAAATGGCATTCCCAGGAAGTTCACGTAACTGACGGGAAGTGACTGGAAATAAAGTCGGAGAAAGAGGAGTTTAGTAAAGTGTAATGTAGGTGGTGGGAAAGGCCTCTGGGCAACTACTGAGGAGACCTGGTGGGTCACATGTGGCTAGAAACTATGACTCCTACAGGAAATAAGTCATAGAGTGAAGATGGAGTCACAAGGAAAGTCGCCAATATAAATAAGTGACAAGGGGGCTCCAGCAGAAAGGGAAAAGGTACTGGGGTGCAAAATACCCATCATTCCTCTATGAAGTCCATCCCTTTACCTCCATGAGGGTTGTGCCGCGTGTCTGTTGTGCCAAATGGGTACAAGCTGGGGAGAGAATGAGGGCAGAACGAGAGAAACAAAAACCTAAAAGGAGGTAAATAGATTGTTAGTAATTCTCCATCCTTTGGACAGTAAAGTGGCAAAAAGTATCTACATGGATTTAAAGGGCAACTATACTGAAAAACGGACTCATTTTAATCTATAAATATATATCTGTAAGTAGTGTGTGTGTTTGGCTGCATGCCTTCTATCCAGAGTATTGGGAAGCCAGGGCAAGTACCCCCCCCCCCCTGAACCAACACACGACGAAACGGACCCAATATTATATGAGGGCAAGCAATGCCCCGTAAATCCACACATTAGGCAGCACTGGGAAAAGCAATTTCACTCATTCAACTGTCAAAATTCATTCCAGGTACAGTAAATCTGCTAACAGCAGAAGAGTTTATGATAATATGGAACTTGATTGACAGCATATTGGATAGCAAAAGAAATAGGGGACAGCCCCCCCCCCCCAAAAAAAATATATAAAAATGGTACAGTGATAGATGGGAAGAATTATAGTTTCCAGTAATTTAGGTCAATTAAATATATATATATATTTTTTCAATAGATGCCCTATAATAAAGTTTGGGATAGACAAGTGGTTATAGAGTGACAAGGTTAATCTCTTTCGTTCATGGTCCCCTTAACAATAACCTGCCCACCCTTAATGTAGCTCCTCACCATGACACAGGTACTGGACGCTGTGGTCTTTGCTCCTGTCTGTGTCACCAAAGCCTGGAGGTTCCTCAGTTGCTGCAGCAAAGATCTAAAATGACAGTAATGATTAACAAAGTGAAAGGGGGTCACAATGAGATCACACTGCCTGATAAAAGGAACCCTTGATCCTATCATGAAGTCAATTATGGAATTAGATGAGTCAAACAGAGGTCCTATCCTGGAGTCAATTATGGAAAGAGGATCCTATCATCATGGAGGTCAATTATGGAAGAGATCCTATCATGGAGTCCAAATGGAAAGAGGATCCTATCATGGAGCCAATTATGGAAAGAGGATCCTATCGAGGAGCACATTTATGGAAAGAGGATCCTATCATGGAGTCAATATGGAATAGAGGATCCATATCATGGAGTCAATTATGGAAAGAGGATCCTATCATGGAGTCAATTATGGAAAGAGGATCCTATCATGGAGTCAATTATGGAAAGAGGATCCTATCATGGAGCCAATTATGGAAAGAGGATCCTATCATGGAGCCAATTATGGAAAGAGGATCCTATCATGGAGTCAATTATGGAAAGAGGATCCTATCATGGAGCCAATTATGGAAAGAGGGTCCTATCATGGAGCCCAATTATGGAAAGAGGCTCTATCATGGAGTCAATTTGGAAAGAGGCTCCGATCATGGAGCCAATTATGGAAAGGGGCTCCTATCATGGAGCCAATTATGGAAAAGAGGAGCGATCATGGAGCCAATTAGAGAGGACCCAGTAATGTTTTACAAGAAATAGTGCCCAGTAGCATTTCCATGAGAAACTGAACTGCTTCCTTACCGTCTGCCGAGAAATGAATGCCCTGTAACAGTTTCCTGAGAACTAAACTGCCTTGTACGCTTACCGAGAAATGAACTGGCCACTAACGTTCCCGGTAAAGTAAACCCCAGTAAACTCGCCGAGTACGGAAATGCCCAGTACCGTCCTACCAAGAGCTGAATGCACTCCCCGTAAGGTTTCCCAAGAGCTGAACTGCCCCGTAAGGCTACCAAGAGCTGAACTGCCCCGTTAAGGTTTCCCAGAGTGAACATGCCCCGTAAGGTTGTCCCAAGAGAGCGGAACTGCCCCGTAAGGTTTCCCATTGAAGCCTGAACTCTGCCCCGTAAGGTTTCCCAAGAGCTGAACTGCCCCGTACAGGTTTCCCAAAAGCTGAACTGCCCCGTAAGGTTTCCCAAGAGCTGAACTGCCCCGTAAGGTTTCCCCAGAGCTGAAACTGCCCCGTAAGGTTTCCCCAGAGCTGAACTGCCCCGTAAGGTTTCAAGAGCTGAACTGCCCGTAAGGTGTCCCAAGAGCTGAAACTGCCCCGTAAGGTTTCCCAAGAGCTGAACTGCCCCGTAAGGTTTCCCAAGAGCTGACAAATGCCCGAAGGTTTCCCCAGAGCTGAACTGGCCCCGTAAGGTTTCCCCAGAGCTGAACTGCCCCGTAAGGTTTCCCCAGAGCTGAACTGCCCCGTAAGGTTTCCCAACCAGAGCCTGAACTCGCCCCGAAGGTTTTCCCAGAGCTGAACTTGACCCGTTAGGTTCCACAGAAGCTGAACTGCCGTAAGGTTTCCCCAGAGCGAACGGCCCAGTAAGGTTCTCCCAGAGCTGAAACTGCCCGTAGGTTTCCCAAGAGCTGAACTGCCCCAGTTAGGTTTCCCAAACGACTGCCACAGGCAGAACTGACCCCGTAAGGTTTCCCAGAGCTGCACGTGCCCCGTAAGGTTTCACCAAGAGCTGAACTGCCCCCGTAATGGTTCCCAAGAGTGAATCGGGCCCGTAAGGTTTGCCCCAAGAGCAGTGAAACTGCCCGTAAGGTTTCCCAAGAGCTGAAGGCCCCACTGAAGGTTTCCCTAAAGTACTGGAGCTGAAAACTGCACCCGTAAGGTTTCCCAAGAGCTGAACCTGCCCGTAAGGTTTCCCAAGAACTAACGTGCCCGTAAGGTTCCAAGAGCTGAACTGCCCCGTAAGGTTTCCAAGAGCTGATCCCCATAAGGTTCACAGAGCTGAACTGCCCCATAAGGTTTCCCAAGAGTTGAACTGCCCCGTAAGGTTTCCCATAGCGCTGAACTGCCCGTAAGGTTTTCCCAAGAGCTGATCTCTGCCGTAAGGTTTCCCAAAAAGCTGAACTGACAGTAAGGTTTCCCAAGAGCTGAAACTGCCCCGTGAGGTTTCCCAAGAGCTGAACTGCCACGTACAGGGTTCCCCAGGCTGAAGACCCGTATAAGGTTTCCCCAGAGCTGAAACTCCCTAATTAAAATGCCGCCCCGTAAGGTTTTCCCAAGAGCTGAACCGCCCCCAAGGTTTCCCCAGAGCGTGAACTGCCCGTAAGGTTTTCCAACTAGACTGAACTGCCCCCGTAAGGCTTTCCCCAAGAGCTGAACTGCCCCGTAAGGTTTCCCAAGAGCTGAACTGCCACGTTAAGGTTTCACAATGACTTGAACTGCCCCGTAAGGTCTTTCCCAGAGACTGAACTGCCCCGTAAGGGTTCCTAAGCCCCGTATCCCAAGAGACTGAACCTAGCCCCGTTAAGGTGTCCCAGAGCAACTCACAGTAACGGTTTCCCAAGAGCTGAACTGCCCCGTAAGGTTTCCCCAGAGCGAACTGCCGTAGGTTTCCCAAGAGCTGAACTGCCCCGTTAAGGTTTCCCAAGAAGACTGACGGCCCCGAGTCAGGTTCCCCAGAGCTGAACTGCCCCGTAAGGTTTCCTCCCAGAGCTGAATGCAAATCCCGTAAGGTTTTGTCCCAAGTTTCCAACTGACGCCGGTCGCCCCCGTAAGGTTTTCCTCCCACCCAGAGCTGAACGCCCGTAAGGTGTTTCCAAGAGTCTTGAACTGCCAGCCCCGGTCAAGGTTGAATCCCGAAGGGTCCAAATGTGACTAACTGACGACCCCCCGTAGGTTCTCCCGCGAAGATTGCTGAACTGCCCCGTAAGGTTTCCCAAGAGCGAACACTGCCCCCGTCAAAGGTTTCCTTCCCTCCAGAGCTGAACTGCAGTAAGGTTTCCTAAGGCTGAATGCACAGTTACGGTTTCCCAAGATTCTAGCTGAACTGCCCCGTAAGGTTTCCCCAGAGCTGAACTGCCCCGTAACATCTACATAGAATTGAAATGCTTTGGCAAAATCCAACCAGTCCCAAATTTGTTGGTATTAAACTTCATTCATTTCTAAGTTTGACTAAGTTCATAGGGTGAATTACTAGATATTCCCTGAGAGATTATCACATTGACAAGATGTAAATGTGTACCAAATGGAAATAACCAGCCATAGGCCAAGGACAACTTACTGGTTTTGTTTCTGCAGATTCTGAACCTTCTTCTGTAACTCCTGGTTATGTGCAGTGCAGACAGTGACCCTGTAATGGGAAATCCCATGTAATATATTATAAATATTGCTGCATTTTCCTATATAGCACTAAACACATCAATACGAATACGATCCTCCCCATTACCTGTTCTCCAAACCGTCCACGTATTCTTTTTTCTTTTTCCGACTCTCCTGTGCAGAACGTTTATTGCGGATTTTTCTGCGTACGCGTTTGAGCGCTCGCTCCTCGGTCTGCCGTGTGGGTAGAAAGAACAATGTGAGCTGGATGAAGCCCGTGACCATTATGAAAGGGAGAAAGGGATAACAGGTAGGTACCTTGGTTAGCGGTAAGTGACTGGGTAAAACAATTCCTTCCTTGCCAAGCAGACGAGTTTCCTCCTCAGTAAGACTGAGATCCTGGCCAGGGAACAGTTAAAAAAAACTTTATAAACTGTTCTCCGATAATTGCCCCACCCCTTCCCATGGAAACCAATCACTAACCTTCTCTACTGGGTACCCAGTGCCTTCCTCATCATCCTGCTCCTCATCATCCTGCGTACTTACACTTAGAAACCTCCTGGACTCTGTAAAATCATCGCAAATCTCTGCAAAAGTCAATTCCAAGGACAGTCAGGATGGTGTATGGAGAATGGTTATTATCTATCTACAGAAAGTCTGTAAGTCTCCCAGCAGGCTGTGTGGTAGCTCCGTTCCCTCCCTGTGCTTCCTTTACGGTCTGTTATATCAGCATTTGTTATTACGAGCAACCTGTAAAAACTGCAAGACAATCTGCAACCAAGGCATGCTGGGAGTTGTAATTTCCAAAAACATCTGGAGTGCTAAAGTTCGACATCACTGCCCTAATGGGTTGCAGCCATAAAGCAAGACCATGAAGGAAGTTGTAGGAAGTTAACCCCCCATTAAAGAACAAATATGCATTTGAGGTTTACACAGACTTCTTACTGACTAACTTTTGGTTTGCACACCAATCAATCCAATCACACACAATAATCCCTCCAACCTACAATATTTTAGAGAAAACCCTTTTCAGAATGCTCAGTAATATGGATGCCATGGTACACACACTAGTAGTATTGAATGGCAGCATTTAGGACCATTTGAGACCGGTTAGATACCGATAAATCACTATATCAGACAGTCCAGTCTAGCAGGGGAATGAGCAGGGAACAGGGAAGAAGCATCCTTGGGTAAAGCCTAATGAGCATGACTGTAGCCACTGGGTGAGGAATCAATCGCAGGACTGGCTGTACAGGTCAATCTTTGTGTAGGAATCACTGATGAAGGCAAATGAAGTTTAATCTGCAGTTTTACAGCAGTAAAATGTGTTTAGCCTTTAAATCTCTCAATGATAAAATCCCAACAGTTCCGTTTTTCCCTTTTACAGAGGGTGAAATGTTTCACATGAGAAATAAAAGATCAGGCACAGGGCCAAAGGTGGAACACGCTGGGGATACAATACATGGCAGTACCTAGATCAATGAGAATGTCTCCCTCGCAGGTCTCCGATCGCACGCTCTGCAGAATGTCCTCCTCGTGCCCCTGTAGCAGTGAGTAGTTGTGGTCGCTCTGAATAATGTTGGGGCTGGGAGGGGGTGAATTTTCCAATATCCCAGGGGAAGAGAAGGCGGCATTGGAAATTCCACTGTCACTCATATCAGGGGAACTCCCCATGTTAGAGTCAACGTCTTCATACCCACTCAGGAGCTCACTAAGAAAATCCTCCACCGCAGAGTCATCTATCATCTGTATCAAAATCAATAGCAATATGGTTAGAAAAAGGAGTCAAAGACAGACGAATATACAAGATATCTTCACCAAAAGAAACAACCACAGTTGCTTCCAAGGATGTCCACATTATGGTAAAACTACGGCAAACAACCTCATTTTATTTGGTGATTATTATGGTTTAAAGGGAAACTAAGCCAAAAAGAACAAAAGGCACTGCAACCAGCTATTTTAAACAGCTGATCAGTGGTTCTGGGACTTTTCGCAAGTGGATGAGGGGTTACCGAATATAAAGATGCCTTTCCACAACTGCCACAATGGTGTACTAGTTAATATAGAAAGGAAAATAGGCCATCTAGTAAGTAATGGCAACCAGACAGTTTGTTATTGGACTCCCAGGGTCCTGTGGGGGTATACATGTGGGAATACATATGATACTTAAAGAGCAATTGTGCCATTTAAAATAATGGAAGCAGCTATGGGATAAAGCAGGGGAGCACTGCACTAAATTGCAAGTGTGGTTGTTCCCTTGCGTTTATGCCCACCCTAGTGTGATTGTAACCTTAGGGTTAAATAAAAGCCTTCGGTCTTTCCATTGGTTTACATCTTGTTGAATTTTTTTGCTTCCAGTAGCTTGTCAAAAAACACCTGACCCCTCTGCTCCTGCCCTGTCCCCAGAATCTGAGCATACATTAATGTTAGGAACCTGCACAGGCATAAAAGCAATTGAGAGGGGAGACTATTATTGCAGACAGAGATTGGTCACATGGCTACAAGCTACTAAAAGCAGGAAGTGTTTAGGAAGTTAGATTTTTAAACCTTTCAAGCAATATAATTTCTTACTTGTTTTACCAAGAGATGTGATCCAGGGTTCCTTTTAAAGGTACAACAGATTTTATTTAACCATGTTCAGAGACCACAGTTATCCTTAAGTTATCCGGATGACATATCTCCCCAAAAAAAGGTAAGTAATAACAAAAAACTGAGGTCTTGGGGCACCCCCATGCATGGAGCGATGGGTGGATAAAGGTGGGTGACAGCCCTAGGAAACCTAATTATTCTAAATAACTTACCGGTGGTTTTAGAGAGCTCCACTCTGGGATGTCCAATAGACCCTGCTCTGAAATCCTCTCATCATCGGTAAGTATATCATCCAGCAGGAAATCAATAAAACTGGATTCCTCCATGTCACACAGTAGGGACATCTGCAATATGACGACAAAGATTCTGGAGCCTCTATAGGAATTAACTCCTAGCCTCCCAGTGTCTGGTTCCCTTTGGATCAGAAAATGGAGATATAGAAACATTAGGTTAACTCTTCCCTGTCTGCCATCTGCATCCCTCTGGGTCTGTCAGTGGGGAAACAGTGTATTAACCCTTCCCAGTGTCTGTCAAGTTGTGATACAGGGATGGTAAGTGATTTAACCCTTCCCTGCCCAGTGTCTGTCAGTGGGGATCAGGGACATTCAGTGTATTAACACTTCCCTGCCCGGTGTCTGTCAGTGGGGATCATTAACTCTCCCCTGCCCGGCGTCTGTTAGTGGGGATCATTAAAACCTTTCCCGCCGCGTTCTGTACAGTGGGGACATTAAAGTGCCCCCCTCCAGGCGTCTGTAGTGGAGGACATTACCACACGGCCAGGCGTGTGTTGTCAGTGGGGATCATTAAACCCTTCCCTGCCCGATGTCTGTCATGTGGGATCATACATCGTTATTAACCTACCTCTGCCGCGGATGTCGTGTCTACTCCGCTGGGCGTCGTTATTAGGACATTAACCTTTCCGCTGCCCGGTTCTGTACGGGGGCTCATTAACCCTTCACCCTGCCGGAAGGTCTGTCAGTGGGGATCATTAACCCTGCCCCTGCAGGGGTGTTGTCAGTGGGGTCATGAACCCGTCCCTGCGCCCTGGTCTGTCAGTGGGGTACATTAACCCGCTCCCCTGCCCGGCGTCTGTCAGGGGGATCATTAACCCTTCCTGCCGCATGTTCTGTCAGTGGGGACATTCACCTTCCCTGCCGGTGTCTGTCAGTGGGGATCATAACCCTCCCGCCGGGTGTCTGTGTCAGTGGGGATCATTAACCCTGCCCCTGCACGGTGTCTGTCAGTGGGGATCATTAACCCTCCCCTGCCCGTGTACATTGCGGTTTCTTTACCTCTATGTCCGTAGGGGACGATCTCCTTCCAGCACAGCGATAATGGACACACACGGAAACCCCACCGCAGTGCACACTGGGAGCGGTCAGTCTTCCCCTATGCTCTGATTGGTTGAGAGATAAATTCCCTTAATCTCGGATCTGTCCGAAGTACAAAGGTGCAACCACATTTATACAACGGGAAACATGAAACAATCCCACCCACGGCCAATGTACTAACACCCGTATGGATATAACCCTCCCACTGCCTGGGCCCCGTCACATGGGGAGTTGATTGGCTGTCCTGTCACATGGGGTAGTTTGATGGCCTGGGCCCTGTCACATGGGGTAGTTTATATTGCGGCACAGGGGTTGTCCGGGGCCCGTACTGGTAAGCTGCTCGTCGCAGGGGTAGTTTATTGGCGGGCCCCGTCATGGGAGTTGATTGGCCTGGGCTCCCCTGTACATGGGGTAGTTTATTGGCCTGGGCCCCTCGTCACATGGGGGTAGTTTGATGTGGCCTGTTGGCTCCCCTGTCCCAGGGTGAGGGGTAGTTTGCATTGGCCTGGGCCCCCTGTCGCAATGGGGTAGTGTGATGTGGCCTCGGGCTATCACTGTAACATGGGGGTTAGTGTTGTTGATGGCCTGGGCTCCTCGTCACATTGGGTAGTTTGATTGGCCTGGTGCTTCCCTGTCACATGGGGTAGTTTTGACTGGCCTGGGCTCTCGTACTGGGGTAGTGTTGATTGGCCTGGGCTCCCCTGTCACATGGGGTAGTTTGACTGGCTGGGCTCCCTGTCCATGGGGTAGTTTGATTGGCCTGGGCTACCGTCACATGGGGTAGTTTGATGGCCTGGGCTCCCCTGTCAACATGGGGTAGTAGTTTGATTGGCCTGGGCTCCTGTCACGCATGGGGTAGTGATTTGATTCCTGGGTCCTGTCGCATGGGGTAGTTTGATGGTCGGGCTCCTGTCAATGGGTAGTTTGATTGGCCTGGGCTCCCTGTGTCGCATGGGGTAGTTTGATTGGCCTGGGGCTCCCTGTCCATGGGGTGTTTGATTGCCTGGGCTCACTTCGCATGGGGTTTAGTTTTGATTGGCCTGGGCTCCTGTCGCATGGGGTAGTTTGATTGGCTTGGGCTCCCTGTCACATGGGGTAGTTTGATGGCCTGGCTCCCTGTCGCATGGGGTAGTTTGATTGGCCTGGGCTCCCTGTCGCATGGGGTAGTTTGAGTGGCCTGGGCTCCCTGTCCATGGGGTAGTTGATTGGCCTGGGCCCTGTCGCATGGGGTAGTTGGTAGGTTGTTGGGCCTGGGACTCCCTTCAGCATGGGGTAGTTTGATTGGCTGGAGCCCCTGTCGCATAGGGGGTAGTTTGCATTGCCTGGGCCCTGTCGCATGGGGTTAGTTTGATTGGCCTGGGCTCCCGATCACATGGGGTAGTTTGATTGGCCTGGACCCCCCCCAAACCAACCACCCCACCACACCACCACCACCCTAGTTTTTTTTTTTCCCCCCCCTGCCCCACCCCCCAACCCAACAACCCCCCCCCCCCAACACCACCAACCCCCCCCACCCCCCCCCCCCCCCACCCCCCGCCACCCCCACCCCCCCCCCCCCCACCACCACCCCCCCCCCCCCAAACCCACACCACCCCCCCCCCCCCCCCCCCCCCACCCCCCACCAACCCCCCCCCCCCCCACCCCCCACAACCCCCCCCACCCCCCCCCCCCCACCCACCCACCCCCCCAACCCCCCCACCACCCCCCCCCCCCCCCCCTCACCCCCCCCCCTCCCCCCCCCCCGCCCACCCCCCACACTCCACACCCCAAAACCCCCCCCCCCACCCCCCACCCCCCCACCACCCACCCCCCTGAACCCCCGACACCCCCCCCCCCCCCCCCCCCCCACAACCACACCCCCCACCCCCCCCCCCCCCCCCCCCCCCCCCACCCCACTATTGACTCTACCCGTGGGGGGTAGTTGATTGGCCTGGGCCCTTCGCATGGGTCTAGTTTGATTGGCCTGGGGACCATCGCATGGGTAGTTTGATTTTGATTGGCATGGGCTCCTGTCGAATGGGGGTAGTTTGTTGGCTGGGCTCTGTCGCATTGGGTGGTAGTTTGATTGGCATGGGCTCCTGTCGCCATGGAGTAGTTATTTGGCCTGGGCCTGTCGCATGGGGTAGTTTGATGGCCTGGGCTCATGTCGCATTGGAGGCGTTTATTTGGCCTGGGCTCCCTGTCACATGGGGGGTTAGTTTATTGGCCTGCGATCCCTGTCACAGGGGTAGTTTGTTGGCCGGGTGCTACGGTCACATGGGTAGTTTGATTGGCCTGGGCTCCTGTCACATGGGGTAGTTTGATTGGCCTGGGCTCCCCTGTCACATGGGGTAGTTTGATTGGCCTGGGCTCCCCTGTCACATGGGATAGTTTGATTGGCCTGGGCTCCTGTCGCATGGAGTAGTTTGATTGGCCTGGGCCCGTCGCATGGGGTAGTTTGATTGGCCTTGGCTCCTGTCGCATGGGGTCGTTTGATTGGCCTGGGCCCCTGTCGCATGGGGTAGTTTGATTGGCCTTGGCCCGTTGCATGGGGTAGTTTGATTGGCCTTGGCTCCTGTCGCATGGGGTAGTTTATTTGGCCTGGGCTCCTGTCGCATGGGGTAGTTTATTTGGTCTGGGCTCCTGTCGCATGGGGTAGTTTGATTGGCCTAGGCCCGTCTCATGGGGTAGTTTGATTGGCCTTGGCTCCTGTCGCATGGGGTCGTTTGATTGGTCTGGGCTCCTGTCACATGGGGTAGTTTATTTGGCCTGGGCTCCTGTCACATAGGGTAGTTTATTTGGCCTGGGCTCCTGTCGCATGGGGTAGTTTGATTGGCCTGGACTCCCCTGTCACATAGGGTAGTTTGATTGGCCTGGGCCCCTGTCACATGGGATAGTTTATTTGGCCTGGGCTCCCCTGTCACATGGGGTAGTTTGATTGGCCTGGGCTCCCCTGTCACGTAGGGTAGTTTGATTGGCCTGGGCCCCTGTCACATGGGGTAGTTTATTTGGCCTGGGCTCCCCTGTCACATGGGGTAGTTTGATTGGCCTGGGTTTCTATCACATGGGGAAGTTTGATTGGCTTGAGCTCCCACGTGGGATACTATGATTGGCCTGGGCTTCTACTAAATGGGGTAGTTTGATGTGACTTTGCTCCTATCACATGGCGTAGTTTGATTGGCCATGTCTAGAATTACATGATATAGTTTGATTTGCCGTGGCTCCTATTGCATCAGGTAGTTTGATTTGTCAGTGCTTCAGTCACATGGAAATGTTTGATTGGCCTGGACTTCTACCACATGGGGTAATTTGATTGGCCTGGGCTCTTATCAAATGGGTTAGTTTGTTTGGCCTGGGCTCCTGTCACATGGCATAGTTTGATTGGCTTGGGCTTCTATCACATGGGCTAATTTGATTGGCCAGGTCTATCATTTGATAGTTTGATTGGCCTGGGCTCCTATCACATTGGGTAGTTTGATTAGACTTTGCTCCTATAACATGGGCAGATTGATTGGGCTTTTTCTTTATCACATGATATAGTTTTATTGGCCTGGGCTCCTGTTATATGGGCAGTGTCATACTGGACCTCAGGGTTATAGGGAAATCCCCTGGCGGGTCCACAGCCCACCCACACAAGAAAACAGAGCCAAAGGGACAGTAAGAAATACATTTTAATAAACAATAGGAGTCAGTAGGAGTAAAATATATATTTAAATAAGTTATAATATAGATATGAAATGTTAGGTGGGCCTCTAAACTGATCTTGGTTGGCCCTCTGCTCTCAGATTTTCTGGTGGACCAGCAAAGTCCAGTTCGACCCTGCATATGGGGTAATTTGATAGGCGTGGGCTTCAATTATGTGATATAATTGTATGTATATGTTTATTTATATAGCGCCACTAAGGGACGCAGCGCTGTACAATATAGAATACAGAAAGTCGTACAAGGTGGACAGTAAGATCCCTGCCCCGTTGAGCTTACAATCTACTTAGGTGGGTAATATACAGATACATAGGAAAGGGTGGAATTGCTAAAGTAAAAACTGGTGCAGTATCAACAGTCCTATGCTGTGCTGTGCTCAGAGAGATAGGATGAGAGGTTAGATTTAAACATATTGAAGTTTCTTTATTGAGATAGTTTGATTGGTCTGGGCTCCTATCGCATGGGGTAGTTTGATAGCTGTGCGCTCTTATTATATGATATGATTACATTGGTCTGGGGTCCTATCACATGGAATAATTTTATTAGTGTGGGCTCCTATCCAATGATATAGCTGTTAAGATCTAATTGGTTGGGGAAGAATTAGCACCATTTTAAACGATAAGAACTTTTATTGAATCTCCCTGTAAGTCTTATATCTAAGCTCAGATTTTAAGCTCTTCGGGGGAGGGATTTCTTTCCCAACATAGAAATTATGTGTGTATGTTTTGTTATGAGTAGATACAGTGGATATAAAATCTTTACACGGGGATATATTTAACTGTTAGTCAAACTGTTATCTGCATCTAGGGAAACCACATACCATAGGTCAAACCTGCAACCTGAGAATAGACCCAGGAAATCCTGCCATAATGTGCAAATCAACCTAAACAGCACCACTGGCCAACCTGAGTCCTAATAGAGGATCCAGATTAATATACTATGGGGATTATTCAATAAAAGTTCTTATCATTTAAAATGGTGCTAATTTTGCCCCAACCAATCAGATGTTAGCTTTCAAATGTTACAAAACTTCTGATTGGTTGGGGCAAAATTAGCACCTTTTATTGAATCTTCCTGTCTGTTCATACATTCAGGGTGATTCAATAAAAGTTCTTATCGTTAGCTTTCAAATGTTAAATAAGATCTGATTGGTTGGGGCTAAATTAGCACCATTTTAAACGACAAGAACTTTTATTGAATCTCCCTGTAAGTTCCAGATTTACAGCTGCTATGGGGTTAGAACTTGGGAGCATAGGATACTGATTAGCTTTATAGGTTAAAGGGCAAGTCCAGCCCAAAAATGAAAACTTACATACAGGTAAATCACCCCCCAAAACCCTTAACGGTAATAGTTTGAAATCTGGAATGTATAAGTCTAACTTAAAATCCTGCGCAATGTCCTGTTGCCCCTGTTTCTGCTTCCTGGTTCTTCCAGTTAGTAAGTCAGTTATGGATTTGACAGTTGACATCACAGCCAATGACTGAATGTTAAAGGGCAAGTCCAGCCCCAAAATGAAAACTTACATACAGGTAAATCACCCCCCAAGAACCCTAAAGCTAGGTGCACACCTAGCGATTTTTCCTCCTGACCGTTCGATAGTTTCGACCGGTCGGCCAGGAGGAAGGACTGTGGGTCGCGGCAAAAGCAGCCGAGTCCGACAGTTACCGCGACCGGCTGCCTCTTCTGAGCATGCTCAGGCTCAGTACAGGTCACTAAATTGCTCAGTTTCCATGAGGCATCCATATCTTAAAGAGGCCTTTCTTTCTAAAATATGTTATTATGAGGGTGGAGTTGTCCTTTAAAGTATAGATGGCCGTTAATGATCGTGCACGGCCCTGACAATAGATCGCTCCGCATTAATCCATCCGGCACATGGCTGCATCAGGAACAATAGAATCGGACTGATGGGAACGTTCGCACACACGCAGGATTTGTTACCGAGCCGCGACCCTCAACCACGATGCATTAGTGCGACAGGCGGCCATGAATCCCACGTGTGTGTGCATTGGGTCAGGGGTTGTGGCCCGGTGGGCACATTGTAAAGCCCAGTCCACATGTACGATCTCTGCACGGGCGAATGGCCTCCGACCACGACGTGTGCGCACACACTCGGGGTTGTTTGTCGGCTGAAAGGTCATGTAAGAAGCGTTAAAGTCACATGGTCTCTGCACAGAGAATGCTGGGAAAGGGAACACACTGAATCAGGGATGTCAAACTTTGTTTTTGAAACTACAACTCCCAGCATGCACTAGATAACCGTGTGTGGGAAACAACTCCCAGCATGCACTAGATAACCGTGTGTGGGTAACTACAACTCCCAGCATGCACTAGAGAACTGTGTGTGGGAAACTACAACTCCCAGCATGCACTGGATAACTGTGTGGGGGAAACTGCACCTCCCAGCATGCACTAGATAACTGTATGTGGGAAACTACAACTCCCAGCATGCACTAGATAACGGTGGGAAACTACAACTCCCAGCATGCACTAAATAAGTGTGTGGGGGGGAAACTACAACACCCAGCATGCACCAGAAAACACGGGTTTTGGAAACTACAACTCCCAGCATGCACTAAGTAACGTTGGTTTTGGAAACTACAACTCCCAGCATGCACTAGATAAGTGTGTGTGGTGAAATTACAACTCCCAGCATGCACTGGATAACTGTGGGGTAATAAGGTCTATTGGGTCTATGTGTATATAACACGGTGTATATGTACTGGTATGACTGTACAGACAGTAGGTTCCATTTCCGGACACTCCAATAACCGTAGCCTGAGGGATCAGGTAGTGAATGGGATGAACTGACCATAGAGATGGAGGTGCGGGGGTAGAGCGGCTGCTCCGTGTGGAGGAATCCACCATAGAGAACGGATGAGAGGTCAGAGCGGTGTTAGTGGGTCTAGAGCGCCCCTACCGGACGGAGAGGGGAACCATAGAGGTGGAATGTACCATAGAGTTGGAAGGCGCAGGGCGGGGCTGCACAGTCTGAGGAAAGTCTGAGCCCGGGGCGGACGGAGTGGTAAGTGTGGCCCCTGGGTGGGAGAGACGGGGCCCTGTGGGGTTAATTGGCTTCTCCATCTCTGCTTCTTCCCTATAGAGAGATAGATAGATAGATATACAGATAGATGAGAGATAGGGAGAGTTCTGTCTATAGTTATACTAACTGTCCTGTCACTTACCCCATAACTACTATATACCCCATAACTACTATATACCCCATATACTACTATATAACCCATAACTACTATATACCCCATATACTACTATATAACCCATAACTACTATATAACCCATATATACCCCATATGCTAGTATATATCCCATATGTACTGTATACCCTATAAGTACTGTATGCCCCATAACTACTATATACCCCATATACAACACTACTGTATACCCCATATACTACTCTATAACCCATATACTACTATATAATCCATAACTGCTATGTATCCCATAACTACTATATACCCCATATACTGCTATATATCACATAACTACTATATATCCCATAATTACTATACTGCAGTATACTGTAACTCATAACTACTACAGTATATACCCAATGTATTACTATATACCCCATATACTGCTATATAATCCATATACTGCTATATAACCCACATACTGTAATATACCCTATATACTACTTTGTACCCCCTATACTGCTATATGCCTCTATATTACTGTCACCCCATATACTGCTATATACCCCATATATACCATATACATTGCTTTATACCCCTCTATATTACTGTCACTTATCCCATACACTGATATATACCCCATATATACCCTTTATATTGCTATATACCCCTCTATATTACTGTCACTCACCCATATACTGTTTTATACCCCATACACCCCTCTATATTACTTTCACTTACCCCATATACTGCTTTACACGCCACATACTACTCCATAACTATTAAACACCCCATATAGTACTATATACCACTCTATATTACTGTCACTTACCTCATATATACATCCTTTGTATACCCCATATAAACCTTTCTTACCCCCATAAACTGCTATATACACCATATATCTCTTTACCCCTCTATATAACTGTCGCATCCATATTACTCACATATACCATAGTGATCTATATATTAATGTTGCATATCACATAGCCATCTAAATATTACTGTTACATACCCCATAGCTCTCTATATTACTGTCACATACCCCATAGCTATCTATATTATTGTCACATACCCCATAGCTCTCTATATTACTGCCACTCTACCCCATGGCTCTCTATTACTGTCACATACGTCATAGCTCTCTTTATTACGGCAAATACCCCATAGCTCTCTATATTACTGCCACATACCCCATAGCTCTCTCTATTACTGTCACATACCCCATAGCTCTCTCTATTACTGTCACATACTCCATAGCTCTCTTTATTACTGTCACCCCATAGCTCCCTTTATTACTGCCACATACCCCATAGCTCTCTATATTGCTGTCACATACCCCATAGCTCTCTATATTGCTGTCACATACCCCATAGCTTTCTATATTACTGGCACATACCCCATAGCTCTCTATATTACTGGCACATACCCCATAGCTCTCTATATTACTGTCACATACCCCATAGCGCTCTATATTACTGTCACATACCCCATAGCGCTCTATATTACTGTCACATACTCCATAGCTCTCTATATTACTTTCACATACCTCATAGCTCTCTTTATTATCGTCAAATACCCCATAGCTCTCTATATTACGGTCACATACCCCACAGGTCTCTATATTAAGGTCACATACCCCATAGCTCTCTTTATTACTGTCACATACCCCATAGCTCTCTTTATTCTGATCACATAACCCATAGCTTTCTATATTACTGTCACATACCGCATAGCTCTCTATATTACTGTCACATACCCCATAGCTCTCTATATTACTGCCACATACCCCATAGCTCTCTCTATTACTGTCACATACCCCATAGCTCTCTCTATTACTGTCGTATACCCCATAGCTCTCTATATTACTGTCGTATACCCCATAGCTCTCTATATTACTGCTGTCCATCTACCATAGCTCTTATTTACTGTCGTATACCCATAGCTCTCTATATTACTGTCACATACCCCATAGCTCTCTATATTACGGTCACAGATACCCCATAGCTCTCTATATTACTGTCACATACCCCATAGCTCTCTATATTACTGTCACATACCCCATAGCTCTCTATATTACTGTCACATACCCCATAGCTCTCTATATTACTGTCACATACCCCATAGCTCTCTATATTACTGTCACATACCCCATAGCTCTCTATATTAGTGTCACATACTCTTTTCCTCTATATACTTTAAAATACAGTTTCAGGAATGTAAGTCAGTAAAAGTACCGTATTTGTGAGGGTTTGTGCCAGTAAACGGGATCATTTGTTTTTTAATACATCAAACAAAGAGGAAGGCACATTTACATCAGTGCAAAACATCCAAATATTTTAATAATGTGCTGACTTGATACACGCTACACAAGTCAAGTCAGCACATTTAGTATTTACACATTTTGCACTGAACTTGCCTTCCTCTTGGTCTGCTAATGAGCACCTCTAGCAGCTAGCCACTCTAACTGCATTCTGTTTATAGAAGTGATTATTTTGCTTATCGGTCTTTAAGCTATGTTGGATTACTTGTTTTCGTGTTTAGTACAATAATCTTATGAGAAGTTGACCTGAAATGTTCTAATAAGACTGATGAGGTTTTCTTTTTTTGGTTTGGTGTGGTGAGATTTCTTCTTTCCACATTCCTGAATAGTAACGTTTGATATGGAGATACTGTTGGTATATATGTCCTTTATTGACCATTTGTTTTTCTACCCATATTCTCTTTAACATTACCTAGCAAAGAATTGTTTCCACTTATGTACTATAATATTAAAGGGCATGTCCACCCCTCTCCCTCCTGCTGCTGTTCCATGTATGGAGTGTTCCACTGATGTACTGGTAATGGCCGGTAACCTAGACCTTGCTAACGAGTGCCCATACACGTGCAATCCTCGGAACACTGAAACATGTACAACAGTCTGTGTAATACATTCATACGTAGATACTTGCCATATTTTATGCACTTTACAGTTTATATTTGATAATTAATGTTATGATAAGATACACTACATTGACTGCACTGACACTAGTAAAATATTTCCACATCAAAATTGTGAGTTGTACCTCTTGCACTTACACTGGTGTGTCCCAGCACATCCGTTCAGAAACCCTGGGCTAAAACACATCATGGATTATAACGATTGTATATTTATGACGCGTCAGACAAATTATTTTTGGCTTTCAGAGACAGTCAGACAAGTTTAGTAGAAAAACACATACCAGAATCCAAATTAGGAGCGCTCACCAGTGGTATCCGTGTTGATTCCACACTGTGCCGCGTCCTGTCGTGCAGGTCACTTCCCCCAAAAGACGAGACCTCAGCGGGGTCTCACGATACTTTGTACGAAGAGTGAGCATCAGGGAGTGGGCCGCTCCGGAATTAGGACTCAGGCTTGGTAGGTGTCATCGCAAAACTTTTATTTCAACCATATGTAAACATGGTTTGTTTGCACCTTTGTGATGCTTTTACAGCTTTGATTGATGTTTACATATGGTTGAAATAAAAGTTTTGCGATGACACCTACCAAGCCTGAGTCCTAATTCCAGAGCGGTCCACTCCCCGATGCTCGCTGTTCGTACTAAGACAGTAGTAGCCAGTCTTATTTTTTTGTAGCCAGTTTCAAAGGTTCAAAGAAAAATTTTTTATCTTCTGTACATTTCTAGGACCATTGAGAAATGATCAGTGGGGTTTGCTTCATTAGGTTGATAACGGAATAGAAATGATTCTTTGTGAATATTAATGGCCAATTATGATCTAAATTCTAAAATAACTTCTCCCATAAGCTGCTGATTTAAATCCCTTGTCTCCACTAGAGCTGTATTGCAGTTTAACTATAACCCAGTGATATATATATATATGTAGCTTGTTGCGTAGCTCTTCATTTCCCTTTGGGGAGCAGAGAGATGTGGAGTAAAGAATTAACTGAATTCACACAAGAATATGTTTGGTTAGGAAGGGGTGTGTTAATCAGTTTCTGGGCTGTAAATCAGGGAAATTTTTTTTTCACAAAGTTCTCCTTGATTCCATAACAAGAGTAAATCAGTAAATTCAATTGTTGATTTGTAAACTTTGGGTTTGTTGGGCTGGGTACACATCATAAAATTTTTTGTTCTGACTGACCGTTCACCACTAGCGATCAGTCGGCCAAAACAAATCACTGTTGGTTGCATGGCTGTTGTCCATTTGCCTTATCTGGACGAATGGGTGACTCAAATTGGTCACGGCTGCCAGCAAAGACACCATCAAATTGTATACCCATCCATGAAACTCTGGGTACCATTCATGTATTATAAGGGATAATGTGTCCCTTACTGTAAATTATAAGGATATTAGAAGTCACTGAGGAGTTCTATGTCTATATAAAGGTACAAGGACACAGACTGAGTTATACAGGGAACTCTGGGTACCACTCATGTATTATAAGGGATAATGTATCCCCTACTGTAAATTATAAGGATATTAGAAGTGACTGAGGAGTTCTGTGTCTATATAAAGGTACAAGGACACAGACTGAGTTATACAGGGAACTCTGGGTACCACTCATGTATTATAAGGGATAATGTGTCCCTTACTGTAAATTATAAGGATATTAGAAGTCACTGAGGAGTTCTATGTCTTTACAAAGGTACAAGGACACAGGCTGAGTTATACAGGTAACTCTTGGTACCACTCATGTATTATAAGGGATAATGTATCCCTTACTATAAATTATAAGGATATTAGAAGTCACTGAGGAGTTCTGTGTCTATATAAAGGTACAAGGACACAGACTGAGTTATACAGGGAACTCTGGGTACCACTCATGTATTATAAGGAATAATGTATCCCCTACTGTAAATTATAAGGATATTATAAGTCACTGAGGAGTTCTGTGTCCATATAAAGGTACAAGGACACAGGCTGAGTTATACAAGACAGGTCTGCAAGTCAGGTGAATGTATGTTATTAAGCCAGCGGATCTGGACACATGCATAAGCCAAGGGACTTAAAGGAGTATTTTACATATCTCTGCCCCATACTCTGGGGAACCTGGGAGTAAGAAATTACTTCTTGTTTCTTAGATTTTGTGGGCATGCTATTCATATAGCATGAGACTGCAAGATGCCTTCTGTTATAAGAAGGTGCTGCTCCATTTTTATATGAAGTGGAGGGTTTTTTGCTCCTTTTGGCCCACCTCTCCCTAAGCTATCTTATACAAGACAGGGAACTCTGGGTACCACTCATGTATTATATGGGATAATGTATCCCCTACTGTAAAATATAAGGATATAGGAGTCACTGAGGAGTTTGTGTCCCATATAAAGGTACAAGGACACAGGCTGAGTTTAACAGGGTTCTCTGTACCACAATGTATTATAAGGGATAATGTATCCCCTACTCTAAATTATAATGATATTAGAAATCACTGAGGGAGTTGTTGTCCATAAAAGGTACAAGGACACAGACTGAGTTATACAGGGAACTCTGGGTACCACTCATGTATTTAATGGATAATGTATCCCCTACTGTATATATAAGGATATTAGAAGTCACTGAGGGGTTCTGGTCTCTATAAAGGTACAAGGACACAGACTGAGTTATACAGGGAACTTGGGTACCACTCATGTATTATATGGATAATGTATCCTCTACTGTAAATTATAAGGATATTAGAAGTCACTGAGGAGTTCGTGTGTATATAAAGGTACAAGGACACAGACTGGTTATACAGGAACTCTGGGTACCACTCATGATATTATAGGGATAAGTTTCCCCTACTGTAAATTATAAGGATATTAGACGTCACTGAGGAGTTCTGTGTCTATATAAAGGTACAAGGACACAAACTGAGTTTTACAGGGAACTGGGTACCACTCATGTATTATAGGGATAATGTATCCCCTAATGTAAATTCAAATAAATGGAGGTATATGTGCAGCATACAGATGGCACAGATTCCAAGCTGTGAAGCAAGATATCTTTATTTTTAAAAAAACATGTGTGCTATATGTTTCGGACAACGTCCTTTTCAAGCACCGAACCTGAACCTGGACCAGAGATACCAGGAGGTGTAACCTACAGTTTCTACATTTGATCCTAGGTGTAGTGGATCCTAACTACTCATTATTTGATATCCCTACTGTAATTATAAGGCTATTAAATCACTGAGGAGTTCTGTGTTATATAAGGTACAAGGACACAGAGTTATACAGGGAACTCTGGGTACCAATCATGTATTATAAGTGATAAGTATCCCCTACTGTAAATTATAAGGATATAGGAGTCACTGAGGAGTTCTGTGTCCATATAAAGGTACAGGACACAGGCTAAGTTTACAGGGAACTCTGGGTACCACTCATGAATTATAAGGGATAATGTCCCCTACTGTAAATTATAAGGATATTAGAAGTCACTGAGGAGTTCTGTGTCCATATAAAGGTACAAGGACACCAGACTGAGTTATACAGGGAATCTGGGTACCACAATGTATTATAAGGGATAATGTATCCCCTACTGTAAATTATAAGGATATTAGAAGTCACTGAGGAGTTCTGTGTCTATATAAAGGTACAAGGACACAGACTGAGTTGTACAGGGCAGGGAACTCTTGGTTTCACTTATCTATTGTATGTATTGATATTAAAAGTCACAGTGGAGTTCCTTAAGGTTTGATACTTGGTTTGTAGAACTTAAAATATTTTTATTTGTCATTCCCTATAAACCCCTTAGGATACGTTATATTTTAGGCCACAGGTGTCTACATACTGCAACCAGGGAATGCTGGGAGATATAGTTTTGGCCCACCTCTCCCTAAGCTATCTTATACAAGACAGGGAACTCTGGGTACCACTCATGTATTATATGGGATAATGTATCCCCTACTGTAAATTATAAGGATATTAGGAGTCACTGAGGAGTTTTGTGTCCATATAAAGGTACAAGGACACAGGCTGAGTTATACAGGGATTTCTCTGTACCACAAATGTATTATAAGGGATAATGTATCCCCTACTCTAAATTATAATGATATTAGAAATCACTGAGGAGGTCTGTGTCCATATAAAGGTACAAGGACACAGACTGAGTTATACAGGGAACTCTGGGTACCACTCATGTATTATAATGGATAATGTATCCCCTACTGTATATTATAAGGATATTAGAAGTCACTGAGGGGTTCTGTGTCTATATAAAGGTACAAGGACACAGACTGAGTTATACAGGGAACTCTGGGCAGGGAACTCTGGGTACCACTCATGTATTATAATGGATAATGTATCCTCTACTGTAAATTATAAGGATATTAGAAGTCACTGAGGAGTTCTGTGTCTTCGGGGCTTTGGGGTCAGGTGCTATCTGTGGAGCTGGACTTCGGGGCATTAGGGTCAGGTGATATCTGTGGAGCTGGACTTAGAATCTTGCGAGTCATGGTTCTATTTAATAGACACATCATCTCTGTCCACCGGGAAGTACAGGAGGGCCCCATGAAGTGTGCTATATGAACAGCATTGCCCACAAAATCTAAGAAACAAGAAGTAATGTCTTACTCCCAGGTTCCCCAGAGTAAGGTGCAGAGATATGCAAAATACTCCCAGAACCACTGGCTAATAACATGCAATATAGCTTAATGGCTCTATAAATTAAGCTATATTGCATGTTATTAGCCAGCAGTTCTGGACACATGCATAAGCTGAGGGACATAAAGGAGTATTTTGCATATCTCCGCCCCTTACTCTGGGAAACATGGGAGTAAGAAATTGCTTTGTGGGCAATGCTATTTATATAGCATGAGACTGCAAGATGCCTTCTGTTATAAGAAGGTGTTTCTCCACTAAAAATCTTTTTAGATGATTTATTACCCAGGCCCAAATGGACAATGGGAGTCAATGTGGGATTGTCCTTGTCAATGTTCTAAAGACCTCACCACCTTCTGGTCTGGAGAAACCTTGAATGTTGACTTCCCTACGTAGAGTTTCCTTCCTGTTGTTCTCCATATGTTAAGCCCAATCATTACTTCCATCTGTAGATATTAGTATGTCAGGGACATAACTTTCGGAGACATGGCGTAACAGGATTAAGGCGAGGCGTGCTGTTCTCTCTGCTAGAGCCTGGTCACAAATTGACTTCACCCTGCAATTATCCCTTCTGATTTACTACGAGCCAATGTAAATCACACAAAGCAAACTTATTCATCTGAGTCACTTTAAGGCAAATAAGGAAAAATTAAGTGAAAACTCAGGCGATGCTCTGGAAACAGACGGAGCCCAACAAAAAGTGTCTGTTCTGTTATTACCATTCATGGGAGAATTGACCGTACCAAGTCATTATTTGAACATAGGTAGAGAGGATTGGTGAATAGATCGCGTACAGAGATTAGCGACCCCGTTAAACCAGCTGTCAGTGCGGATCACAAACTGAAACACATACATACAATGGACAGAAGTTAGAGACTGAAAGTTAGTGGTGTATCCTTGTTTTAGGGAACGTGTTATGACAAGGGCATCATTTAAAGATACAGGTTATTTTACGGATCACTAGAAAGGGGAGTGTTCTGTTCAGTGGGAGGAGTTATCTTTAAAAGGCAAGTCAAATGAAAAATTGTATAAATACAGGCATCCCACCCCTCCCGGGAGTCTACCGGATTTTGGGGTGGTCTCCAGCACACCCCTGCGAGACCACCCCAAACTCCCGCGACCTGAACTTAGCTGGCAGCTCCGCCTCCGGGAATGCCTTCTTTTCTTTGGCACGCCTCTTCTGTGACGGAATTTACGTTACGCTCCCCTTAACCACACCTCTTCTGTGATGTAAATTACGTCACATTTAGTGGCCTGCCCATAACCCCGCCCCCTTTGTGTCATCATCTACGTCTGCCTGCCCTAGCCCCACCCCCTTTATGACGTCATGTCAGTCCGCTCCACCCCCTTCTCCCCACCCTACCCGGAAGCCAGATTCGGCAGGGTGGGATGTCTGTAAATATATGTAAATCCCTCCCCCCAAACCCCAAAAATGCTGCCTTATATCTGATACCTCTCTTTCTGCCATGGATATCACAGCCAATTCCCCTAGCTGCCTTCACTGAGCATGTGCAAGCCTGTAATGAGCTCTGAGAGCTTGGAGAAGAGGCAGGAACCTTTTGAGAGAGAAGAAGAGAAGAACATTTTTCTGCACTGCGGGTTAGTCTCTCAGCTTCCTAACTATTGGGGGGTAATTATCCTATAGGGGGTAATTATCCTATATATAATTCTTCATTTAAGGGGTGAACTTACCATTTAACATTGTTACATCATCTGCTTTACACAAGCACAAAACATGAACCATGAACGACATGAATGACAGACAGGATCTACATCTACTACACACAGTCCTGAGCATTCTCCCTATGCACAGCATATACACAAAATATACACATCATATACACAGAATATACACATCATATACACAGTATAAACACATCATATACACAGAATATACACATCATATACACAAAATATACACATCATATACACAAAATAAACACATCATATACACAGAATATACACATCATATACATAGTATATACACAGCATATACACATCATATACTCAAAATATACACAGTAAATATACATCATATACACATCATATACACATTACATACACATATACACATCATATACACAACATATACACATCCTATACACAGCATATACACATCATAAACACATTACATACACATATACACAGTATATACACATCATATACACATAATATACACAGCCTATACATGGCTGTGATGCCACGGCAGACTCACTCTATAGGAAGTTACTGCCGCTGATGGACATTTTCCCTCTTTACCGAACGAGCACTCAGCCGACCCAAACACTTGGGAAAGCTAGGTACACACAGTACGGGTAAAGCCCGGATACAGTCGGATCCTGTGTGTACCTAGATTAATTTCTCTTTCTTTCTAGGTGGTGATCCAGTTTTAAGATGAAATAAGGTTACACAAGGTTCTGACCATGCAGAAAGTGTTTATCTTACTTATTATATTTAAACGTTTAATAGCCAACGTCTGTATTTCCATTTTAATTAAACATTTTGGCAGCCCATAGTATTGTCCCTAGAATATCCCAGTCACGTCAGTCTGTAAATGTCGCTGCTTTGCTGAGTCACTACATGACATGTAAACTGGGGGTTACTGGGTTTGGGGTGCACCGGACAGACCCTGTAATTAGAGTTGGTCAGGAGACATTGCAGCTTGGTCTATACTCATTGGTTACTATTAGTAGTAGTAACTCTTACTATTAGTATTAGGGAACACACAGTGCTTGTTACAGGCTCTTACCATTATCACAACACGGTCCATATCATAGGCATGTAATATATATCTAACACGTGTAAAACACACGGGGAGTCTCAGTGTTACAAATAAACAGTAATTATCAGCTGTGAATTGACCTAAAGGTCCATGACCTGGTGTCAGTAGGGACAGGGAACATCTGGTAGTGTAGAGCAATGTTCTCTCCTCTCTGCATTGTTTGTGTCCTGGGGGAACAGTTGTTTGTCAGTGAGTAGAGTATTTTATAGGGTTATAAATGGGATCAACCAATGCAGAAAGTGACCGCCATGGATCTCCCTATTCTGACATCACAGGGAGCCTATTCATCTAATCTACCTGTCCGTGTGAGGTCATAAAGGATGAAGGCACAGTCAAGATTTCCAAACGAGGGATACCTGAAAGTTTTATCACGGACAGCGTTGAACCCAGCGCACCACCATTTAGCAACGCCTTCTTTTAATTTCCACTCCCATATTAAAGGGCATGTCTTCCCTTCAAACGATAAAACTAGTGACTTCTCAGTTATCTGCACTCAACCCAAACTGCGTTTTTTACCAGTTTATTTCATGTATTTCTAACCAGATATTTAAAGGGTAGGTACACTGTGAAATTAGTTTTAAGTTGCCCATTACTGGAAACTATAATTCTTCCCAACTTTTACTGTACCGTTGTTTTGTTAATCTGTCCCCTATTTCCGTAGATATCCAGTCTGAACCTTCTTACTTTTCAGCTGTCAATCAAGAAAGCTCTTGATACAGTTTTGCTGTAGCTGGAATGGTGACAATTGGTTTGTGAACTGCATGGTGGCAAATTCCCTCTCCCAATGCTGCCTCATAGGGATTACTGAGCATGCTTGGCCTCACAGAGAGTCAGATAGTTTGGCAGAGGGCTGGGGGACTGAAATCAAGCAGTGAATTAAAGTCATGCAGCAACATAAAGACATCAGGTTACATGTATTCATTTATAAATTACAATGAGGCAAAGTAATTTTTTCCGTGTACAATTCCTTTAATAAGTTATCATACATTCTGGCAAAGGCAACTGTCTTTTCCCTTTTTAGGAGCTTGTGCGGAGGAGGCAGCAGGTGAATCAGCAGTCAATCATTGGCTGTGATGTCAGCAGTTACAGCCTTGATTGACTGCATGGAGGGAGGGGCCAACTTACTCTGCCAGAATGAAGGCAATGATTATCATTAAATATCTGGTAATAATGTGCTGAATGTAATTGTGTGGGTATTTCATTGGCAGGGGCTGGTTGCCCAATTCTCCAGGTGGATAATCAACGAGCCCCGACAGAATGAGATCACACGTATGAGCCTTAAAGGACAATTATACTCTCTGAACCGCTAGGTCCTGACCCCGGGATTCACGAAACCTACAGCAGCGTGTTGCAGCCAACAAGCGTGCCTTCCTATTAGCCTAGCGGTTCAGGTCCTCACCCTGGGTAAAAGCTACTGCATGAAGATCTGGAGCGGAGGGAAGGTGAGTATAATTGTCCTTTAACCATCTGCCCTCTGTCACTGTCTATGTGATCAGTTTCATACCTGTCCCCAAACACTTATTGTTCATATCTGTATCTTGGCTCCCATTGGTCTAATCCCCTTTACCCCTAGTACTTTTCAGTGACCTCAAAGAGACACAACTGTAAGAAACTAAAAACCGGCAGAAAGGGGGATACTGGGTAAACCTTATGGAATTGGTGTTAAAAAGGCACTCGACTCATTGGGGGCAATTAACGACGAAGAGAGAAGCAGTTTGGAGACCCTGTAGGGGTGTGGTCTGGTATAGAAGGAGATGAGGATTAGGAACAGAATCAGTAAAATCTTAGGCTGGACACACACGCTAAGATATTTTCAGCCAACCAACCAATAGTAACGTGTATTGGTCAGTCGGCCGAAAATATCTTACCGTGTGTGCGGGGCAGCCGCGCCCTAGATTGGTCGCCCTGGCGATTGGCCTCGTTGGTAAAGTACGCCGATCGTGCGGTTCCCTATGTTCCACGATGGGTCGTACGAACTGACAGTCATTTCTTCTGACCGGGTGCTCCCTAGTAGCGAACGCTTGGTCGGGACAAATCATTTCCGCCCATGTGTACCCAGCCTAACACCAACTGTTTGTATCAATCCACCAGGAGAAGGAAGTGATGGATTACAGTTGTGGAACATTTTCCTGACCCTGCAGAGTTTCGTTTTTGTCTTGGGATAAAACGGGAAATGAACACACGGTTTTAATCAGCAGTAAGTCCACTGTAAGATAACTGCACTGATTTGGCATTGCTTATTGGCAACGCTGTAAAACTGTTGTTTCAGATGGAATAAAAACTTTCTTCTATTTTCACAATTTCCCTGTTGGGACACATTGCAGATCTTTCAGCCACACTGGTGTTTATTGGCGTCTCTCGGTCAAACCAAGACCTGAAGAGCCATCAGGCACCTGCACAGGGGTTAATTCCATGTCCATTCTACGTCATTATGACCCTGAACCAGCCAGCTTGAGATTATATGGGATTTTCACGAGCTGCAGCCAGATGGTTCTGTCTAAATATGGACGAGAAAACAAATCCAGCCCAGGAAAAGCCATGAGTAATTAGCTTGTTTAACTAGTCCTCTTGGTTCCTGAATAGGGAAGAGATGAGTGTAACAGTTCAACAACACTTACACACTGCTAATCCACCCACAATATGGTCTACAGTGGATCATTATGCGCTAAGGGGGGGTCACAGAGACCACCAGTGCTGATAGACGTAGCCGATAATTGCCTTGTGTATGGAGTTAGTTAGGTACACACCTTGCGATTTTTCCTCCTGACCGACCGTTCGATACTTTTGACCGGTTGGCCAGGAGGACGGACTGTCGGTCACGGCAAAAGCAGCTGCGTCTGACAGTTACCGCAACCGATTGTGCGGTCCATAGAGGATCGGACGAGGTTTTCCACCATGTCCGATCGATCGTTCGTCCGAAACGGACGAAAAGACGGTCGGACATGGCTTCATTCGGATGCGATAATTTCGGTCCGATCGTCCGATACACTGAACTATCTCATTGTGTGTTCCCAGCTTAAGTTGACAAAATTTGTTTTTTGTTATCAGACTGGCCGGTCGATAATATTGATCTATGTATGTCCAATCCATCCTATGGAGTCACACACAAAACACTATTCTACTGTCCACATGGTCTCTGGTGTAACATCTCCTTTCCAATCTTAGTTTGTACAGATACATAAACATAAGTTACACAATGATTCACCTTCCCCACCTACCGCAACAGTCTGATCGCTCAACCCACAAACCCTGTCATTTAACCTCTTCTGGGCCGAATGGGACTATCAATTACACTGATTATAACAATACTACTTATAGGCCGGCCACATTTACTTTGATTAAAGTTTAATAACACTAATTTATCCCTACTGTAAATTATAAGGATATTAGAAGTCACTGAGGAGTTCTGTGTATATATAAAGGTACAAGGACACAGACTGAGTTATACAGGGAACTCTGGGTACCACTCATGTATTATAAGGGATAATGTATCCCCTACTGTAAATTATAAGGATATTAGACGTCACTGAGGAGTTCTGTGTCTATATAAAGGTACAAGGACACAGACTGAGTTATACAGGGAACTCTGGGTACCATCATGTATTATAAGGGATAATGATCCCTACTGTAAATTATAAGGATATTAGAAGTCGAGTTCTGTGTCTATATAAAGGTACAAGGACACAGACTGAGTTTTACAGGGAACTCTGGGGGGGTTCTGTGTCTATATAAAGTGTACAATGCCCAGACTGATTTTATACAGGGGAACTCTGGGTACCAACTCATGTATTATAATGGATAATGTACCTCTACTGTAAATTATAAGGATATTAGAAGTCACTGAGGAGTTCTGTGTCTATATAAAGGTACAAGGACACAGACTGAGTTATACAGGAACTCTGGGTACCACTCATGTATTATAAGGGATAATGTATCCCTACTGTAAATTATAAGGATATTAGACGTCACTGAGGAGTTCTGTGTCTATATAAGGACAAGGACACAGACTGAGTTTTACAGGAACTCTGGGTACCACTCATGTATTATAAGGGATAATGTATCCCCTAATGTAAATTCAAATAAATGGAGTATATGTGCAGCATACAGATGCACAGATTCCAAGCTGTGAAGCAAGATATCTTATTTAACAAACATGTGTATATGTTTCGACCAACGTCTTTTCAAGCACAACCTGAACCTGGACCAAGATCCAGGAGGTGTACCTACAGTTTCACATTTGATCCTAGGTGTGATCCCTCAACTACTCATTATTGACTATCCCTACTGTAAATTATAGGCTATTAAATCACTGAGGAGTTCTGTGTCTATATAAAGGTACAAGGACACAGAGTTATACAGGGAACTCTGGGTACCAATCATGTATTATAAGTGATAATGTATCCCCTACTGTAAATTATAAGGATATTAGAAGTCACTGAGGAGTTCTGTGTCCATATAAAGGTACAAGGACACAGGCTAAGTTATACAGGGAACTCTGGGTACCACTCATGAATTATAAGGGATAATGTATCCCCTACTGTAAATTATAAGGATATTAGAAGTCACTGAGGAGTTCTGTGTCCATATAAAGGTACAAGGACACAGACTGAGTTATACAGGGAACTCTGGGTACCATCATGTATTATAAGGGATAATGATCCCACTGTAAATTATAGGATATTAGAAGTCACTGAGGAGTTCTGTTGTCTATATAAAGGTACAAGGACACAGACTGAGTTGTACAGGGCAGGGAACTCTTGGTTTCACTTATCTATTGTATGTATTGATATTAAAAGTCACAGTGGAGTTCCTTAAGGTTTGATACTTGGTTTGTAGAACTTAAAATATTTTTATTTTGTCATTCCTCTATAAACCCTTAGGATACGTTAGATTTTAGCC
>JAACNH010000323.1:64863-167363 GCA_019447015.1 Hymenochirus boettgeri
AGTTTTGGCCCACCTCATCTAAGCGTACTTATCAGAAGACATGGGACTCTGTGTACCCTCATTTATTATATGGATAATGTATCCCCTACTGTAAATTATAAAGGATATTAGGAGTCACTCGAGAGTGTGTGTGTTTCCCATATAAGGTACAAAGGCACAGGCTGATTACAGGGATGTTCTTCTCGTACCACAAATGTACTTAGAGGGATAATGTATCCCCTACTCTAAATTTAATAGACGATTAGAAATCACTGAGGAGGTCTGTGTCCATATAAAGGTACAAGGACCAGACTGAGTTTATAACGGGAAACTCTTGGGTACCCACTCATTGTAATTATAATGGATACTGTATCCCCTACGTATATATATAAGGATATTAGAAGTCACTGAGGGGGTTCTGTGTCTATATAGGTACAAGGACACAGACTGATTTACATGGGAACTCTGGGTACCACTCAATGTATTATAATGGAATAATGTATCCCTACTGTAAATTAAAGGATATTAGAGTCACTGAGAGTTCTGTGTCTATAAAAGGTACAAGGACACAGACTGGTTTTAACAGGGAACTCTGGGTACCACTCATGTATTATAAGGGATATCCCCACTTTAATTATAAGATATTAGAACTTCACTGAGGAGTTCTGTGTCATATAAGGTACAAGCCGACTAGTTTACGGGACTCTGGGTACCACTCATGTATTTAAGGATAATCTCCCATGAAATTCAATAATGGAGGTATAGTGCAGCATCGATGCACAGATTCCAAGCTGTGAAGCAAGATATCTTATTTTAACAAACTGTGTGCTATATGTTTCGGACCAACGTCCTTTCCTCAAGGCACCGAACCTGAACCTGGACCAGATACCGAGGTGTAACCTACAGTTTCTCTACATTTGATCTAGGTGTAGTGGATCCTCAACTACTCATTTATTTGACTATCCCTACTGTAAATTATAAGGCTATTAAATCACTGAGGAGTTCTTGTCTATATAAAGGTACAAGGACACGAGTTATACAGGGAACTCTGGGTTACCAATCATGTATTATAAGTGATAATGTATCCCCTACTGTAAATTATATGATAATTAGAAAGTCACTGAGGAGTTCTGTGTCCATATAAAGGTACAAGGACACAGGCTAAGTTATACAGGGAACTCTGGGTACCACTCATGAATTATAAGGGATATGTATCCCCTACTGTAAATTATAAGGATATTAGAAGTCACTGAGGAGTTCTGTGTCCATTAGGGTACAAGGACACAGACTGAGTTATCCGGGAACTCGGTACCAATCTGTATTATAGGGATAAATGTTCCCCTACGTAAATATAAGGACTATTAGAATCCACTGAGGAGTTCTGTGTCTATAACAAGGTACAAGGACACAGACTGAGTTGTACAGGGGGAACCTTGGTTTCACTTATCTATTGTATGTATTGATATTAAAAGTCCACAGTGGAGTTCCTTAAGGTTTGATACTTGGGTTTGTATAACTTAAAATATTTTATTTTGTCATTCCCTATAACCCCTTAGGAATCGTTTATATTTTAGGCCACAGGTGTCTACATACTGCAAACCATGGAATGCTGGGATATATAGTTTTTTTCCACCATCATGAGGGCCCGCGGTTTTGACCCTGTGTTTTTTAGGCTATGTGGTGTCAACCTCAATATTAAAGTATAGTTAGCAGCTAAAAATATAATTCACTTGAAATCGGTACCTACCATTTGATTTTAAACCAACGGCTGACAATCTACCACTGTGTTGTATGCAATGATTAGGATTGATTTAATTATATGCTAAATCGCCATTCCCCCTGCTGATACACCACGACCTAAGCTGTTTTTTTCTTTTCCCCTTCCCTCTGCCTTCTCAGTGTCGCATTATCATTACCAGCTCGCACATATTCAAAGGAGGCAGCTGGGGGAATATGGGAATATAGCATTCATGATTGGCTGTGATGTCAGCTGTCACACCAGACCTTGACTGACCACTGTTAAAGGGTATGTCTATTGCATTTTATAGCTTTCTTTTTGACTGGAGGTAAATGCCTAATCCCTTTCCTCCCGTTTATTACCTGGATCGTTCCAGCGCTGCAGAAAGACTCCAACGTGGCTGACAGCCTCCGACGCATCCCCAGCCTTTACACTGTGCGCGTATGCACAAACATTTGAGGAGCGTGGGCGCATCGGACGCTTGTCAGAGAAGCCAGCGCTGGAGCGGGTCCACGGTAGTGTCACCTGCTCTCCTCTGCAAGTATACTGAAGAACGAGGAAAGGGATAGTGCATTTACCTCCTGCCCTCTTCAGTAAACAGTTAAAAAGAAACTTGTAAAATACGATTGACATCCCCTTTAAACTGGAAGGACCAGAAGCAAAAGAGGGGAATCATTTCAGTTCAAGTTTTTTTACGTTTCTCGCCTTTTTAATTTGTTGTGGTTTGGTGGTTAAATTTACTTATAACCACAAACCGCTATCAAGAACACAGACATCTCCCCCTCGCTTCCACCAGCCTCACACACTTAACATCCATTTGAAATCATTTATCAAACAAATATCCCATAGATACACCAACCTGCACTACAATAGACCCCCCTCCTATTAATCCCTTATGTTCATACAAAAGACTAACACTGGGCGTTAAAATAGTAATAAAGTCACTAATACTGTCTCCATACACAGGCTATGTGTGCGTGTCCATGTAACCAATATACTCCCAATAATGTATCAATGACCATATATTGTCAAATGTAACATTCTACTTGGATCAAATGTTTCAAATGCTTTTGAAAAGAATCCACAGAACGCAGAATAGGCCTATCCCCATAATATCACACACTGACTCTGAGTCCACACTCAATTGCTGCTCTTAATCCAGAGGTACAGACTGACACAGCCCAAATAACAACTCGGGACCACAGCTAAGAGTGGCCATAAACACTCGCTTCTTTCTCCGTACACATCACTTGCGGCCATATGTAACAGGCCAATGTCTGCTCTTCACTGAGCTTCTCAGTTCACGAGCTTTGTTGCATATAGGATATATCCTTTATTTTATAGTAATATATCTTCAGATTGCATTGATTTTTCAAGTAGCTATGAGCCACAATGAGTGGATGTGTACTATCTTACTATTACCATTTAAATGACCATCAATAATGTACGTAAAATATAGCTCTGACTTATATTAGGTACAAAAGAACCTTATATTCTGTGAAGGTTCTTCATTCTCTTTAAGGTCATGGTACTATCGGTAATATTCATTCATCCAGGTCATGGTATATCTGTAATATTCATTCATCCAGGTCATGGTATTCTTGTAATATTCATTCATCCAGGTCATGGTATATCTGTAATATTCATTCATCCAGGTCATGGTATATCTGTAAATATTCATCCATCCAGGTCATGGTATATCTGTAATATTTCATCCATCCAGTGGCACGGTATATCTGTAATATACATCATCTCCAGGTCACGTATATCTGTAATAATACATCCATCGCAGGTCACGGTAATATCTTAATCACATCCTCCAGGTCCACTGTAATCTGTAATATACATCCCTCCGGTCACGTATATCTGTAATATTCAGTCACTAGGTCACGGTATATCTGTAATATTCATTCATCCAGTCACGGTATATCTGTAATATTCACTCCATCCAGGCTGGTATATCTTGTAATATTCATTCATCCAGGTCACTTATATCTGTACTATTTCATCCATCCAGTGTACGGTATTTCATGGTATATTCATCCATCCAGGTTACGTATATCTGTAATATTCATCATTCATCATCCAGGTCATGGTATATTCTGTAATATTCTTTAGCCAGTCATGGTATATCTGTAATATTCATTCATCCAGGCTCACGTGATATCTGTAATATTCATCCATCCAGGTCACGGTATCTCTGTAATATTCATCCATCCAAGGTCATGGTATATCTGTAATATTCATTCCATCCAGGTCACGGTATCTTCTGTATATATTCATTCATCCAGGTCATGGTATATCTGTAATATTCATCTTATCCGTCCAGGGGGGATATCGGGTAACTGATTCATTCATCCAGCGTCAGCGGTAAGTCTGTAATCAGGTTCATCACATCCAGTCCGTATATCTGTAAATAGTCATCCATCCAGGTCGTCTTGTAATTTCATCATCCGGTCATATTCTGTAACCATATTCCTTTCATCCACGGTCAGGTATGAATCTGTGTATATCTATTCATCCATCCAGGTCATAGTTAGTCGTAATATTCATTAATCCATTCATGTATCATCTTGTATATGCACCTGGGCATTCATAACGACGTTAAGTAGTTCTTGAGATGTTTCGCTAAGATCATCCGACCTCGGATCTCTCATTCAGAAGTGACTTGTCACCAGAATCTTGTTGGCACTACATTAGTTACCGCGTGCTGGAAAGTCCGCAATTAGCATTGACAGACAGGTTTTAGGGGACTCTCTGAATGCAAGGTGTGGGTGTTCATTGTGGCCTAAGGGGTGTTATGGATTGTATTGAGGCCAAGAACATTTCAATAACCACCCGTAATCCTCAACCTGAACCTGGTCCCCTTTGCGATGCCGTGCCTCTTTCTCCTCCTGGTTCGCTGCTACGCGTAGTGCTAGAGCATTGCTCCACTCCCTGGATGGGCGGCCTGTCCATAAAGGCAACACCCACGTGAATCAACGCCCAATCAACCTTGACATTATCCATGCCATGAAGGTAGAGCGGCTGTGCAGCACAAAAGCCCCTCTGACCCGTTTTTTTGTCCTCAAAACAGGAGGAAAGGGCCGTGCCCCATTTGCGGCGAGGATCGGCCTGGGTGGCTGCAGTAAGTCCTCTATAGGGTGATCTTTTGTAACACTCACATAGAGGAGACCAATGAGAAACCTATTAAACAGGAGTTCAGTGTCAGGGCGATGGATAGCACCCACCGAGCACCATTCCTCCATTTTCGCTATTATGCGCGACATTGGAACAGCTTAACTGCCGCACGCCATGAACCTCACATCTGACGACTGTCTGACATCGTTGATTGTCACGGGCGGAAGGAAGTTGTATGACGCATCTGCTTTGTGAGTATTTTACAGTTAGGGTTACGGTTAGTCTATTAAGTCTCAGTTGCGCTGACAATGAAAGGATGGCAGGCACACTCCGATTCTGATTTTTCTAAACGTGCAGTTAGTCCTTGGCACTCCCATGAAAAAACGTCTATCACCAGATTGGTTGCTGCAGATGTAATTAGATTGGTAAATGTAATCTTATCCACTGAGTTGAGTATTAAGTGCACCGCTTTAAGACTTGGTCATTTTCATTACACATTGTCGGGTCTTACCTATTGGTGTCCCCTCTACAAAAACAGAGACCCACTACCACGGCAAGCGCAGGAACGCGACACCCGGGTCTGTTTATCAAGATATTTCAAATTCCAGTTAAACTGAACAAAGTAGGGTCAATGGGAGCAGGGAAATATAATAACCTGGTAATTCCGAGTTTCACTAACCGGTCTACGCAATCCGTGTCTTTTTCTCTGTGGCAGGAGACACAGCGCCCCAAACGACAAACTGATTCTGTCTGCCTAGTCTTCCTTCCTCTGGCTTCACTCCTAACAGGAATAGTCCAGGACTACCTGGCAAATGAAAGTGTACATGCTGTAGCTCCTCAACAAAACAATATTGTGTGGAGGATAATCCTTCCCTTCCTGCACAGAGTACTTACCATTTTCTACATTAGTCATAGTTCTTCTTTACCACAGGTGTATGTGCGGGATGTCTTGACCCCACAGCTATCACATATGTCGACTTTGGTGATTTCCCATTACGGCCTTATGTCACTCCAGTTCTATGTAAGGCTTAAAATATTCCTCTTCCTTACAAAGCGGCACGTCGTCCAGCCCCAAATTGAAAACTTACATACAGGTAAAAATGTACGTTTTTTTCAATAGTTTGCAACATGTGAAATATCACGTCTAATAAACACCCTGAAAATCCTGCGACAAAGTACTCCCCTACTGCCTTTTCCCTGCCGATTGTCTTCTTCATTCGGCTTTCCCCGGTTTCTTCTCCAGTTTAGTACCCTGTCCGTTATTGATTTGTGACAAGCTGACACCACAGGACAAGGTACTGAATGTTTAATCCCCTGTCTGCCGGTCTTTCTGAGCAATGCCAGGCTCATATACACGCTCTAGTACAGTGTATCTAAATTGCTCATCTTTCCATGGGCGCTACCAGAGCAATAGCATTCAATACAGTAATGAATTCCTAGACAACTTAATGATATAGCACACAGATATTTTAAAGAGAGTCCATTCTTTTTTCTAAAAGATGGTGATTTTGAGGTGGATTTGGTCCTTTAAACAGTGGTTTCCCCAAAATCCATGATGATACTCAACTCGTGAGTGGGTATGGGGGGTTTCTATACAAGCTATATGTTCTTGAAGGTTAGATTTATACGATTAGGGGTGGATGTTTGATATACACTGTTGGGTGCATCCCAGGGGACAGGCGAGGCCTCGACACATCGCCCTCGGGATAGCGCATGGATCTAACTAGTTGGGCGATCATAGCAGTTTCCGCTACGGACATGAATTTTTCATTTGTATGGGCTCTCTCTGCTCAGCCTTTACCCCCCCTGTATTCCCTTACGCGACGCACCTCCTGCACTTCAGTATACCGAATGTCACACCAACGGCTTGGATTCTCACTTGCACTCTGTATTGTTTGGTCACGAAAATAGCGATATGCAGAGACATCCTGCATTTATGGGAGCTGTACGTGTCAGGTAGCTCCAGCCGAAGCCTGGTTAATTTTTCGTTAAGGGGCGACGATAGCGAACTCGCACCCGATAAATAATTGTAAAGCTTATTGTGTCATTCCATTCCATGTCATTAATCAAGCTGCTTTGTCTGTGGACTACGATTGGTGTGTGTTCATTCTTTATCGGTTTACCAGGGGGGGTGGGGAAGCAACAGATACGTCGGGTGTTAGAGGGGTATATAATAAACTAACGGTCCATCAGGATGCAAGTCGAGGGGCGGGAAGGGAGAGGGAATCCGCGGGGGGGGGGGCGTGGGAAGCAAGGGAAATTTCCCCTTAACAGGATTCTCATCTACCTAACCTTAGATTACCCATGGAGTAAATCGCTTATCCCAAATCGCACGAGCCAATGATCGTCCTACTAGGACTAAAATTGAAGTATTTTATACTTCAAGAATACACAAGATAGAAGTGGGGTCGGGTTCAATATTCTATACGTCAAGGGGGGAGATCTCAACCCTTTCAAACATGAAGGGAAACCCGTTCTTTCTCCCTTAATCCAACCTCCAAATAATATATCAGGAACTCTTGTGTGCCCATCAAAGACGCAAAGGGGAGTTGTGTTCCTGGCTTTTCCCCCTGTTTGTCATCGAATTCACATTTGAGTTTGTTCATTCGCTTAGTTGATATGTAATGAAAGGCCACCGTTTCAAGCTGTCTCTTCGAAAGACAGTCATTATATAGTCTGCTACTGAAACTTTCCTCTTGTTAATGTGCCGCGTACTGGCTAATTTGGGCCCCCGTGAGAAAACGAGAGCACTTCTTGGGTAGACGGAGGACACTTACTGGTCATGTCGCTACCCACACTGTCCTGCCTGCTTCCACGGCTATCCATCTTTCCTTCCACGGGATCCAAGGTTCCATTAATCTTAGTTTTAAAAAACTTAACCACCCCCATCTCTTACCCTCAACAAAGCCCTAATGTCGGCTTCTTCTTCCAAATGCCTATCTACGTATGTTTTTCCTTTGATATGTTATGTTCTCATAAGTGTTGATTCTTTGTTGTCATCCGCATAGTAGTCCCATGTGTAGCACCCACACTCTTGGGGGCTTTATATCAATAAAAGTTTCTTACTTCTCTGTTTACACTGGTGCTATTTTGTTTGCCCCAACCAATCATATGTTATGCTTTCAAATGTTAAATAAGATCTGATTGGTTGGGGGCCCCAAATTAGCACTGTTTTTTAAAGGAATAGAACTTTTATTGAACTCTCCCTGTTTTGTCTTTTCAACCTGATTGCATATTGACTGCTTATTTTAGTTCCTCAGTGGTCACCCTCTTCAATCAGTCCGCTTGTTTCTTCCTTTATTAGCCTCTTGGGCCACCCCAGTCAATTCTCACCTCACTGTGTTTTGCTTGTTACAATCCTTTACCTTGCCCAATTCCCTGGTTCCACCATCTTCCTCAATTACGAGAGGGATACACGTATTGGACAGTTTTGTGTCACTGAAAGCCTCCTGTATAGTTTTGAGTCTCACAGAGGCTTTACAGTCTATACAACTGGAGTTCCTACTATTCTGCTTACCCTTTTTTGTATATCCGGGAAGACAGTGGAGCACGTGGTTTTAGTAACCGGGATGCCCCCTGGTCATATTATTGTTATACTTGTTAGAAGCTCGTTAATTGCAGACTTCTACTGCTTGGAACACTGGTAATTATACCCTCAGGGATGTTTTTCCTACTTAGAGGGGACAGTCCCGCCCCAGTATGTTCCCCCTCTCATGAAATCGCACGATATAGCCACGAGCCATGCGCTTCCCTGTTAGAGTATCACTATAAGTCATGGTTGAGGCCGATTGGAGGCCCATCGGCGCTGGGGATCGAGATTTAACGCTTCTCTGGTCTCCTTCAGCAGGACGCCAGCGTTACGACACTAGTGTGAAAGCTAATAGTTGTGTATGTTAGAGAGATCTACAACTTTAGGTATCATACGGTGGTGCTGTTTCTTCTAAACTAGTGGGACAATTATTCCCACGACAATAAGCTAACAACCGAGTCACAGTAAAAAGGAGAACTGTAGATGACCCGTCTCATTCACTATTTTTGCCTATACAGTCTCCTCAGCTCCAAGTCTTGAGTCCGGATTCGTCTCAGTAAATGAGGCTTTAGAAAGTGCCAGTGATTGTGGTGGGATAATGTGGCTCTTTACGTTTGTAAACCACTATAGATCTGTCCAACCAAACCAGGGATGAGGTCTCAGTTTCTTCTGCTCGATAGTTCAATATCGTCCAATCATGTACCAGCATAGCCTCTTCCTGCCTAGGACATTCCTCAGGCCTTATTTTAACTCTTACGCTGTTTCGGCACTATGTGAGGCATTTACTCTCGCTAACCTCTTATTCCATGTACCAGCATCTGGTTGAACAGGAGGTGCTCAACTATGGCCAAACGGCCGTGGCTCACGTATCTGACCTAACAACTGAACTGGGCACTTCCTTGAGTCAGAAGGATTTCCCTCAATTTCCAAGCGATTACCAAGCACCCCTGTCCAAGGGTTTGGGATCGTGGGTACACTAAGGGCTTGTGTGGTACAGTGGACGATAAAGAAGGATCGAGTCAAATCGGTAGCGGTAGTTCTTCTGTCATTGATCAACTTTCGTATGTCGGAGTTCATTTTAACACCAAGAGCATGTATTGTGTTGATTATTATACTGCTCTTGCTTCGTGTAGTTAATAGCGTATATACCGTACCAGCCATAAGATGTAATCATTTTGTGGGCGGAATAAGGTAGGATTATAAAATGACCTGTTCAATGATAGGTGGTTTGGGGGTGAATTGTGACTTCTCGCTCTGTTGGATCTTGCTGTGTTTAAACCTGGTAGGTAGATATGGGACTAAGGTAATCCCTGTCACTACTTATGTTCCTGAACAGGACAATGTGTCCCTTCGTGATTCACTCTCCGAGTTAGATCTCTGTTCACCTTGTTGATTTATTTGCTTCTATTACGGATCCTGTATGTACCGGTAGGCCAAACCTGTCACAAACGGAGTGCATAGGTATCAGTGGCAACTATGTAATCGCGCAGAGGAACGGACTAGTATATCCGCATGATCCCACTTTCACTGAACGTTCAGGGGCCACGCGATAGCACTCCAAGGTTTGTCCATCTGCGGAAGTCCCCTTGTTGAATTAAAACAGCAACGCAAATGCTATCGAAGACGGCCAGGGAGCTGATCATGGAAGGTGGCGAGTCTCCCTAGAATGAAATCAGACGGGGCAGCCTTATAGATATATTATTTTAATGAACTACCTGCTAGGCAAAACGAGAGTAGGGGAGGAGAGGAAAGGTGGCCGCGTGCCCTGTACTGCATGCCGATGAAAGTGGGTAAGCTTAAGTAGAATCACAATGGGTCCTGGTCGGTCCTGGTGCCACTAATAATGGGGGCTCTGCCCCTGAGGAAAGCAAAAAATCCACAGGAGGGGTAGGACGAAGGCGCGCAGAGTAACCCCCCAGGCCTAGAGTGTCATGGCTCACACGTGGAGTTGAAGAATAGGTGATTTGGCAATAGCAATAAGTGTTCTTATACGAGGGGCTGTGCAAAGTTAATAGAAGGTAGCCAAAGAATTTTGTTTACAGGGGTAGAGATAATACCCCTGCAGGGTCGTGTACAGGGACCGTAGGTAATTGACTTCATGGCTGTATGTGATGCCCCACGACACATGCTTAATGGTCCCCACAGGTTCAATCAGGGGCATAGTACAAACACAGACCAGACGACAAATTCAAGCAGTGATAACCTAGCAACCATGAATAGATTTAAAAGGGTGAAAGATGAGACTGATTAAAATCACCTGCTTTTACTTCTTATACCCATCGATATATCTGGCATTCCTTCGGTTGCTAACAATCTTCTGTGTAACGAGCTTTGTGGCTAGCTGCTTCTCTTAACACAACAGGCCGCATGCAATGGAAGCTAGTTGGACCGAATATGGCCCTAGAGGAAGCATACTGGCCTTCGGCCAGCATACTGGCCCTACCACTCATGAGAGTGGCGTAGAAAGTCAATCGAACTTGGACGTCACACTCTGGATGCGTTGACCCATTAGGAAGGTCATAGCCTTGTGGGACAACTAAAGATTGGCTGTTTAGTGATCCTGGGGGATTGTTACAATGAAGTGCCGGCTGTATTCAAGGTGAGAAATCCGTGGCACTTAAAAGGTTGAGTGGACGATCGTGGTGTTTATACACTCCAACCCTACTATACCTCGTTTACAAACCTCGTTTAATAATGTGCACAAACCCAAAAGAGATCAATTGAAACTCTCGGGACTAACACACAGCGAGAATCGTATGTTTTGAATTAGATACGTAATGGGCAGGTTTACAACAGGAACTGAAGTTTCTTTGGTTATTTTTGTTCTTCTATATTGAACTTGAATGGCTTTTTTTTGCTGTCGAATTGGAGGGGGTTTTTGCACAAATAATTCTCATCAAAAAGTCCAATAGACGACAGTTCCCTTGTTTGCTTAGGGTATGTTGTATCCGCGTAAACCATTGGTTAAAAAAATAAACCAAGGACTTAGTTCCCTACCTTAGAATAAATAGTATATGGGTATTCAGGGGAAATCAATGAGAATGGAAAATGCTCAGTCAAACCGTTTGCACATTGCCCATTAGTCTGGCGAATATTTTGAGGAAGAAAAGGGGAATTGAAAGATGAAAAATAGACGTGCATAAAATGTAAAACACCTTTTTTTCGCCGTATACCGACTGAACTCGATCTTGAGATATATAAGAAAAAAACAAACCGAAGTCTCGGACACGTTAGTTGATAACCATTGACCGGGCGGGTGCGCTGCCTCCCTAGTGGGCGAGGCGGTAATATAATACCATTGGCGGCCGGCCGTGTTGCCGAACAGGTGTCTACATACTGCAACCAGGGAATGCTGGGAGATATAGTTTTGGCCCACCTCTCCCTAAGCTATCTTATACAAGACAGGGAACTCACCTGTATAACTCAGCCTGTGTCCTTGTCTACCTTTGTAAAAGACATAGAAACTCCTCAGTGACTTCGAATATCCTATAATTTACAGTAAGGGACCACATTATCCCTTATAATACATGAGTGGTACCCAGAGTTCCCTGTATAATACAGTCTGTGTCCTTGTACCTATATAGACCACAGAACTATCAGTCACTTCTAATATCCTTATAATTTAACAGTAGGGGATACATTATCCCTATAATAGATGAGTGGTTACCCAGAGTTCCTGTTAGAACTCATCTGGTTCCTTGTACCTTATATAGACAATAGAAACTCCTCAGTGACTTCTAATATCCTATAAATTTACAGTAAGGGACACATTATCCCTCTATAATACATGAATGGTACCCAGAGTTCATGGATGGGTTATACAATTGATGGTGTCTTTGCTGGCAGCCGGACCAATTGAGCACCATTCGTCAGATAAGGCAAATGGACAACAAGCCATGCAACCAACAGTGATTTGTTTTGGCCGACTGATCGCTGTGGTGAAACGGTCAGTCAGAACAAAAAATTTTATTGAGTGTACCCAGCCCAACAAACCCAAAGTTACAAATCAACAATTGGAATTTACTGATTACTCTTGTTATGGATCAAGGAGAAACTTTGTGAAAAAAAAAATTTCCCTGTTTACAGCCCAGAAACTGATTAACACACCCCTCCTAACCCAAACATATTCTTGGTGAATCGAGTTAATTCTTTACTCCAACATCTCTCTGCTCCCAAGGGAAATGAAGAGCTACGCAACAAGCTACATAGTATATATATATCACTGCGGTTATAGTTAAAACTGCAATACAGCTCTAGTGGAGACAAGGGATTTAATCAGCCGCTTATGGGCGAAGTTATTTTAGGAATTTAGATCATAATGGCATTAATTATTCACAAAGATCATTTCTATTCCGTTATCAACCTAATGAGCAAAACCCCACTGATCATTTCTCAATGGTCCTAGAAAATGTACAGAAGATAAAAAATTTTTCTTGAACCTTTGAAACTGGCTACAAAAAAAATAAGCACTGGCTTACTACTGTCTTAGTTACGAACAGCGAGCATCGGGGAGTGGACCGCTCTGGAATTAGGACTCAGGCTTGGTAGGTGGTCATCGCAAAACTTTTATTCAACCATATGTAAACATCAATCAAAGCTGTAAAAAGCATCACAAAAGGTGCAAACAAACCGTGTTTACCATATGGTTGAAAAAAAGTTTGCGATGACACCTTACCAAAAGCTGAGTCCTAATTCCGAGCGGCGCCCACCCCTGATGCTCACTCTTCGTACAAAGTATCGTGAGACCCCGAATGAGGTCTCGTCTTTTGGGGGAAGAAGTGACCTGCACGACAGGACGCGGCACAGTGTGAATGGAATCAACACGGATACCACTGGTGAGCGCTCCCTAATTTGAGTTCTGGTTATGGGTTTCTACTAAACTGTCGACTGTCCTGAAAGCCAAAAATAATTTGTCTGACGCGTCATAATATACAATCGTTATAATCCATGATGTGTTAGCCCAGGGTTCTGAACGGATGTGGGGAACACCAGTGTAAGTGCAAGAGGTACCAACTCACAATTTTGATGTGGAAATATTTTACAGTGTCAGTGCAGTCAATGTAGTGTATCTTATCATAACATTAATTATCAAATATAAACTGTAAAGTGCATAAAAATATGGCAAGTATCTACGTATGAATGTAATTACACAGACTGTTGTACATGTTTTCCGGTTCCGAGGATTGCCACGTGTATGGGCACTGTTAGCAAGGTCTAGGTGTACCGGCCATTACAGTACACACAGTGGAACACTCCATACATGGAACAGCAGCAGAGGAGGGAGAGGGGGGACATGCCCTTTAATATTATAGTACATAAGTGGAAAACAATTCTTTGACTAGGTAATTAAAGAGAATATGGGTAGATAGAAAAACAAATGGTCAATAAAGGGACATATATACCAACAGTATCTCCATATCAAACGTTACTATTCAGGAATGTGGAAAGAAGAAAAGAGAATCTCACACACACCAAACCAAAAAAAAGAAAACCTCATCAGTCTTTTAGAACATTTCAGGTCAACTTCTAAAGATTATTGTACTAAACACGAAAACAAGTAATCCAACAGAGCTTAAAGACCGCCGATAAGCAAAATAATCACTTCTAAAAACAGAATGCAGTTAGAGTGGGGCTAGCGGAGTAGGGTGGCTCATTAGCAGACCAAGAGGAAGGCAAGGTTCAGTGCAAAATGTGTAAATACTAAAGTGCTGATGACTGTGTATAGCGTGTATCAAGTCAGCACATCATTATTAAAATATTTGGATGTTTTGCACTGATGTAAATGTGCCTTCTCTTTGTTTGATGTATTAAAAAAACAAAATGATCCCGTTTACTGGCACAAACCCTCACAAATACGGTACTTTTACTGACTTACATTGATGAAACTGTATTTTAAGGAATATGAGGAAACGGTAGTGGAACTAATATAGAAGCTATGGGGTATGTGACAGTAATATAGAGAGCTATGGGGTAATTGTGACAGTAATATAGAGAGCTATGGGGTATGTGACGTAATATAGAAGCTATGTGGATGTGACAGTAATTACAGAGCTATGGGGTATGTGACAGTAATATAGAGAGCTATGGGGTATGTGACAGTAATATAGAGAGCTATGGGGTATACGACAGTAATATAGAGAGCTATGGGGTATACGACAGTAATATAGAGAGCTATGGGGTATACGACAGTAATATAGAGAGCTATGGGGTATACGACGTAATCTAGCGGAGAGCTATGGGGGTTATACGACAGTAATATGAGAGCTATGGGGGATACGACAGTAATGAGAGGCTATGGGTATGTGGACAGTAATAGAGAGAGCTATGGGGTAGTGGCAGTAATATAGAGAGCTATGGGGTATGTGACAGTAATATAGAGAAGCTATGCGGTGTATGTGACAGTAATATAGAAAGCTAAAGGCTAGGGTTATGTGGATCAGAATTAAAGAGAGCTATGGGGTAATGTGACAGTATAAAGAGAGCTATGGGGTATGTGACCTTAATATAGAGACCTGTGGGGTATGTGACCGTAATATAGAGAGGCTAGGGGTATTTGACGATAATAAAGAGAGCGTATGAGGTATGTGAAAGTAATATAGAGAGCTATGGAGTATGGACAGGTAATATAGAGCGGCTATGGGGTATGGACAGTAATATAGAGCGCTATGGGGTATGTGACAGAATATAGAGAGCTATGGGGTATGTGCCAGTAATATAGAGAGCATGGGTAGTGCCAGTAATATAGAAAAGCTATGGGGTATGTGACAGCAATATAGAAGCGTATTGGGTATTGTGACAGCAATATAGAGAGCTATGGGTGGATGTGACAGCAATATAGAGAGCTATGGGGTATGTGGCAGTAATTAAGGGAGCTATGGGGTGACAGTAATAAAGAGAGCTATGGAGTATGTGAACAGTAACTAGAGAGATATGGGGTAATGTGACAGTAATAGAGAGAGCTGTGGGGTATGTGACGTAATATAGAGAGCTATGGGGTATTTGACCGTAATAAAGAGGCTATGACGTAGTGACAGTAATAGAGGAGCATGGGGTTGTAGAGGTGCAGTAATATAGAGAGCTATGGGGTATGTGACAATAAATATAGATAGCTAGGGGTATGTGACAGTAATATAGAGAGCTATGGGGTATGAAACAGTAATATTTGATGGCTATGTGATATGCAACATTAATATAGATCACTATGGTATATGTGAGTAATATGGATGCGACAGTTATTAGAGGGGTTAAAGAGATATATGGTGTTGTATATAGCAGGTTATGGGGGTAAGAAAGGTGTATATGGGGTTATACAAAGGATGGTTATATATGAGTAAGTGACAGTACGATATAGAGTGGTATATAGTACTAATTGGGGTGTTAATAGTTATGGAGTAGTATGTGGCGTGTGTTGTAAAGCAGTATGGGGGTAAGTGAAAGTGAATATAGAGGGGTGTATGGGGTATGAAAACAGTATATGGGTGAAGAGTGACAGTAATATAGAGGGGTTATATAGCAATTATAAAGGGATATATTGGGTATAATCGGGTGGGATAAGTGACAGTAATATTAGAGGGTATAAAGCAATGTTATATGGTATTAATGGGGTATATAGCAGATATGGGGGGTGACAGTAATATAGAGGCATATAGCAGTATAGGGGGTACAAAGTAGTAATAGGGTATATTACAGTTATGGGGTATATAGCAGTATATGGATTATTTATAGCAGTTATATGGGTATTGTAATAATGGGTATATACTGTGTAGTTATGAGTTACAGTATACTGCAGTATAGTTAATTATGGGATATATAGTAGGTTATGGGATATATAGCAGTATATGGGGTATATTAGTAGTTATGGGATACATAGCAGTTATGGATTATATAGTAGTATATGGGTTATAGAGTAGTATTGTGGGGTATACAGTAGTGTTGTATATGGGGTATGATAGTAGTTATGGGGCATACAGTACTTATAGGGTTATACAGTACATAGGGATATATACTAGCATATGGGTTATATATGGGTTATATAGTATGTTATGGGTATATAGTAGTATTATGGGGTATTATAGTAGTATGGGTAGATAGTAGTATATGGGGTTAATATAGGTTAGGGGGATATAGAGTATGGGGTAAGTGACAGGACAGTTAGTATAACTATAGACAGAAACTCTCCCTATCCTCATCTATCTGATACGTATATATCTATCTCTCTATAGGGAAGAAGCAGAGATGGAAAAGCCAATTAACCCACAGGGCCCCGTCTCTCCCACCCAGGGGCCACACTTACCACTCCGTCCGCCCCGGGCTCAGACTTCTCAGAGTCTGCCAGCCAGCCCTGCGCCTTCCAACTCTAGGTACATTCCACCTCTATGGTTCCCCTCTCCGTCCGGTAGGGGCGCTCTAGCCACTAACACCGCTCGACCTCTCATCCGTTCTCTATGGTGGATTCCTCCACACGGAGCAGCGCGCTTCTACCCCCGACACCTCATCTCTATGGTCAGTTCATCCCATTCACTACCTGATCATCAGGCTACGGTTATTGGAGTGTCCGGAGAAATGGAAACCTTGTCTGTACAGTCATACCAGTACATATACACCGTGTATATAAACATAGACCCAATAGACCTTATTACCCCACAGTTATCCAGGCAGGCTGGGAGTTGTAAATTCACCACCAACACTTATCTAGTGCATGCTGGGAGTTGTAGTTTCCAAAACCAACGTTACTTAGTGCATGCTGGGAGTTGTAGTTTCCAAAACCCGTGTTTTATGGTGCATGCTGGGTGTTTGTAGTTTCCCCCCCACACATTATTAGGTGCATGCTGGGAGTTGTAGTTTTACACCGTTATCTAGTGCATGCTGGGAGTTTGTAGTTTCCCAATACAGTTATCTAGTGCATGTTGGGAGGTGCAGTTTCCCCCACACAGTTATCCAGTGCATGCTGGAGTTGTGTTTCCCAACACAGTTTCTGGCATTGCTGGGGTTTGTAGTACCCCAACATCACGCGTGTATGATAGTGCATGCTGGGAGTTGTTTCCCAAAACGTGTTATCTAGTGCATGCTGGGATGTTGTAGTTTCACAAAAACAAGTTTGACATCCTGATTCAGTGTGTTCCCTTTCCCAGCATTCTCTGTGCAGAGACCATGTGACTTTAAAGCTTCTTACATGACCTTTCAGCCGACAACAACCCCGAGTGGTGTGCGCACACTCGTGGTCGGGCCATTCGCCCGTGCAGGAGATCGTACATGTGGACTGGGTTTACAATGTGCCACCGGGCCACACACAACCCGACAAATGCACACACACGTGGGATTCATGGCGCCTCGCGCATAATGCATCGTGGGTTGAGGGTCGCGGCTCTGGGGGTAACAAATCTGCGCGTGTGTGAGAAAGTTCCCATCAGTCCGATTCTATTGTTCCTGAGGCAGCTCATGTGCCGGATGGATTAATGCGGAGCGATCTATTGTCAGGGCCGTGCACGATACATTAACGGCCCATATCTACTTTAAAGGACAACTCCACCTCATAATAACATATTTTAGAAAGAAAAGGCTCTTTAAGATATGGATGCCTCATGGAAACTGAGCAAAGTTTAGTGACCTGTACTGAGCCTGAGCATGCTCAGAGAGAGGGCAGCCGGTCGCGGTAACTGTCGGGACTCGGCTGCTTTTGCCGCGACCCACAGTCCTCCTCCTGGCCCGACCGGTCGAACTATCGAACGGTCAGGAGGAAAAATCGCTAGGTGTGCACTAGCTGTAGGTTCTTGGGGGGGGTGTGATGTTTACCTGTATGTAAGTTTTCATTTTGGGGGGTGGACTGCCCTTTAACATTCAGTCATTGGCTGTGATGTCTTCAACTGTCAAATCCAATAACGACTTACTAAATGGAAGAACCAGAACAGAAAAAGGGGAAGCAGGAAAAAGGGGAAAAGGACATTGCGCAGGATTTAAGTTAGACTTATACATTCCAGATTTCAAAAACTACGTGTAAGGGTTTTGGAGGGGTTGATTTACCTGTATGTAAGTTTTCATTTTTGGGGCTGGACTTGCACTTAACCTTAATATAGAAAGCTAATCAGTATCCTATGCTCCCAAGTTCTAACCCAAGCAGCTGTAAATTGGAACTTACGGGGAGATTCAATTAAAAGTTCTTGTCGTTTTTTAAAATGGTGCTAATTTAGCCCCACCAATCAGGATCTTATTTTAAATTTGGAAAGCTAACGATAAAGAACCCCCTCTTTTTACCTCCCCTTTTTTTTCTGTACCCTATTGTAACCCCCCCCCCCCACCTGATTCCCCCTTGCTCCATTCTGTACACGATAAACTCTGTATCAGGCAACGCCTTATGATCCCCATTAGGGGCATATTTATAAAGCTGGAAAGTATCACCCATAGTCTTTTTTACTATAGATCTGATTAGGGGAATTAGAGGACTCTAATAAGAGATGGGAGGCAGAATTGTTGAGGTAGTAGCCTGATTAAGGTGCTGATCGAGTGGAGGAGGGTCTTTGTATAAACCCCAGTAATTTATCTGGTATTTCAATCCAGTAAACTGGTATTGGTAGAATGAGAACATTTTATTTGGAACTCTGAAACAGGGTGTTCCCCACAATGGAATGGGCAGCACGGTGGCTCAGTGGTTAGTACGGGTATCAGTGGTTATCGGTGGGACTCAGTGATTTGAAACTGATCCCTTGCAAAAGATGGAGTCATGAGTTCTTATTCCACCCTTGAGACACATTCAAGGAGTTTGTTGTTCTCCAGTGCTGCGGTGGGTTTCCTCCGGACCCTCCGGTTTCCCCCACAATAATTAAAAGACATACTGATAGGTTGTAGTTCATAATAAATGTGCTTAGATGTAAAGCTCTTGCGGTGGCAGGGTCTGCTGTGATGTTATACAGTAATTGTTACAGCGCTACGTAGATGTTGGCGCTATCATAAATCCATAATAATAATAATATCTGAAGACAGATCATTGGATACTAGCTCACCCTAAGTTAGATGTTCTTCTGTACAAGCTACAGGGGCGTATTTAGAAAGCAGTGGTGTTGTTAAATAATAACACGCAATTGACAGCGGTATAGAAGAACATCTTTGGGGAATCCATGTTTTTCCTATAAACATTTTGCGTTTGGTAATGGGGCAATTAAAGTTGTCATGTTATTGGGAAATTGTCCTACAATTATTTTTGAAACTTTTAGCTCTATGTGGGGACTGGCGTTGGTCACTGTACTCCCCACCCATATCAGCTAAAATATTTAAACCAAGGGGACATATATAAAAACTATTCGATCTAAGATGTAAATGTACGCAAACGTAACGCACTGGGTAGTGTATAGCGCTTGTTAATCTAAGGCGCACTCTTTCACAACCATTAGTTAAAGGCAAAGTATCTCAAAATAGTGATACCGCCCCTTTTAAAATATGACCCAAGGAATCTCCCAATACCCTTTATTAGAAGAGTTGTAGAGTTCACATGCTAACAGAAACGTATTTGATGGGGGTATTAGTATATTATAACCCTGAGGACCCCAAGGTGTAGCGGAAAAAATGTGAACAATCTGGACATGGAAGTTATACTACGTAAAGCAAGGAACCAAGGTCACCCCCAAAGCAGCATGGTAGGCTTGTGTACCAGTTTGTTCTAGAGCTAATCAAAGGTCATTTCTATGCTTGTACTTAGAAAGGGCACCACCAGGCAGCTAAACTATACTAATCAGTCTGTTTAAGCAGTGGTCAATGTTGGTCATATTAAGGGATAGTGGGACCCTCCTATGCAAAATGACCCCATAAGGGAGACCTTATGGGTCATTTTCCTGTTTGCATGTGCGGTTTTCGGGGGCTTCGTCAGGGTCAGTGATATCTGTGGAGCTGGACTGCGGGGCTTTGGGGTCAGGTTGACTATCTGTGGAGCTGGACTTCGGGGCTTGGGTCAGGTGATATCTGTGGAGTGGACTTCGGGGGCTTAGGGTCAGGTGCTATCTGTGAAGCTGGGTTACGCTTCGGGGGCTTTGGGGTCAGGTGTATCGTGGGAGCTGGACTTCGGGGGCTTTGGGTTTCAAGGTGGATATATGTGGAAAGCTGGACTCGGGGTTGGGGTAGGTGCTATCTGTGGAGCTGGACTTCGGGGGCTTTGGGGTCAGGTTGGCTATCTGTGGAGCTGGATTAGCGGGGATTTGGGTCAGGTGCTATTGTGGAGCTGGACTTCGGGGCTTCGGGGGTCAGGGTGCTTATCTGGGGAGCTGGACTTCGGGGCTTTGGAGTCAGGTTGCTCAATTGTGGAGATGGTCTTCGGGCCAGGTTGCTATCATGTGGAGCTCGTGTCATTCATGGCTTTAGGGTTCAGTGGATATCTGTGGAGCTGTCTTCGGGGCCAGGTGCTAACTGTGTGAGCTGGTCTTCAGGGCTTTAGGGTCAGGTGATATCTGTGCGAGCTGGTCTTCGCGGTGGCATCTGTGGAGTGGTCTTCGGGGCCAGGTGCTATTGTGGAAGCTGGTCTTCAGGGCTTTAGGTCAGGTGCTAGCTGTGGAGCTGGTCTTCGGGCTTTATGGCAGGTGATATCTGTGGAATGGCTTTCGGGGTTTGTGGGTCAGGTGCTATCTGTGGAGCTGGTCTTCGGGCAGGGTGATATCTGTGAGTGGGAGCTGGTCAGGGCTTTAGGGTCAGGTGCTATCTGTGGAGCTGGTGATTCGGGGCTTTAGTCCAGGTGCTATCGTGGAGCTGGTCTTCAGGGCCAGGGTGCTATTGTGGAGCTGTGGAAGCTGGTCTTCAGGGCTTTAGGGTCAGGTGCATATGTGGAGCTGGTCGTCGGGGCTTTAGGGTCAGGTGATTCTGTGGAGTGGTCTTCGGGGCTTTGGGGTCAGGTGATATCTGTGGAGCTGCGCTTCGAGGCTTTGGGGTCAGGTGCTTATCTGTGAGCTGGGTTCGGGGCTTTGGGGTCAGGTTGTATCTTGGTTGGTCAGCTGGACTTCGGGGCTTTGGGGTCAGGTGCTATCTGTGGAGCTGGTCTTCAGGGCTTTAGGGTCAGGTGATATCTGTGGAGCTGGTCTTCAGGGCTTTGGGGTCAGGGCTATCTGTGGAGCTGGTCTTCAGGGCTTTGGGGTCAGGTGCTATCTGTGGAGCTGGACTTCGGGGCTTTGGGGTCAGGTGATATCTGTGGAGCTGGTCTCAGGGTTGGGGTCAGGTGCTATCGTGGAGCTGGACTTCGGGGTTTGGGGTCAGGTGCCTATCTGTGGAGATGGTCTTTCAAGGGCTTTAGGGTCAGGTGATATCTGTGGAGCTGGTCTTCGGGGCTTTAGGGTCAGGTGCTATCTGTGGAGCTGGTCTTCGGGGCTTTAGGGTCAGGTGCTATCTGTGGAGCTGGTCTTCGGGGCTTTAGGGTCAGGTGCTATCTGTGGAGCTGGTCTTCGGGGCTTTCGGGCTTTAGGGGCAGGTGCATCGTGGAAGCTGGTCTTCGGGGCTTTAGGGTCAGGTGCTATCTGTGGAGCTGGTCTTCGGGGCTTTAGGGTCAGGTGATATCTGTGGAGCTGGTCTTTCGGGGCCAGTTACTATCTGTGGAGTGGTCTTCGGGGCTTTAGGGTCAGGTGCTATCTGTGGAGCTGGTCTTCGGGGCTTTAGGGTCAGGTGATATCTGTGAAGCTGGTCTTCGGAGGGCAGTTACTATCTGTGGAGCTGGTTTCGGGGCGCTTTAGGGTCAGGTGTATCTGTGGAGCTGGTCTTCAGGGCTTTAGGTCAGGTGATATTCTGTGGAGGTGGTATCGGGGCAGTTACTATCTGTGGAGCTGGTCTTTGGGGCTTTAGGGTCAGGTGCTATCTGTGGAGCTGGTCTTCGGGGACAGTTACTATCTGTGGAGCTGGTCTTCGGGGCATTAGGGTCAGGTGCTATCTGTGGAGCTGGTCTTCAGGGCTTTAGGGTCAAGGTGATATCTGTGGAGCTGGTCTTCGGGGCCAGTTACTATCTGTGGAGCTGGTCTTTGGGGCTTTAGGGTCAGGTGGGCTCATCTGTGGAGCTGGTCTTCGGGGCTTTAGGGTAGGGATGATATTGGAAGCTGGTCTTGGGGCTTTAGGGTCAGGTGATATATCGTGAAGCTGGGTCTTTGGGGCTTTAGGGTCAGGTGATATCTGTGGGCTGGACTCGGGGCTTTGGGGTCAGGTGCTATCTGTGGAGCTGGACTTCGGGGCTTTGGGTCAGGTGCGACTAGTGGAGTGGTCTGGGGCTTTAGGGTCAGGTGATATCTGTGGAGCTGGTTCTTGGGCTTTGGGGGTCAGGGGCTATCTGTGGAGCTGGTCTTCGGGGCTTTGGGTCAGGTGCTATCTGTGGAGCTGGTCTTGGGGCTTGGGGTCAGGTGCTATTGTGGAGTGGTCTAGGGGCTTTGGGGTTAGGTGCTATCTGTGGAGCTGGACTAGGGGCATTAGGGTCAGGTGATATCTGTGGGGCTGGACTTAGAATCTTGCGAGTCATGGTTCTATTTAATAGAACACATCATCCTGTCCACCGGGAGTACAGGAGGGCCCCATGAAGTGTTGCTATATGAACAGCATTGCCCACAAAATCTAAGGAAACAAGAAGTATGTTATTATCCCAGGTTCCCCAGAGTAAGGTGCAGAGATATGCAAAATACTCCCAGAACCACTGGCTAATAACATGCAATATAGCTTAATGGCTCTATAAATTAAGCTATATGCATGTTATTAGCCAGCAGTTCTGGCACACATGCATAAGCTGAGGGACATAAGGAGTATTTTGCATATCTCGCCCTCTACTCTGGGAAACATGGGAGTAAGAAATTGCTTTGTGGCAATGCTATTTATATAGCATGAGACTGCAAGATGGCCTTCGGTTATAAGAAGGTGTTTCTCCACTAAAAATCTTTTTAGATGATTTATTACCCAGGCCCAAATGGACAATGGGAGTCAATGGGATTGTCCTTGTCAATGTTCTAAAGACCTCACACCTTCTGGTCTGGAGAAACCTGATGTTGACTTCCCTACGTAGAGTTCCTTCTGTTGTTCTCCATATGTTAAGCCCAACATACTTCATCTGTAGATATTAGTATGTCAGGGGACATAACTTTCGGACGACATGGCGTAACAGGATTAAGGGCGAAGGCGTGCTGTTCTCTCTGCTAGAGCCTGGCACAAATTGACTTCACCCTGCAATTATCCTTCTGATTTACTACGAGCAATGTAAAAATCACACAAAGCAAACTTATTCATCTGAGTCATTAAGGCAAATAAGGAAAAATTAGTGAAAACTCAGGCGATGCTGTGGAAACAAGACGGAGCCCAACAATAGTGTCTGTTATGTTTACCATTCCGGGAGAATTGACCGTACCAAGTCATTATTTGTACATAGGAAGAGAGGATTGGTGAATAGATCGCTACAGAGATAGCGACCCGTTTAAACCAGCTGTCAGTGCGGTCACAAACTGAAACACCATACATACAATGGACAGAAGTTAGAGAACGAAAGTTAGTGGTGGATCCTTGTTTAGGGAACGTGTTATGACAAGGGCATCATTTAAAGATACAGGTTATTTTACGGATCACTAGAAAGGGGAGTGTTCGTTCAGGGGGAGAGTTATCTTAAAAGGCAAGTCAAATGAAAAATTGTATAAATACAGGCATCACCCCCCTCCGGGAGGAGTCTACCGGATTTTGGGGTGGTTCTCCAGCACACCCCTGCGAGACCACCCCAAACTCCGCGACCTGAACTTAGCGGCAGCTCCGCCTCCGGGAATGCCTTCTTTTCTTGGCACGCCTCTTCTGTGCGGATTTACGTACGCTCCCTTAACCACACCTCTTTGTGATGGTAAATTACGTCAACATTTAGTGGCTGCCCATAACCCCGCCCCCTTTGTGCATCATTACGTCTGCCTGCCCTAGCCCCACACACCCCTTTATGACGTCAGTCAGTCCGCTTTCACCCCTTCTCCCCACCCTACCGGAAGCCAGATTCGGCAGGTGGGGGATGTCTGTAAATATATGTAAAAACCCTCCCCCCAAACCCCAAAAATGCGATGCTTATATCTGATACCTCTCTTTCTGCCATGGATATCACAGCCATTCCCTCATAGCTGCCTTCACTGAGCATGTGCAATGCTTGTAATGAGCTCTGAGAAGCTTGGAGAAGAGGCAGGAACCTTTTGAGAGAGAAGAAGAGAAGAAACATTTTTATGCACTGCGGGTTAGTCTCTCAAGCTTCTAACTATTGGGGGTAATATCCTATAGGGGGTAATATCCTATATATAATTCTTCATTTAAGGGGTGAACTTACCATTTAACATTGTTACATCATCTGCTTACACAAGCACAAAACATGAACCGATGAACGACATGAATGACACGACAGGATCTACATCTACTACCACAGTCCTGAGCATCTCCCTATGCACAGCATATACACAAAATATAACACTCATATACACAGAAATACAATTCATAACAACAGTTATAAACACATCATATACACAGAAATATACACATATATACACAAAATATACCACATCATATACACAAAAAAATAACACATCAATAACAGAATATACACATCATATACATGAATACACAGCATATACACATCATATACTCAAAAAATACAGTAAAGATACATCATATACACACATATACACATTACCATATTAAAAACAATACACCAACCTATACAGACTATACCATCATACACAGCATATACACATCATAAACACATTACAGTACACATAACACAGTATATACACATCATATACACATAATATACACAGCCTATACATTGGGCTGTGTGCCACGGCAGACTCACTCTATAGGGAGGTTACTGCCGCTGATGGACATTTTCCCTCTTTACCGAACGAGCACTGCCGACCCCAAACACTGGGAAAGCTAGGACACACAGTACGGTAAGCCCGGATACAGTCGGATCCTGTGTGTACCTAGATTAATTCTCTTTCTTCTAGGTGTGGTGATCCAGTTTAAGATGAAATAAGGTTACACAAGGTTCTGACCATGCAGAAAGTGTTATCTTACTTATTATATTTAAACGTTTAATAGCCAACGTCTGTATTTCCATTTTAATTAAACATTTTGGCAGCCCATAGTATTGTCCCTAGAATATCCCAGCACGTCAGTCGTAAATGTCGCTGCTTTGCTGAGTCACTACATGACATGTAAACTGGGGTTACTGGGTTTGGGGTGCACACGGACCAGACCCTGTAATTTAGAGTTGGTCAGGGACATTGCAGCTTGGTCTATACTCATTGGTTACTATTAGTAGTAGTAACTCTTACTATTAGTATTGGGAACACACAGTGCTTGTTACAGGCTCTACCATTATCACAAACCGGTCCATATCATAGGCATGTATAATATCTATTAACACGTGTAAAACACACGGGGAGTCTCAGGTGTTACAAATAAACAGTAATTATCAGCTGTGATTGAATTGACCTAAAGGTCCATTGACTGGTGTCAGTAGGGACAGGGAACATCTGGTAGTGTAGAGCAATGTTCTCTCCTCTCTGCATTGTTTGTGTCCTGGGGAACAGTTGTTTGTCAGGAGTAGAGTATTTTATAGGGTTATTAAATGGGATCAACCATGCAGAAAGTGACCGCCATGGATCTCCCTTTCTGACATCACAGGGAGCCTATTCATCTAATCTACCTGTCGTGTGAGGTCATAAAGGATGAAGGCACAGTCAAGATTTCCAAACGAGGGTACCTGAAAGTTTTATCACGTACAGCGTTGAACCCAGCGCACCACCATTTAGCAACAGCCTTCTTTTTAATGCCCACTCCCATATTAAAGGGCATGTCTTCCCTTCAAACGATAAAACTAGTGACTTCTCAGTTATCTGCACTCAACCCAAACTGCGTTTTTTACCAGTTATTTCCATATTTCTAACAGATATTTTAAAGGGTAGGTACACTGTGAAACTTAGTTTAAGTTGCCCATTACTGGAACTAATTCTTCCCAACTTTTACTGTACCGTGGGTTTTGTTAATCTGTCCCTATTTCCGTAGATATCCAGTCTGAACCTTCTTACTTTTCAGCTGTCAATCAAGAAAGCTCTTGATACAGTTTTGCTGTAGCTGGAATGTGACAATTGGTTTGTGAACTGCATGGTGGCAAATTCCCTCTCCCAATGCTGCCTCATAGGGTTACTGAGCATGTTGGCCTCACAGAGAGTCAGATAGTTTGGCAGAGGGCTGGGGGACTGAAAATCAGCAGAATTAATTAAAGTCATGCAGCAACATAAAGACATAAGGTTACATGTATTCATTATAAATTACAATGAGGCAAAGTAAATTTTTCCGTGTACAATTCCTTTAATAAGTTATCAACATTCTGGCAAAGGCAAACTGTTTCTTTCCCTTTTTAGGAGCTTGTGCGGAGGAAGCAGCAGGTGAATCAGCAGTCAATATTGGCTGTGATGTCAGCAGTTACAGCCTTGATTGACTGTATGGAGGGAGGGGCCAACTTACTCTGCCAGAAGAAGGCAATGATTATCATTAAATATCTGGTATAATGTGCTGAAGTAATTGTGTGGGGATTTCATTGGCAGGGGCTGGTTGGCAATTCTCCAGGTGGATAATTCAACGAGCCCCCGACAGAATGAGATCACACGTATGAGCCTTAAAGGACAATTATACTCTCTGAACCGCTAGGTCTGACCCCGGGATTCACGAAACACAGCAGGTGTTGCAGCCAACAAGCGTGCCTTCCTATTAGCCTAGCGGTTCAGGTCCTCACCCTGGGTAAAAGCTACTGCAGAAGATCTGGAGCGGAGGGAAGGTGAGTATAATTGTCCTTTAACCATCTGCCCTCTGTCACTGTCTATGTGACAGTTTCATACCTGTCCCCAAAACATTATTGTTCATATCTATCTTGGCTCCCATTGGTCTAATCCCTTTACCCCTAGTACTTTTCAGTGACCTCAAGAGACACAACTGTAAGAAACTAAAAAAGCAGAAAGGGGGATACTGGGTAAACCTTATGGAATTGGTGGTTTAAAAAGGCACTCGACTCATTGGGGGCAATTAACGACGAAGAGAGAAGCAGTTTGGAGACCCTGTAGGGGTGTGGTCTGGTATAGAAGGGATGAGGATTAGGAAGCAGAATCAGTAAAATCTTAGCTGGCACACACGCTAAGTATTTTCAGCCAACCAACCAATAGTAACGTGTATGGTCAGTCGGCCGAAAATTCTTACTGTGTTGCGGGGCAGAGCGCCATAGATGGTCGCCCTGGCGATTGGCCTCGTTGGTAAAGTACGCCGATCGTTGCGGTTCCCTATGTTCCACGATGGGTCGTACGAACTGACAGTCATTCTTCTGACCGGGTGCCCCTAGTAGCGAACGCTTGGTCGGGACAAATCATTTCCGCCCATGTGTACCCAGCCTAACACAACTGTTTGTATCAATCCACCAGGAGAGGAAGTGATGGATTACATACGTGTGGAACATTTTCCTGACCCTGCAGAGTTTCGTTTGTCTTGGGTAAAACGGGAAATGACACACGGTTTTTAATCAGCGTAAGTCCACTGTAAGATAACTGCACTGATTTGCATTGCTTTTGGCAACGCTGTAAAACTGTTGTTTCAGATGGAATAAAAACTTTCTTCTATTTTCACAATTTCCCTGTTGGGACACATTGCAGATCTTTCAGCCACACTGGTGTTATTGGTCTCTCGGTCAAACCAAGACCTGAAGAGCCATCAGGCACCTGCACAGGGGTTAATTCCATGGTCATCTACGTCATATGACCCTGAACCAGCCAGCTTGAGATTATATGGGATTTTCACGAGCTGCACCAGATGTTCTGTCTAAATATGGACGAGAAAACAAATCCAGCCCAGGAAAAGCCATGAGTAATTAGCTTGTTTAACTAGTCCTCTTGGTTCCTGAATAGGGAAGAGATGAGTGTAACAGTTCACACAACACTTACACATGATAATCCACCCACAATATGGTCTACAGGGATCATTATGCGCTAGGGGGGTCACAGAGACCACCAGTGCTGATAGACGTAGCCGATAATTGCCTTGTGTATGGAGTTAGTTAGGTACACACCTTGCGATTTTTCCTCCTGACCGGACCGTTCGATACTTTGACCGGTTGGCCAGGAGGACGGACTGTCGGTCACGGCAAAGCAGCTGGTTCGACAGTTACCGCAAACCGATTGTGCGGTCCATAGAGGATCGGACGAGGTTTTCCACCATGTTCCGATCGATCGTTGTCCGAAACGGACGAAAAGACGGTCGGACATGGCTTCATTCGGATGCGATAATTTCGGTCCGATCGTCCGATACACTGAACTATCTCATTGTGTGTTCCCAGCTTAAGTTGAAAATTTGTTTTTGTATCAGACTGGCCGGTCGATAATATTGATCTATGTATGTCCAATCCATCCTATGGAGTCACACACAAAACACTATTCTACTGTCCACATGGTCTCTGGTGTAACATCTCCTTTCCAATCTTAGTTTGTATACAGATACAAAACAAGTTACACAATGATTCACCTTCCCCACCTACCGCAACAGTCTGATCGCTCAACCCACAAACCCGTCATTTAACCTCTTCTGGGCCGAATGGGACTATCAATTACACTGATTATAACAATACTACTTATAGGCCGGCCACATTTACTTTGATAAGTTTAATAACACTAATTTATCCCTACTGTAAATTATAAGGATATTAGAAGTCACTGAGGAGTTCTGTGTATATAAAGGTACAAGGACACAGACTGAGTTATACAGGGAACTCTGGGTACCACTCATGTATTATAAGGGATAAGGTATCCCCTACTGTAAATTATAAGGATATTAGAGTCACTGAGGAGTTCTGTGTATATATAAAAGGTACAAGGACAAGACTGAGTTATACAGGGAACTCTGGGTACCACTCATGTATTATAAGGGATAATGTATCCCCTACTGTAAATTATAAGGATATTAGAAGTCACTGAGGAGTTCTGTCTAAAAAGGTACAAGGACAAGACTGAGTTTATAAAGGGGTAACTCGGGTACCACTCATGATTATAAGGATATGTATCCCCTACTGTAATTATAAGGATATTAGAAGTCACTGAGAGTTCTGTGTCTATATAAAGTACAAGGACACAACTGAGTTATACAGGGACCCTGGGTACCACTCATGTATTATAAGGGATAATGTATCCCCTACTGTAAATTATAAGGAGATTTAGAAGTCCCTGAGGGTTCTGTGTCTATAAAAGGTACAAAACACAGACTGAGTTATACAGGGAACTCTGGGTACCATCATGTATTATAAGGGATAATGTATCCCCTACTGTAAATTATAAGATATTAGAAGTCACTGAGGAGTTCTGTGTCCTATATAAGGTACAAGGACACAGACTGAGTTATACAGGGAACTCTGGGTACCACTCATGTATTATAAGGATAATGTATCCCCTACTGTAATTATAAGGATTTAGAAGTCACTGAGGGGTTCTGTGTCCATATAAGTACAAGGACACAGACTGAGTTATACAGGGAACTCTGGGTACCACTCATGTATATAAGGGATAATTGATCCCTACTGTAAATTATTAGGATATTAGAAGTCACAGGAGTTCTGTGTCCATATAAAGGTACGCACCAGACTGAGTTATACAGGGAACTTGGGTACCACTCATGTATAAAGGGATAATGTATCCCTACTGGCACTGAAGGCCTATTACTGGTATTAATACATACTTAGTTCTGGTTGGTACAGGTGATACTAATAATATTGAGAATTACTGGTATCAATACTTACTGTCGTTCTGGTTGGTACAGGGATACTATATAATATTAAGAATTACTGGTATAATACATAACTGTAGTTGGTACAGGGATACTATAATATTGAAATTACTGGTATTAATACTATACTGTAGTTCTGGTTGTACAGGGATACTATATAATATTGAGAGAATTACTGGTATTAATACATATACTGTAGTTCTCGTTGGTACAGGGATACTATATAACATTGAGAATTACGGTATTAATACATATACTGTAGTTCTGGTTGGTACGGGGATATTATATAATATTGAGAATTACTGGTATTAATACATATTCTGTAGTTCTGTTGGTACAGAGATACTATATAATTGAGATTACTGGTATTAATACTATACTGTAGTTCTGGTTGGTACAGAGATACTATTAATTGAGAATTACTGGTATAATACATATACTGTGTTCTGGTTGGTACAGAGATACTATAATATTGAGAATACCGGTATTAATACATATACTGTAGTTTCTGTTGGTACAAGATACTATATAATATTGAGAATTACCGGTATTAATACATATACTGTATTCTGGTTGGTACAGAGATACTATATAAATTTGAGATTACCGTATTAATACATATACTGTAGTTCTGGTTGGTTACGGGATACTATATAATATTGAGAATTACTGGTATAATACATATACGTATTTCTGGTTGGTACGGGGATACTATATATATTGAGAATTACTGGTATTAATACATATACTGTAGTTCTGGTTGGTACAGGGTACTATATAACATGAGATTACTGGTATTAATACATATACTGTAGTTCTGGTTGGTACAGGGATACTAATATTATTAAGAATTACTGGTATTAATACATATACTGTAGTTGGGTACAGGGATACTATAAATATTGAGATTCCTGGTATAATACATATACGTAGTTCTGGTTGGTACAGGGATACTATATAATATTGAGAATTCTGGTATTAATACATATACTGTAGTTCTGGTTGGTACAGGATACTATATAACTTGAGAATTACTGGTATTAATCATATACTGTAGATCTGGTTGGTACGGATTACTATATAATTTGAGAATTACTGGTATTTACATATCTGTAGTTCTGGTTGGTACAGGGATACTATATAATATTGAGAATTACTGGTATTAATACATATACTGTAGTTTCTGGTTGGTACGGGATATTATAAATATTGAGAATTACTGGTATTAATACATATCTGTAGTTCTGGTTGGTACGGGATACTATATAATATTGAGAATTACGGTATAATACATATATGTAGTTCTGGTTGGTACAGGGATACTATTATATTGAGATTACTGGTATTAATACATATACTGTAGTTCTGGGTTGGTACAGAGATACTATATAATATTGAGTATTACTGGTATTAATACATATACTGTAGTTCTGTTGGTACAGGATACTATATAATATTGAGTATTACTGGTATTAATACATATCCTGTAGTTCTGGTTGGTACAGAGTACTATATATATTGAGAATTACTGGTATTAATACATATACTGTAGTTCTGGTTGGTACAGGGATACTATATATATGAGAATTACTGGTATTAATACATATACTGTATTTTCTGGTTGGTACGGGGATATTATATAATATTGAGAATTACTGGTATTAATACATATTCTGTAGTTTCTGGTTGGTACAGGATACTATATAATATGAGAATTACTGGTATTAATACTATACTGTAGTTCTGGTGGTACGAGATACTATAAATATTGGAATTACTGGTATAATACATATACTGTAGTCTGGTTGGTACGGGGATACTGTTAATATTGAGAATTACTGGTATTAATACATATACTGGTAGTTCTGGTTGGTACGGGGATACTATATAATATTGAGAATTACTGGGATTAATACATATACTGTAGTTCTGGTTGTACAAGGATACTATATATATTGAGAATTACTGGTATTAATACAATACTGTAGTTCTGGTTGGTACAGGGATCCTATATAATATTGAGAATTACGGTATTAATACTATACTGTAGTCTGGTTGGTAAGGATCTATATAATATGAGAATTACATATTAATACATTACTGTAGTTCAGTTGTCAGGGATACTTATAATATTGAGAATTACTGGTATTAATACATATACTGTAGTTCTGGTTGGTACGGGAGATACTATATAATATTGAGAATTACTGGTATTAATACATATACTGTAGTTCTGGTTGGTACAGGGATACTAAATAATATTGAGAATTACTGGTATTAATACATATACTGTAGTTCTGATTGGTACAGGGATACTATATAATATTGAGAATTACTGGTATTAATACATATACTGTAGTTCTGTTGTACAGGGATACTACTAATATGAGAATACTGGTATTAAACATATACTGTAATTCTGGTTGGTACGGGGATACTATATAATAATTATAATTATGGTATTAATACATATCTGTAATTCTGTTGGTAGGGGATACTATATAAAAATTAGAATTACGGTATTAATCTACTGTAGTTCTTTGGTACAGGATACTATAGAATATTGAATTACTGTATTAATACAGTATACTGTATTCGGTTGTACGGGATCTTTATAATTAGAATTACTGGTATTAATACATATACTGTAGTTCTGGTTGGTACAGGGACACTTTCCGATTACCATTTAGGATCAGGAAGGAATTCCCCCCCATTTTTAGCTGTTATTTTTGTTTGTGCCTTCCTGTGGATCATGTGTTAGGTAGGGTTTAAGTGTATGGTGTAGGGGTTGGGTATTATATATTAGAAGTCACTGAGGAGTTCTGTGTCAGAATATCTGTGTTTTATTAGGAGACACAATATGAAAAAAGTCGGAAATAACAGATTACCTTATATACTCGAGAATATGCCGACCCGAGTATAAGCTGAGGTACCTATTTTTGCCTCAAAAATCAGGAAAACATGATTGACTCGAGTATAAGGGTTGAAATTATAACCACAACTGCCTTCTGATTCTGTATTGTTCAAAACAATACAGTCAGAAGGCAATATTTTTACCAATATATACCATCCTCCTGATTCTGCATTGTTTTGAGGCTTTAGTTGCCCTTTAAATGGACAGTAGAATTCCCATACAGTAATATCCAAATCCAGTATGGCTATTACAGTATGGACTACTGTATGGGAATTCTGCTGTCCGTTTAAAGGGCAACTAAAGCCTCAAAACAATACAGAATCAGAAGGCAGTATTTAACAATATACACCATCCTCCTGATTCTGTATTGTTTTTAGGCATACGGGAACCCCAATATCTTTCCACTGTAGATGTTTGGAAACTACATCTACCAGCATGCTTTAGTTGCTGGGAGTTGTAGTTTCCAAACCTCTATAGTGGAAACTATAAGGCGCCGAGTAGTGACGTCAGCGGGAGATGCGGAGTGAGCGGCAGCCGGCAGAGAGGTGAGTGGGTTAGTGACTCGAGTATAAGCTTAGGTTAAATTTTCAGCCTTTTTTTAAAGTCTGAAAACATCGGCTTATACTCAAGTATATACGGTATTTTCCATTGATGTCTGTGTATAACTACCACGGTCAGAAAAAAACTTGAGAACCGCTGACCTGAAGGTCCAGCAAATACACAGGCCCTGGTTAGTAAGGTCTTCATGGAATAGATAAAGATTACCTCCAGATATCAGCGTGTGTATCGAACACATTGCAATGTAAAAGATAAACAAAACATTTCAACACATCCTCAATGCAAATATTTAATATGTGAAATGGATCAACATTGACGGAGGTGGGAGCTGATAATGGACACTAGTAGGATATTAACTCTCTCTCATTGGATCGCAGATTACATGGGATAATCCCAGCTCAGGCTTTAACCAGCACTTTTCATTGTTAAATGAGAAGATGGAGAATTAGTTGTTTGGCCGTTTCCTCCACGGATATACAGTAACTTTGTAAAATTCCCAATATCTGAATTCCAGCCGGAGACCTTTATCTTAGGCCACAAGTCTTAACTTTATTTTACAGCCATAAACGAGCATAAATTTTCGTTAATTTACAGCCACGGTCGGCCCGAAATATTGTTGGTACATCCATGACATCTCTTTATCAACAAATGTAATCTGGCCCTTATTATGCAGAAAGAATACAAGCAAACCCTTAATACATGTTATAAGGTTGTTTATTAAGAACAGTCTGAATATTTTTTAGCCAATCAGTATTCAACATTTCTTCTGAGAGTACAGCCTGAATATTCAATTGTACAGCCAAACTTTCTGTTACAAATAGTCCCCCAGCAAATCAGAACTAGGATGTTTCTTAACACAAAAGGCTGATCCACTCACAGCCAATAGTAATTGGAGCATTGCTTCTTAGCCAATCAAAACTCAGTGTTTATTCCAAGAGTAGTTTGGGTAACCCGCTGCAAGGAAGTACATGTGTTTTATTCATGGATCGGATTGAACAGGATAATCCACTATAGTTTGAAAATTGGGCCTTTAGGCAAGTAAGTCTTGAAATCCATTACGGACAGAACCAAGCATGGGGGTTGGGTTCAGGCAGAGGGGTTAACCAGGTCCAGTGTTGTAAGATCTGGAGAGTTTATCTAAGAATTGACTGGATAATCCACTGCCAATCAGAACAAGGTATTTCCTCTAAGAATGGACTGGATAATCTACTGCCAATCAGAACAGAGTATTTCCTCTAAGAATGGACTGGATAATCCACTGCCAATCAGAACAGGGTATTTCCTCTAAGAATGGACTGGATAATCCACTGCCAATCAGAACAGGGTATTTCCTCTAAGAATGGACTGGATAATCCACAGGAGAGTCTTTTGAACCTGTTCCATAGTCAAATGTCAACAATCCAGGCATCCGGCTCTTTTATTTACACATTAATAGAAATATAATAAAATCCACTAGCCTGTTCACAGTGGTTTTTCAGGGGACCACGTGCCTTGCCTTCCTCAACAAGGTCGGGCAACTGCCCATGGTTGCGATAACCAGTGCTTCCTTCATGGCATAAATGTAACATGGGGTGCACCTGCCCAGATGGAACGATATTAAAGAAGGTTTTATAGGAGAAATAGGAGAAGCAGAGCAAAGAGTCGAGGCCCAGGAAGGATGAATGGGGAGTGAAGAAGGGGTCCATTCTCCTGCAAATGAAGGTAAATACGAGAACAATTCTTACCTAATAAATCTATAAACATTATCCCCCCCTCCTTACTCATGATCCCACCTATGTAACAGCATGGATCACCCTCTACCACAGGTACGTTATACTGACCCAGGAGTGACATGTTAACAACTATAACACGCCAGCCATAATATATTCATTCATTTTCAATTCTGCACATCAAGGGACGTCTGTTTGTAGGTCACTACATTAGGGGTGTCGGAGACTCACACCAAGGCCATTATTAGGCTCAATAAAGGCACGAACAGAAGGGAATAGTGTGTCAGGGTGTGGGGTATAGAATGTACTAGCAGGAAGATTTCAAGCGGGGCAAACGTACGCTTAAATGGATCATTGAAAGACCAGCAGCCATGCCCAGTACAAAGCTAAACAGGGCCTCAGTTCTAATTGTAAATAACATGGTTAACCCCCTTAAGGTGATTATCTCACAAAGCTGAAAGCTCTGGCACACATTCAGATCTTTCAGATTCTCTGACAATGTGAACGGTTTAATCCATACAATAAACACCATCCCTTCCCCTGAATATTTACAACCAACTGTGACCTTTAGACTCAGAAAGGAGAAGGAAATGAACCACAATATCAAGAAGAAGCTGGTGAATTGTATATCTGCTGGGACACAGGGTCATGAAATTAAAACCTTCAAATGAAACTGAAACATAGGGAATAACCCCCAAACCCAGTTAGAAGCTCTCGGCAAACCAATCATCCCTGTTGGAAAGGAAGATGACAGCTGTAGGTCTGGGCAAATACTTTAGTTCTGTTCTGGGAGGCACAGCCATGGGAGCCTCTGGGAGGCACCCATGGTGAAGGTAAAATCCATCCCAGTAGGGGAATGCAAAAAAAATAAAAATGTAGTGACCCCAAAACCAGACTTACCCGGACACATCTATCCAGGACAAAGGGCGGGATTTCTATTTGCTCTGGAGAGTTGATTGTAAAGAGTTGGTGCAAACTTTCCACGTGATGGACTTTGTCCTTCAGCCTGATACGGTAAATGTTGTAAAGAACCACGTGGAAACCTACAGAACAAGAAGACACTGGTCAGTGACATTTAAAAACCGTTATAGGGCGGGGAACATGTTAGGATATTAACCGGAACCATGTGCACACCAACCGGCACATCTAAAGATGACACACTCTCCCAAGTTCTTTCCACCCTACTTCCCATTGGTCAGATATTGCCAGGCAGCCTATTGGCCCTCCTTGTACACCAGACATTAAGAGACAGTGTTGGTAACTCTGATGGTTCCATCTGTGTACACAGTGCTGGGAAAACAACAAAGCAAATCAAGTTTCATCTTTCGTCATTGCCCACACGTGTAAGGATCAATGGACTCGGTTTAATAAAACAGCCACTGGCTATTTGTATTCAGCTCAATGTGCCAGATGGTGAGAATAGAGATATTACGCGTCATGTTCCCTGAGCAATTATCAATGGATCAGTGAGAGAACTAACTAAACCTGGATTGGCACAGAGATTGAGACTGCTTAATTCCGATTGGTCCTAAATTAAAAGACCAATAAAAAATAACCAAGGTAAAGTAAAGCTTCGTACACCATCAGATCATGAAATGAAGCTTCAACAATTTTCTAAGACCACGATATGTCGGCTTTTTCGACGATCACCGGCTGGCGATTTGTTCTGCCACTGTCATATGTTTGTACATAGTCGTTAGATTATCGGTAGATTGTGATGTAAGATTGAATGAAATCACATGTGCAACATTCCAACCATGTGATATTCCGAATGTCGGTAATAAGTACATCACGTAACACCTTTACCAACGAACACTATCCACTATCGTTGATGTATGTAAAGGTGTTGTTGGCAGAACTAGTGTATTTTGAGACACTCGCTGAACGTTCATCGGGCACAACTGGTGCCCTTTAAATGAAATTGATGCCAAGTGGGCTGAGCTATCACCTGAATGTTTTTTCATTTAATGACATTTTCCAGCGGATTTATTGTCAAAAGCGGTATTAAAATTAAAAGTATTAAAGGGAAAAGTCATTCATTTTTACCTGATCCGGTTTTAAAAAAGGTGATTTTAAATATTGTATTATGTCGACGGTCAACGTATTAATATATCGGAAAAAATGTCTTGTGTATGACTGCCTAACGAGATCTCACTTGTGATTCCCTATCGGATCACACCTGGCGGAATAGAAACATTTGCACGTTTTTTTTTTTACATTTTTGTAAATTGTACAATTTAAAGCCTCGTACACACGTACGATCTAGCACGTAGGGATATAGTGCGGGTGTCCGTGTCATAATGAAAATGAACGCCCAGCTACTCTGTCCAAATTCGATTGTAAGCTCTATACCGGAAGGGAACTCTCTCCTCGGGTCACATGGTTCTACACATATACTATTACGCATATCATTATCTATACGCTGTGTATTATAATATTATACAGCGCTGCATCCTCAAGTGTCGCTATATAAACATACTATACATACATAGGATTGTACAGGTGTCCGATACACACTTCATATTGCCAGAACCAATGGACATTAGGGTAACACTGTGCATTAATGTGCCACGTTCTACTTCCTTTTTCCAGAAATGAAAACCAAACCTTTCACTGAGGAACTGACAATGAGTAATAGAATATAACTGCAACGTAACATTAACTATTCAACTACTAGTTTTTAGCTAATCAGTGTTTAGCTATGTCATCAGTTATAATCAGTGTTAGAGCTACGTCATCAGTTATAATCAGTGTTTAGCTACGTCATCAGTTATAATCAGTGTTTAGCTACTCCATCAGTTATAATCAGTGTTTGCTACGTTATCAGTTATAATCAGTGTTTAGCTACGTCATTAGTTATAACAGTGTTTAGCTATGCCATCAGTTATAATCAGTGTTTAGCTATGTCACAGTTATAACCAATCAATGTTTAGCTATGTTATCAGTTTTAATCAGTGTTTATCATGTCATCAGTTATAATCAGTGTTTAGCTTATTCATCAGTTATAATCAGTGTTTAGCTATGTCATCAGTTATAATCAGTGTTTTAGCTATGTCATCAGTTATAATCAGTGTTTAGCTATGTCATCAGTTTTCAGTGTTTAGCTATGTCATCAGTTATAATCAGTGTTTAGCTACGTCATCAGTTATAATCAGTGTTTATCTATGTCATCAGTTATAATCAGTGTTTATCTATGTCATCAGTTCTAATCAGTGTTTAGCTCGCTCTCAGTTCTAATCAGTGTTTAGCTAGTCATCAGTCAATCATGTTTACTGTCATCATTCTATCATGTTTAGCAACGTCATCAGTTATAATCAGTGTTTAGCTATGTCATCAGTTATAATCAGTGTTTACCTATGTCATCAGTTGTAACCAGTGTTTATTTATTTCATCAGTTATAACCAATGTTTATTTATGTCGTCAGTTATAACCAGTGTTTATTTGTCATCAGTTATAATCAGTGTTTAGCTATGTCATCAGTTGTAACCAGTGTTTATTTATGTCATTAGTTATAACCAGTGTTTATTTATGTAATCAGTTATAATCAGTGTTTAGCTGTTATCAGTTATAATCACTGTTTAGCTATGTCATCAGTTATAATCAGTGTTTAGCTAGGTCATCAGTTATAATCAGTGTTTAGCTACATCATCAGTTATAATCAGTGTTTAGCTACGTCATCAGTTATAATCAGTGTTTAGCTATGTTATCAGTTCTAATCAGTGTTTATCTATGTCATCAGTTATAATCAGTGTTTAGCTATGTTATCAGTTATAATCAGTGTTTATTTATGTCATCAGTTATAATCAGTGTTTAGCTATGTCATCAGTTGTAACCCGTGTTTATTTATGTCATCAGTTATAATCAGTGTTTAGCTATGTCATCAGTTGTAACCAGTGTTTATTTATATGCCATTAGTTATAACCAGTGTTTATTTATGTAATCAGTTATAATCAGTGTTTAGCTGTTATCAGTTATAATCAGTGTTTAGCTATGTCATCAGTTATAATCAGTGTTTAGCTAGGTCATCAGTTATAATCAGTGTTTAGCTATGTCCATCAGTTTATATCAGTTTTAGCTATGTTTCAGTTTAATCAGTGTTTGCTATGTCATCAGTTATATCAGTGTTTAGCTATGTTATCAGTTATAATCAGTGTTTAGCTACGTCATCAGTTATAATCAGTGTTAAGGTTCGTACACACGTGCGATCGCGGATGCCGACCCGCGGCGCACAATGTGTATGAACACAACTACTGACCTACCCCTCCATTACTGTTGCAGCCATACCTAAAGGGTAACTAAAGTCAAAACCAATCATCATAAAAGTTTTTTTTTTTTTAACTCTCAACCAGACCCAGGTACACATCTACTGATCTACTTATCCATTACTATGGCAGCCATATGTAAAGGGTAACTAAAGTAAAAAAACTAATTTTGACCAATCATCAAAAATTTAGTATTTAACCCCAAACTGATATGAACACCCACAACCAACTGACCTACCTTTAAAATACAAAAAGTAAAAACCACCTTCCTCCTCTTCATGCCTTTTTGGAGTTTTTGCTTCTGCAGTTTCTCTCCACCAACTTCCCTTTCAAATGCGTCTTTCTTAGCTTCTCAGTTTCTCTTCTTCTTTCTGTTTCGTGGTGTTTACCTATGTCATCAGCTATAATTGGTGCTTAGCTATGTCATCAGTACCACTGAAGCATATCTGTTCTAGCTAATAATGCTTTAATTATAAATATAGGAACATTAAAAGCCGCTTTGGAGTTAACCTGGACTGCTAAACCTAAGCCTTTTGCTTTTATATAGTCATTGAATTCTATGAAGATTTGTATATTATACAGTGGGGTACATTATAAACTCTCTCTATATATTAATCACTTAACTGTGTCAGAGTAACATACAAATCTAGGATTAACTATTTAAAGGGGAAGTTCAGTGCAAATACATATACTTTTAAGAAAAAAGAGCAGTGACCTTAACCTGCCCATTTAGCATTTTGTCTGTGTATTAATAGATGCTTCTTTAATCCTGACTCCCCCCCCCCACCCCCCCCCCCCCCCCCCCCCCCCCCCTGTTATCGCAGGACCCCTCTAGACAGGTGTCTACATACTGCAACCAGGGAATGCTGGGAGATATAGTTTCCACACATCTGGAGGGCCGCGGGTTTGACACCTGTGTTTTAGGCTAATGTGGTGTCACCTCATATTAAAGTATAGTTACAGATAAAATATATTCAGCTTGAAATCGGTACCTACCATTTGATTTTAAACCAACGTGCTGACATCTACCACTAGTGTTGTATGCATAGGATTAGGATTGATTTAATTATATGAATAATCGCCAGTTCCCCCTGCATGTACACACAAGACCTAAGCTGTTCTTCCCCTTCCCTCTGCCTCTCAGTGTCTCATTACAAGCTCGCACATATTCAAAGGAGGCAGCTGGGGGAATAGGGGAATAGCATTCAGTGATTGGCTGTGATGTCAGCTGTCACATCCTTGACTGACAGCTGTTAAAGGGTATGTCTATTGCATTTTATAGCTTTCTTTTTGACTGGAGGTAAATGCTCTATCCCTTTCCTCCCGTTTTTACCTGGATCGTTCCAGCGCTGCAGAAAGACTCCAACGTGGCTGACAGCCTCCGACGCATCCCCAGTCCTTTACACTGTGCGCGTATGCACAAACAGTGTGAAGGAGCGTGGGCGCATCGGACGCTTGTCAGAGAAGCCAGCGCTGGAGCGGGTCCACGGGTAAGTGTCACCTGCTCTCCTGCAAGATATACTGAAGAACGGGAGGAAAGGGATAGTGCATTTACCTCCTGCTCTTCAGTAAAACAGTTAAAAAGAAACTTGTAAAATACGATGGACATCCCCTTTAACTGGAAGGACCAGGAAGCAGAAAGAGGGGAATCATTTCAGGCAAGTTTTTTACGTTTCTCGCCTTTTTAATTTGTTGTGGTTTGGGTGGTAATTTACTTATAACACAAACCGCTATCAGAGACACAGACATCCCCCTCTATCCCAACCAGCACTCACACACTTAACATCCTATTTGAAAATCATTTATCAGAACAGAAATATCCCATAGATACACCAACCTGCACTAAACAATAGACCCCTCCTATTAATCCCTTATAGTTCATACAAAAGACTAAAACTGGGCGTTAAAATAGTAATAAAGTCACTAATACTGTCTCCATACACAGGCTATGTGTGGCAGGTCCAGTGTAACCAGATATACTCCCAAGTAAATGTATCAATGACCAGATATTGTCAAATGTAACATTCTACTTGGATACAAATGTTTCAAATGCTTTTGAAAAGAATCCACAGGACGCAGATAGGCAGCCTTCCCCATAATATCACACACTGACTCTGAGTCCACACTCAATTGCTGCTCTTAATCCAGAGGTACAGACTGACACAGCCCAAATAACAGACTCTGGGACCACAGCTAAGAGTGGCCATAAACACTCGCTTCTCCGTACACTCACTTGCGGCCATATGTAATCAGGCCAATGTCTGCTCTTCACTGAGCTGCTCAGTTCACAGCTTTGTTGCATATAGGATATATCCTTTATTTTATAGTAATATATCTTCAGATTGCATTGATTTTTCAGGAGCTATGAGCCACAATGAGGTGGATGTGTGTACTATCTTACTATTACCATTTAAATGACCATCAATAAATGTACGTAAAATATAGCTCTGACTTATATTAGGTACAAGAACTTATATTCTTGTGAAGGTTCTCATTCATCTAGGTCATGGTACATCTGTAATATTCATTCATCCAGGTCATGGTATATCTGTAATATTCATTCATCCAGGTCATGGTATATCTGTAATATTCATTCATCCATGTCATGGTATATCTGTAATATTCATCCATCCAGGTCACGGTATATCTGTAATATTCATCCATCCAGGTCACGGTATATCTGTAATATTCATCCTCCAGGTCACGGTATATCTGTAAATACATCCATCCGGTCACGGTATTCTGTATATCCCATCCAGGTCACGGTATATCTGTAATATTCATTCATCTAGGTCACGGTATATCTGTAATATTCATTCATCCAGGTCACGGTATATCTGTTATAATTCATCCATCCAGGTCATGGTATATCTGTAATATTCATCATCCAGGTCACGGTATATCTGTAATATTCATCCATCCAGGTCACGAGTTATATCTGTAATATACTCCATCCAGGTCAGACGGTATATCTGTAATATTCATTCCATCCAGGTCACGGTATATCTGTAATATCATCCAATCCAGTATGGTTATCTGTAATATTCATTCATCCAGGTCATGGTATATCTGTAATATTCATCCATCCAGGTCATGGTATATCTGTAATATTCATCCATCCAGGTCATGGTATATCTGTAATATTCAGTTAGATCAACTGGACTTGAAGTTTAGTTCTTGAAGATGTTTCGCTAGACATCCGACTGGATCTCTCAATTCAGAATGACTTGCACAAGAATCTGTTGGCAATACAAGTACCCTGGAAAGTCCCAATTAGCATTTGACAGACAGGTGTTAGGGACCTTCTGAATGCAAGGTGTGGATGCATTGTGGCTAAGGGGTGTTATGGATGTATTGAGGCCAAGGAACAGTTTCAATAACAACCCTAATCCTCAACCTGACCTGGTCCCTCGCTGCTCTTCCTCTGTTCTGTGGCTAACAGCTGCTCCACTTCCTGGATGCGGCTGTCCATAAAGGCACCACGTGACATCACGCCCAATCACTTGACATTATCCATGACCAGGAAGTAGAGCGGCTGTCAGCACAAAAGCCCTCTGACCCTGTTTTTGCTCAAAACAGGAGCAGGGGCGGTGCCCATGCGGCGAGGGGCCGGGGCTGCTAAGTCTCTATAGGGGATCTTTAAAACATATAGATAATGAGAAACCTATTAACAGGAGTTAAGTGAGGGGAGGAGACCCCCGAGCACCCCTTTTCTAATTAATGGAAGTTAATGAGCAGCATGACACAGAGCTGTGATCGTTGTCACGGAGGAGTTTTCTGCTTTGATATTAAGTTAGTGTTTATTAAGCTTATTTAATGAAAGGTGCAGCAATCAGATGTTTTCTAACTGCAGTAGACCAGTAAAAACCTATCATCAGATTGGTTGCTGCAGATTATTAGATTTGTAATAATTCCATATTTATTGTGCATTAGATTGTCATTTCTGAACATTCTATTGGTGTCCCTCTTCAAAAGAGAACTACCGTGTGTATAAAGATATTTTCAATAACAGTTAAACTGAAAAGTAGTTGGGACAGGGATATAAACCTGGTAATTCCTACCTTCCAATATTGTTTCTGTGAGGAGCACCAGCCCAAAGAAAACTGATTCTGCCAGTCTTCCTCCTGGCTTCACTCCTAACAGGAATAGTCCAGGACTAACCTGGCAAATGAAAAGTGTACATGCTGTAGCTCCTCAACAAAACAATATTGTGAGGTAGGAATAATCCTTCCTTCCTGCCCCAGGTACTTACCATTTCTAATTAGTTAGTTCTTCTTTAAAGGTGTATGTGAGGGAGGTTTGACCTCATTCCTTGTGTTTCCTAAGCCTTATGTCAGTTCTTTAAGGCTTTAAAATATTCCTCTTTAAAGGGCAAGTCCAGCCCCAAAATGAAAACTTACATACAGGTAAATGTAAGTTTTTTCAATAGTTTGAAATGTGAAATATAAGTCTAACCTGAAATCCTGCACAATGTCCTGTTTCCCCTGTTTCTGCTTCCAGGTTCTTCCAGTTAGTAACTGTCCGTTATGGATTTGACAGCTGACATCACAGCCAATGACTGAATGTTAATCCCCTGTCTGCCTCTTCTGAGCATGCCCAGGCTCAGTACAGGCTCAGTACAGGTTTCTAAATTGCTCAGTTTCCATGAGGCATCCAGAAGCATAGCAGGCATACAGTAATGAATTCATAGGACAAACTATGATATAGCAACATATTTTAAAGAGGCCATTCTTTCTAAAAGATGTTATTGAGGGTGGATTTGTCCTTTAAAGTGGTTTACAAATCCATATGATACTCAACTGTGATAATACCTTGTGGTATTCTGGGGGTTTCTATACATAGTATTTTTCTTAAGGTTGAGATTTATAGATTAGGGTGGGATGTTTGATACTGTGGTGCATACAGGGGACAGGCATCGACCCGGACGCATGGTTGGCCATCAGGCTTTCCGCTGAAGGAGAATTTGTCATTTGTATGGGCTCTTTGCTCAGCCTTTAGCCCTGTATTCCCTTACCCATCATGCACTTTAACCATACACCCCTGAATTCACTTGCACTCTCTAGTGTTGGCACGTCTTTGCCTGCATTTATGAGCTGGTACTGGTTTATTTTTTAAGGGAAGAGATAGCGAATACAGATAAATATTGCTTTTGTGCCTTTACCATTCAATTCATTCCAAGCTGCTTTATGTGACTGATCGATTGGTGTGTATCAGGCTTTAGTCTTTAACAGTAACATAGTCGTTAAAGTTGAATAAAAATAAAGGTCCATCAGATTCAACCCATTTTCCCCTTACAGGATTTCTACCTAAACATTTTCCCATGGAGATAAAATTCTTTCCAAAGCAGCATAGTCCCTGAATAAACTTGAAGTTTTGTATATTAATAGCAGTAATGTTCAATATTCTTACTGTATCTCACCCCTTTCAAACATGACAATGGAACCTTCTTTCCCTTAATCTCCATAATTAACCTTGTGCCCTCAGTCAAAATGTTCCTGGGCTTTTCCCCTGTTTTCTCATTCCCATTTGAGATTGTTATTCTTGTTATTGCCTTCAAGCTGTCTCTTCCGTCTTATGCTCTATGAATGTTCCTCTTGTTATGTGCCGTCTGGCTAATGGCCCCTCTTCTTGGGTAGAACACTTCTGGTCATCTACCCAATGTTCTGCCTGCTCCAACGGTCATCTTTCCTTCACTCCAAGGTTCCATTATCTTAGAGTTTTAACCCACCCCATCTCTTAACCCCAAGCGAATGTTTTCTTCTTAATCCTATCTACGTATGATTTCCTTTGATATTTTATTTCTCATGTTTATTTTGTTGTCATCCTGCATTCACCATGTGTAGCCCCAAACTTTGGGGGTTATTCAATAAAAGTTCTTATCGTTTAAACTGGTGCTAATTTTGCCCCAACCAATCAGATGTTAGCTTTCAAATGTTAAATAAGATCTGATTGGTTGGGACAAAATTAGCACTGTTTTAAAGGATAAGAACTTTTATTGAATCTCCCTGTTTGTCTTTTCACCTGATTGCATATTGACTGCTTATTTTATTCCTCAGGTGTGCACCCTTTCAATAGTCCTGCTTTTTCTTCCTTTATTACCTCTTGGGCCACCCCAGTCAATTCTCACCTCACTGTGTTTTGCTTGTTACATCCTTTACTTGCACAATTCCTGTTCCCCATCTTCTAATTACAGAGAGGGGATACACGTTTGGACAGTTTTGTGTCACTGAAAGCCTCCTGTAATGAGTCTACATGGTTTAGTCTATGGAGTTCCTATCTACCCTTTTGTATTGTGGGTTAGTACCGGGTGCCCTGTCATATTTGTTATATTAGCTGGTAAGGCAGCTCTATGCTTGGAACAGTTAATTACCATGTTTTACTTAGGAGTCTCCCCAGTATTTCCCTCTCATGAATCGCACATATGCAATCACTTCCTGTTAGATCATCTGGTTGAGAGCATCCTCGCCTGGTTTAACTCTTCCTTCCCGCAGCGCAGCTTACACAGGAAAGTAGTTTATATGTAGAGAATTAAACTTTTATCTCTGTTTCTGAAAATGGACAATTTCCACCCAATATAACAAACGAGTAAGTAAAAAGGAGACTGTAATGACCCGTCTCATTCAGTATTGTAGATACAGTACCTCCAAGTTGAGTCCAGGATTTGTCCAGTAATAGTTTAGAAAGTGATTTTGTGGTGGATAATGTGCTTGTTTAAACCACTATAGATCTGTCCACCACCAATGTCTATACTGCTGCTTCCTTTTTTCTGCTTGTTTTATGTTCCTCTTCCTCAGGACAGCTTATTTTAAATCTTACTGTTCTGCACTATGTGAGGCATTTACTCTCTACCCTCTTATCCAGTGTCCTCTCTATTACTGGCTGGTGAACAGGTCAATAGGCTCAGTATCTAAAAACTGGGCAACTTCCTTGTCAGAAGGAATATCTCATTTCCAGCCCTGGCCAGGTTTTGTCCAGGGCTGTGGTTAATGGCACCAAACGTTTCTACCACGAGTAGATCTCATCAGCAGGACGATAAGAGGATCAGATAATGGATTTCTTCATTTCGTTTGATCATTTGTACATTTCAGAGGTTCCTGGACTAGCATAGTGTTCTCTTCCAGCATTTTACAGACATTTTGTTTGGTTTTATGCTCTTGCTTGGTAGTGTATATATAAAGCTAAATGTATCATTTTGGGGGAAAGGTTTTATCCTTTATATAGTGGTTTGGGGTGAAATTGATTTCTGTTGTCTTTTTAATCTGTGTGTATGGGAGAAGGAATCCCTTCATTTAATGTCTGAACAGACAAATGTGTCTTCGATTCACTTTCCTTATCTCTGTTCCCTTGTTATTTTTTGCTCTTTTCCTGTAGCCTCCAAAGTGCTGTAATCGGCACATGTACCATAATATCCCAATGATCACTTTCAGGGCCACCTCCATCCATTTTGAAGCAATGCTGTCAGCCAGGGAGCTGTCATGTCTCCCTAGATATCAGTGGGCAGCTTATAGAGATTATTTTAATGAACTACCTGCTAGCACGAAGAAGGCAGGGCCTAATGCTTAGCATAATGAATGTCCTGTCTGGCCAAATGATCTCCCTGGGGGAGCAATCACACCAGGCCAATAGTTCATGTAGGAGTTGATAATAGGTGTTGGCAATAGATAATTGTTCTAAGGGCTGGACAGAAGTCCTGAGGTAGCCAAAGAATTTGTAGGGGTAGAGATAATACCCTGCAGGCTTACAGGGACAAGTATTGACCTGGTGTTGGCCAGGACAAGGTTAATGTCCCCAGGGTCACAGGGCAGGTAATAACACAGAACAGACAAATCAGAGGGATAACTAGCAAACATCAGAATAGATTTAAAAGGTGAAAGATGAGACTGATTAAATCACCTGCTTTATTCTTATACCATCATATTGGCATTCCTAGGTTGGAACAATCTTCAGTTGTAGCGAGCTTTGTGGTAGCTGCTTCTCTTAACACAGCAAGATGCAATGAAGCTTATTGGACAGAATATCGTCCCTAGAGGAAGCATACTGGCCTCTGAGAGTGGCGGAGAAAGGCATCGAATTGACGTCACACTGGAGGCGTTGACCCTAGGAAGGTCAAGAGCTATGGGGACAAGGGGCTGTTAGTATCTGGGGAATGTTCAATGAAGCGGCTGTATTCATGGTTAGAAAGTCCGTAGACTAAAAGGTTGAGTGGACATGTGTGTTTATTCATCCACCACTACTGTGTTACTGTTTAATATGCACCCAAAAGAGAATTGAATCTGGGGAAGAACACACAGTGAGAATAGTATGTTTGAATTAGTACGGCAGTGTTACAGGGAACTGAATTCTTTGGGTTATTTGTTCTTTATCTTGAATGGCTTTTTGCTGTGATTGGGGTTTGGAACAATAATTCTCAAAATACCAATAGACACAGTTCCTTGTTTGCTTAGGATATGTTGTATCCAGTAAAACCATTGGTTAAAAATAACCAGGACTAGTCCCTTAGATAATAGGATATGGGGTATTAGGGGAAATCAATGAGATGGGAAATGCTCAGTCAAACCTTTGCCCATTAGTGGGAATATTGGGGAAGAAAAGGGGAATTGAAAGATGAAAAATAAGAGTGATAAAATGTAACTGTTTTCTATAGACTGAAACCGATTTGAGATAATAGAGAAAAACCAAGCTCGGCACTAGTGATACCATTGCGGCCATGTGCCGAGAGCCGCAATCGTTATTTATTATTGCAATATCCCGCACTAATGGGAAAATAAGGCCAAGCTTACCGATGTACTAATGGGCTAGCAAGGGTTTCCTGCTGCCTGCGGCATATTGCAAAAATCTCTTACTTAGCGCAGTGTTTTGAATGGCTTTTCATTTGTGTTAAAGCCCTGCAAAACTCGCAACTTACCGATTGCATTTCCGCGTTGTTTTTACGCTCGCAAAAGTGTTTAACGCGTCGTAGGAACAAGTGCGGCAAGTTACGATAGTGAAATTGATTGCATCTCCCTCCCTTCGTGTTTACCCTTTTGCGATGACGTACCGAGGGTTAGCTTAAGGCTATAAATACGGCAGCTGATGTACCCAGTCAATTACGCCGGCTGGATTTTTTTATTATAAAGGTAAGACATTTGTGGACACAGATATACATCAGACCATTTTAAGGGCCTTTGTAGTGATGGAGCCTGAGATTAATGGACTTTTCTTACTGCCTTTTTCATGGTCGGTTCATGCCATCGTGTAGAGTGTGAATTCCACTTCCACTCCAGTCTGTGCTAATGAGGACTTGGCTTCCATGTGTGGGTGTGCACTCTGCTTAATGTTTCTTGCCTGTGGGGCACAGATTCCGTACAGATATGCCACTTGTCCGTCTGGTCTCTTAAACCTCCATAGAATTTATGATCAACATAAAAGCACAAGTGTGACAAAAGGGATATTAGACAGAGGATCTGTAAATGGGGCCAAAAACATGGGTCTCGGCCTTATAGTTTCAGCGTACTGTAAACCTTTCCTGCTGGCTTTGGGTTTCTCTTGTTTCCTCTTTATTGCAGATTAATTTTGTCAGTCTTAACTTAGCACATCTTATATGATCCCCTAAGGGATTTAGGGGGTTGGTGTATCCAGTATGATCCCCTCAGGGAATCAGGAGGTTGGTGTATTCAGTATGATCCCCCTCAGGGAATCCGGGGGTTGGTGTATCCAGTATGATCCCCTCAGGGAATCAAGAGGTTGGTGCCTTCTCTTCTAGCTTTGAAAGTTTGTTACAAGCTCACGCAACCAGGTTGGACACAATTGTCCAACCTGGATGGAGGGGATTAGGTTGGATGTGTAAGTTTCCGAGTACCAGTGAAAAGGGTATTGTGGTTCCAAGGTTTTACATGTGGAGGGGTACTTGCTCTTTAAAACCAATGTACCTGTTCATTTTCATTTGGCTGTGTACACGTATTGTGTGAGGCACTTACATATGGCTTAGTCACATAGATAGCTTGTCTTGGCCGGTGTTTCTCAAACTGTGTGTGGGGGTCACTGTTATGTTTTAGGAAGAGTTACCTCTAAATTTTAGTATTGGAAATGATTTTGCCAGGCTAATTAACTTGATCAAATCGTATATTGTAACATCATTTGTATATAGTTCATGTGGCACAACTTATTATATCATTTATTCTTGAAATTTAGTGACCAGTGTCACGATCTGAAAAGGCTTGAGAACATTTGCTTTAGGCATTGGCTATTCCCACTTGATGGGGAGTGACTGGCTGAGTTCCTGGAAGGATTAGTTGCTGATATTAGTGATGGTGTAGGGGTCCTGCTGTGCACGGTGACTATGAGCTAAATACAGATCTGTTTTATGAAATGTGTTTTACAGTGCACCTCATGTGACATCATGTAGAACGTACATGACTAACCACTCTAATGATGTCATTCTTGACTCAAGTCATAAAAACAGGGTGTTTGCCACTAGGCTGTTTACTTTCTTAAATACAGACTAGAAGCCCCGTTCTCCTGTGGTTCCTATTACTGACATTGCACTCCGCTACAGCCCACGTACAACCCACAATTCTCTCTTCATTATATATAGTATGTCACAAAATGAGTCCACCCACACATTTTAGTGAATATTTTATTATGGGACAATACTGAAGATATGACACTTTAATACAATGTAAAGTCATCAGTGTACAGCTTGGCCACACACGCTTGACACCATCCTAACCAAATAAGACATGTTCCAGTTATCCATGTCCTTTGTTTGCTTCTCTTCAGCAAACTGTGGGCTTCCTTGTGCCTGATCTTTAGAAGAGGATTCCTTCTGTGACCACAGCCATGCAGACCAATTTGATGCAGTGTGTGATGTATGGTCTGAGCACTGACAGGCTGACCTCCCACCCCTTTTAACCCCAGGCAGCAATGGTGGCAGCATTTGTACGTCTATTTGCAAAAGACAAACTCTGGATACGATACTGAGCACATACACTCAACCTCTTTGGTCGTCCATGGCGAGGCCTGTTCTGAGGGGAACCTGTCCTGTCAATCTTTGTATGGTCTTAGCTACTGTGCTGCAGTTCAGTTTTAGGGTGTTGCCAATCATCTTATAGCCTAGGCCATCTATGTGTAGAGCAATAATTATTTTGATCAGATCTTCAGTTTCTTTACCATGAGGTGACATAACACCAAATTGAACACACCTTGTAAAACTAACCAGTCACATGACCCAGTGAAAGGAAAATGGCTAATTTGGCACAATTTGGCCTTTTTCCCCATAGTGGTGTACTCACTTTTGTTGCCAGTGGTTTATACATAAATGGCTGTGTGTTGAATTGCTTTGAGGGGACAGTAAATTTACCCTGTCAAACAAGCTGTACACGGACAACTTTACATTGTATCTAAGTGTGGGATCTTCAGTATTGTCCCATGAATTGATATAATAAAATATTTACAAACATGTGAGGGTGTGAGATGCTGTACATGTGGAAGTGATCGATACTCCAATATGTCCCCATTGCGTCCATTCAATAATACATTTACCCTTTGAAAATAGTCTCTGCACACTGTGTGCACTGTGTGGGAAGGTTCATTGTAAACCTATTTGTGATTGTAGCGTAACGATGTGTGAATTCCAAACATCCACAGTTTCTGGCTCCTCCGCCAGGCTGCCTGGATCTCTGCTTAGAATAACTCTAACCTTATATTATATGCTGGTAAAGTGTCTGATCTTGGCGAGCCTGTGCAGTGGGAGTTTTAGGTCATCCCCTCTGTAGGAAAAACGCACACTTGCCGCCCTTCTGCCCTCTGCAGTTTGTGTCTGTCAAACACCAACACATATACATCCTTATTACTAACCTATTTGAGATATAACGCAGCCCCTTAATTTGCAATATTAATTGTTGCGAGCCCTCCCCCCACTGGAAACTTATAGTACCCAATATTGATAATAGAGATCCATGGTTGACCATCACAGTCAATCCAAATCCACATATTGTTCTCTGCTTTTTAATGCCACATGCATGGAGTATAGTCATCCTCTATGTTCCACACCTGCCACAGTGCAAATGTTCAGCCAATCAGAACTAAAGCATGTGTGAGGTCCATGTAGTGTTGTGGGGCCAATTAGAATTAAACCATGAGGTCCATATACTGTAGTGCATGAAGTCCATATACTGTCCATATTAAACCTATTGGTGGCTTCTGCAGTTGCTACATGTGTAGTTATTGAGAGCAAGGAGATGGATGGACTATGGTAATTTAGGATGGCATTTCATGAACAGCGCTAGACACAAGGCTAAAGGTAGCCATACAAATGTGTATCTGCATGTTGCCTATAGATTCCACTGGAATTTGTTGGCACGCATGCAGTGTAATATCTGCATCACAATTGCATGTGTATGGCTACCATAGGGTTATTATCTACAATAATGTTGTCTGTGATATAGAAAGAAGCTGCTGGGGGTTCCCAGATGGAACTGACATTTTAGTTTGTTGTTAGTAGGGGATCTGTTTGACCAGATCTTGTGCTGAGCTTAACTATTAAGCAAAGTTTATTTATCTGTCGATTATAATAAAAGTGAATGTCAGAGTAATAGGACTGGGCTTCTCTCCATTTGTGTGAATATGACCAGGCAGCGCATTTCTCATTACCTAGGAAGCAGGTGGCATTAGGTGGGTATCTGACCCAGCAGAAGCTCTTCACTTGTCAGGGCTCTTTAGAGAACATTGCCTCTCTCCAGCCTGTCCTTCCCGTACACATCCTCTTACATAATCTGTCCTTTCCCAGTGCATTTGCCACTTCCCCCTTAAGCTGCCTTCATTGCTTTATCTCTTGTTCCTGCCCTTCCTGCCCAGGTATACCCAGTATAAATACACTCTAAAGGACGGGTGTTTGGTGCTGATGGTGCAGCCTGACACCCATTTGTGGGAGATCTCATCTTATTCACTCTTGTCAGTTCAGTTATTTTATGTTTGTTCCTTTTTAGGCAACAGAACCCAAAGCCTCTTCCCCCCTTTCCTCTCAAGCTAAATACAGTTCAGCCTCCTAACCACATCCTGTGAATCTCGCAGTAGCCAGTTATTTCTGTGTTTGGCATCTCGCTCTCCCCAGCTCCGAGCGCTAAGGAGGCTTTGGTGCTGTTGTCTAGCAGGGAAATCCTGCATCTGACGGATAATTATCTGCACCAGTCCCCTTGTAGCCAATTATATTGCATTGCCCTTAGTGCAGCAGAGGAATGTAGCTCTTGGCTACATTTTATATTGTATATTCAGCAGGGGATTGTACATCTCTCCCATCCGACTGCACATGTTGAACTTTTAGTATGGATTCTCTGGGGACCCCATTGGTTTTCCAGATCTTCTCCATGTTCCCTCTAAAATTGTACTGGATGTGTGATATTTTCTGTGTGCATATAAAATACTATTGTGTGCACTACACACTGCATTGCTTACCCTATGTTCCAGTAAAGTTTTACCTGTGTGTGCATACCTGCCACTTTGTGTGCATATGGGCATGGCTTAGAGGGACCACTGCTTCCTACACCCCTCGCAGTGTCCTGCTGATTACTGCACAGACCCTCCCCCAGCCCATTATAGTCCATTGGGTCTCCCTGTCACTGGGGCACATTTACCTGTTGTGGATGACAAAAACCCAACAGCTGCTGTAGAAATCAAAGTACAGTTAATTTAGAATAGTATTCCGGATGTTTACTGCACCATGTTCCTGTTTATCTTAGCATCAAAGTGCTGGATATTAGCATTGCTTTTATATACACAGTTCTTTCTCAATCCATTATGATGTAGGATTTGCTCAGTGTGCACCCCATGTGTCAGTGTGTAGCTTTCCCAGTGTGCACTGGGGTGCTGATCAGTCTGCTTGGAATGAGCCAGGAAGCTATTATGTTGTAGAACTGTGTGACTCTGTGTGTTTATACTGTCAGCCTGTTACTCCCCCTCGCTCTCCTCCTCTGACACATCTCACTATATATGGAGATATGTTGGGAATTTGAATTCTCTCCATAACACTCTGCTGGCTGGACCACATCAGAACTGCATGTGCACCAGGAATGTGGCTCCCTTCCTAGAGAAATATTCTGCAGAGAGTAAGGAAAGTCAGTGTTACATACAGTTTGTGGCCAAAACCTCTCTGTCTGACTGTAAACATCTAATCTGGTTTAACCCTTGTTTTCTCAGTCTGCCCCTCTTTTATCCTTATTTACCCTTTTGCCCCTTACATATTGTACAGATCATTGTTCCCCCTAAGGCTGAGTGTACAAGGTCTGATATTTCGGCCCGAACGACTGATGTGAGTGAAATCTCTGTTCCTGTTTTCCCTGCGATGGACCGAAGTCAGTTGACCGCCCGTCACATTAGATAAACATTCCAACAGAGGAGCCAGTAAATTTTTGACCGTGCCGTCGCAATATTGTATGCAATGCTTTCAAGTTGGCTGGTTTCATTTTTGGACGTTTATTAAACATTTATGGGCCGTGTACCAAGACCCACGATGCTCTTTTCTCCCCATGTAATGCAGATATAGCCATTAGCACCTCATATTTCATTCTGATTCCAATCTTAACTTTGTGTGTAAGGTTTGGTGCGGTTGAAGTAGTCTCACAATTCCCAGTTAAAAAATAGGCATATAGCTATCACCGTAAAAGTGCTGCCACAGCCACAAAAATGTCCATATTAACCCCTGGTGCACCATCACAAAGGGTTAGTATGGGATTTTGTACACTTGGTGCATTTTATTATATTGGTAAATTACAAATCAGAGATCATACAAGGAGATCTGTGTATAGGATATTTAGATCACACTATACATTCCACCATATTAGATACCTTGACCTTGAAATTATGTGCAGTCTCCCATCTCTCGATTTTTGTCTGTTCTATTGAGTTGACATGTGTCTGCAAGATGAAAACTAGTTTCCTCCTCCACCTGTCTTTAGCTTCCTTCTGCTGAAAAATGCTCCGTCCTTAGCATGCAAAAAGCCAGCTTTCTGTAAAGAAGATCAGTAGACCCTTGATTAAGGACCCTTGCGGTCCGAAACATGTTGTGTGGCTCCTGAAAATAAATACAAGACCTTGCAAGTCCTTCAGTCTGTCTGCTAATCTTCTCTACAGAAAGTTTGGTGACTCAAGTCGTTCCTCTTACAAATGGATTACTGTTTAAGGGCTAGGTCCCACTAGGCGCTTTTCCATCCGCTTGCATTTTGCGATCTGCAATGACATTTTATTTTTAATGGGAATTGCAGGAAACCGTTCCCACAGTAGTAATTAGAAATCGTGGACAAAATCGGACACTGCGTTTTTCAATCCGATGCAGTGGGACCTAGCCCTTAGGATTGGCTGGTGCTTTGTTTCTAGTTATTGAATCTGTTTTTTAATTGGCTGAGCTGCATTATCGGAGAGTTTTGGTGGGCTTGGTTGTGTTATGGTTCTATATGATTTGGTCATTGTTTGAGTTACCGTAATTGCTGATCTTGGTAATATTTCTGAATAACATTTGGAGTTGACCAGTTATGTTTCCAGATGATGGGTTCAAAAGTTGACTTCCAGTTGTGTTTCCTGCTAACCGCTGATCTCTTACTTACATTTCAATGTATCCACCATTCACCACATTCGCCACCTGCTCTTAGATGTTTCTGCTTATCGTCACTTGCCTATCATCACTTGCTTTTACATGTTTCTGCCTGTCATCACGTGTTCTTACACGTACAGGCTTGTCATAGTTTGCTCTTACATGTATCAGCCCTTCATCAATTTCTCTTGTATGTATCTGCCCATCAACCCTTGTTTTTACACGTTTACCCTTCACCAATGTTTTTTACATGTTTCTTTATCTCTTGGTATTGTATGTATCATCATTTCTCTTGCACATTAATTGCACATTAGACATTGTGCCCCCTCTTGTTGGTGGAATAAATGGAGATTTAGTGTTCAGATGGTGTTAGTAACAATGCTTTCTGTGTTTCAGGTTTTTCCCTTTAGATTAGGCCTCCCCCTCCCTGCAGACATGGTGGCCCTTTCACTGAAGATCGGCATTGGAAATGTGGTCAAAACAATGCAGTTCGAACCGTCCACCATGATTTACGACGCCTGCCGTATCATCCGGGAGAGGGTCCCAGAGGCACAGATCGGCCAACGTGAGTACATCAAGTCTGGACACTTCTTTTTACTTGTCTGGCAAAAAAATGTGTTCCATAAACTTAGGTTTTTCCGATCGGATTTTCGGTCGTTTCTGATCCCAAATCCGGAAGAATATTGGACCGTGTATGCCCCCCTGAACAGTGGTTAGCTATGAAGCAACATCATTTAGTAACTGTGGATTACTTTTCCTGAAAAAAAGGAAATAAATAAATAGTTTTTGCTCGTGAGCAGGATTTACTCATAACTGTCCAGGTGACTAGTGGAAATTTCCAATCCCGGGATATAGATCATTTTATTACTGTAACATGTCACGCCAACCCTTGGTGAGTATGGTACAGTCATGGTCATATGATTCTCTTCGATACATTTTAGCTGCTTTTATCCTATTGGTTTGTCCAGCAATCCGTCCCACACTGGGCCGCACTTTCACCCATGCTTCTTTTTGATCTTTTAGCTACTGATTTCGGCCTCTTCTTGTCTGATGAGGATCCCAAGAAAGGAATCTGGCTGGAGGCGGGGAAAGCCCTGGACTATTATATGCTTCGAAATGGGGTAAGACAAACCTCCTGGTACCTTTTTTTCCTTTAGCCTCTATTGTCTTCCTTCCTTAGTTTGTTTCAGTGTACCTAAATATTTTTATTAACCAGGACTCCAGTGCAATTTTCCCCTTATTCCTTATAAGCACTTATTGCTTATGGCCTAATTATTAGTCCTAAATCCACAGTTCACGGACTTCTTCTCTTTACCCTTATACTCACAGGATACGCTAGAATACAGGAAAAAGCAAAGACCCCTGAAGATCCGCATGTTGGATGGAACAGTGAAAACGGTTATGGTGGATGACTCCAAAACAATGAGCGACCTGTTGATGACCATCTGTGCACGTATCGGTAAGATGGCCAACTCTTATTAAAGGAATATTAAACCGACCTCCCTCAACACCAAAGCTGAATTGTACCCAGGGTAAAATGTTCTAGGTTCAAACCTTGGGGACTTTCCTAGAATTGCATTGGTACATACCTAACATTTCCTTTACTGGTCTGGTCTGGACTTTGTAATTGATTTCTTTAGGTACAGTGCTACATTGGGACTTCAGTAACACAGACAGCAGCTAACTGCAGGATTGGGTTCATCTGCACAGAAACAGGGGGAGGGGCTGGGTGATTGACAGTTCTTTACTGACTAGCTGTGCCCCGCCCTCTTTAAAGGGCATGTCCACCACAAAAAACATTTTTTTCTGTAATGTAGCGCTCCCCCTCCCAACCCAAACCGAATTGTCCTTTTGTAAAAAAAACTCCTGAGAACATTACTTACCAGCCAGGGATCCCGCGGCCTCAGTCCCCAATCCAACTTCCAGGAACAGCGTTGCATTGGGGGCTTGGCCGGCAGCCGTGTCTGTGATTGGCTGAGAGTCAGTCAATCACAGACACGGCTGCCGGCTATTGAGTTAACCTCGGCGTCCCGGGCTGGTAAGTAATGTTCTGAGAAGTTTTTATTTACAAAAGGACAATGCGGTTCAGGTTGGGTGAGGGAGCGCTACATAACAGAAAAAGGGTTTACTGGTACACTGCATCTGCAGCCCAATGGATCTAGATGGTGGGAGGGAGGGGGGGGGAATCTGCTCCACTGCGCATGCCACTTTTCTCTGGGAGGCTGCAGGAGAGGAAGATACGTTTACATAGGAAGACGGGCTCCTACTATTCACTTTGTGGAACTTTGATCAGGCAGTGCAGAGGAACCATGTGGAGCAGAGCTGTAAGGTGTAATACTGGGCCCAGAGCTAAAGTGATAGGAAGGCCAGAAAAAAAAATCAGATATAAGATTGGTGGTAATTAATCCTAATTACTGTGTAATAAGTCCTCACCCTGGGTGCTGTATGTGACAGACAGAAGGAGTAGAGGGGAGGTGAGTATAATCCTTCTTTAACCTTTGTATGTAGGGTTTACATGTAAAGGGCCATCTGGAACTTGTAAGGACCATTGTTGCTGGGGTTGTTAGACTAGATAGACTTTACAGACTGCCCGGTAATATGGACAATATTATTTTCTTTAGGAATAACCAACTATGATGAATATTCATTGGTCCGGGATGTGCTGGAGGAGAAGAAGGAAGAGATCACAGGAACACTGAAAAGGGACAAGACTTTGCTTCGTGATGACAAGAAAATGGAAAAACTGAAACAGAAACTTCACACGGACGATGAGTGTGAGTACCTTGCGGTCTGTGGGGATTGAACACAAGGTCTCTGTGTTTGCTGCTCAATATGTAGAGCATCGAAAACTGGAGACAGTTTGTTACAATGGGCAGCAAAGGAATCTTAGGTTGATGTATTGGAAGTTGGATACAATTTGCTTTTCAGCATTTACATTTAATGTTGTGAGGATTGTTAAGCAACACAATTGTCATGTTGGGAGCTACTCAGCTGTGTACGTACTGGAGGTGGTGTGGTCTGTATCTTACGGTGCTATGATTAGTATAGATATGTAGTTTTAGATCTCCAGCTCTGTGTCTGGTGCCTTCTCACTCAATTCCTATTTCCTACCCATAGTGAACTGGCTGGACCCCGGGCGCACACTACGGGAACAGGGGGTGGATGAGAACGAGACTCTCCTTCTGAGGAGGAAATTCTTCTACTCTGATCAGAATGTGGACTCCAGGGACCCCGTGCAGCTTAATTTACTCTATGTCCAGGTAATGAGCAAAAGGAGAAGGGAGCAGGAACTACATCTACATCTGTGCTGGCAGAGCTTCCCCTGCCCCTGGGGAGATTCAGAGTATTATGAGTCAGTGAAAGATGGCAAAGCACAAATGAGTTAGCCATTAATTAGAAATGAAGTAATGTAACCAACATAATCTAGGGCATTTCTTTAAAGGATTCATAGCAGCACAGAAAGAATGTACAAATACCTTCTACAGTTCCTGCACTTCCTGTCTCCTACCACAGCTCCACCCTTACCTGTCCTGTCTCCTACCACAGCTCCACACCTCCCTTTCCTGTACGGTCTCACCACATCTCCACCCTTCCTGTCCGGTCTCATACCACAGCTCCACCCTTTCCGTCCGGTCATCCTTTACCACAAGATCCACCTTAACTTGGTCCGTCTCCTACCACAGCTCCCCACCCTTTCTGTCCAGTTCTCTACCACAGCTCCACCCTTTCCTGTCCGGTCTCCTACCACAGCTCCACCCTTTCCTAGTCCGGTCTCCTACCACAGCTCCACCCTTTCCTGTCCGGTCTCCTACCACAGCTCCACCCTTCCTGTCCGGTCTCCTACCACAGCTCCATTCTACCTGTCCTGCCTCCTACCAATGCACCCTTTCCTGTCCGGTCTCCTACCACAGCTCCACCCTTTCCTGTCCGGTCTCCTACCACAGCTCCACCCTTTCCTGTCCGGTCTCCTACCACAGCTCCACCCTTTCCTGTCCGGTCTCCTACCACAGCTCCACCCTTACCTGTCCGGTCTCCTACCACAGCTCCACCCTTACTGTCCGGTCTCCTACCACAGCTCCACCCTTACCTGTCCGGTCTCTTACAAGCTCCACCCCTTTTCTGTCCGGTCTCCTACCACAGCTCACCCTTACTGTCGGTCTCCTACCACAGCTCCACCCTTTCTGGTCCGGTCTCTACCACAGCTCCACCCTTTCCTGTCGTCTCTACACAGCTCCACCTTTACTGTCCGGTCTCTTACCACAGCTCCACCCTTTCCTGTCCGGTCTCCTACCACAGCTATACCCTTTATGTCTCGTCTCCTACCACAGCTCACCCTTACCGTCGTCTCCTACCACAGCTCCACCCTTACTTCCGGTCTACACAGCTCACTCCTTCGGTCTCCTACCACCAGCTCACCCCTGTCCGGTCTTCCTACCACAGCTCACCCTTTACCTGTCCGTCTCCTACCACAGCTCCACCCTTACCTGTCCGGTCTCCTACCACAGCTCCACCCTTACCTGTCCGGTCTCTTCTCACAGCTTCTGCTCTTTCTATCCGTCTTCCTTCCACAGCCTGGGAACTTTCTGTCTCATTTTCTACCACAGCTCCTACTCGTTCTTCCCAGTCTCCTCCCACAGCTCTTACTTGTTCTTCCCAGTCTCCACCGACAGCTCCTACTTGTTCTTCCCAGTCTCCTCCCACAGCGTCCTACTTGTTCTTTCCCAGTCTCCTCACAGCTCCTACTGTTTTCACAGTCTCCTCCCACAGCTCCTCCTCGTTTTCCCAGTCTCCTCCCACAGCTCCTACTCGTCTTCCCAGTTCCTCCCACAGCTCCTACTTGTTCTCCCAGTCTCCTCCCACAGCTCCTATTGTTCTTCCCAGTTCCTCCCACAGCTCCTAATTGTTCTTCCCAGTTCCTCCCACGCTCCCTACCGTTCTTCCCAGTCTCCTCCCACAGACTCCTACTCGTTCTTCCCAGTCTCCCCCACCAGTCCTATCGTTCTTCCCAGTCTCCTCCCCACAGCTCCTACTCGTTCTTCCCAGTCTCTCCCAAGTCCTACTGTTTCCCAGTCTCCTCCCCAGCTCCTACTGTTTTCCCAGTCTCCTCCCACAGCTCCTACTGTTCTTCCCAGTCTCCTCCCACAGCTCCTACTGTTCTTCCCAGTCTCCTCCCACAGCTCCTACTCGTTCTTCCAGTCTCCCCCAAGCTCCTACTTGTTCTCCCAGTCTCCTCCCACAGCTCCTACTCGTTCTTCCCAGTCTCCTCCCACAGCTCCTACTTGTTCTTCCCAGTCTCCTCCCACAGCTCCTACTTGTTCTTCCCAGTCTCCTCCCACAGCTCCTACTTGTTCTTCCCAGTCTCCTCCCACAGCTCCTACTTGTTCTTCCCAGTCTCCTCCCACAGCTCCTACTTGTTGTTTCCTGTATGCTCTTACAGCTCCTACCTTGTTCTCCCAGTCTCCTCCCACAGCTCCTACTTGTTCTTTCCCAGTCTCCTCCCACAGCTCCACTGTTCTTCCCAGTCTCCTCCCCCCACAGCTCCTACTTGTTCTTCCCAGTCTCCTCCCACAGCTCCTACTTGTTTCTTCCCAGTCTCCTCCCACAGCTCCTACTTGTTTCCATTCTCTTTCCCAGTTCGCTCCCACAGCTCCTACTTGTTGTTTCCTGTATGCTCTTACAGCTCCGACTCTGTTCTGTCTCCTTGTTGTGGGTCTAAGTACTGTGCCATTCGTGTTGGAGGCTTTGATTTACTGTGATCCATGGTGGATAGGTGCCTGTACCTGGGGGAAAGGCGCATGATGGGAAAATAGGTTTGTTCAACCTCATCACCTAAGGCCATGTACGGAACTAGAATACGTTGATTTGTTTTCTTTATCTGACATGTGACTTTATTCTGTCCCTCAGGCCCGGGATGACATTTTGAATGGCTCCCATCCTGTCTCGTTTGACAAGGCCTGTGAATTTGCTGGGTACCAATGTCAGGTGCAGTTTGGACCACACAATGAACTCAAACACAAACCAGGATTTTTAGAGTGAGTGTCTCTATCACTATGTGCATTAAAGGGTTGAATGTAGGGGGGTGGGGGGGCAGGTGCCAGAGATTCAAAAACAGGTAACTCATTGTCCTCCACCTAAAAGCTCCATTAATCTCCCAGTGAAGCCCAGAAGATGCTGGGTGTTTATCTATTTCTCTAGTGCCTTCCTGTATGTTTATGTATAGACTGTTTGAAGCCCATGTAATTAATGTGATGCTCCTTATGGAGACTTGTAAGGTGATGGGTGTTCAGTATGAGCCTGATTTACCTGTACAAGTTAATGTGCTGGGCTCCCATTGAGGGTGTCCCCATCTAACACTTCACTGCTGTGGTGAAACCAGCACTGACTTCTTCATGTCCCATCTAACCCAGGCTGAAAGATTTTCTACCAAAGGAATACATCAAACAGAAGGGAGAGCGCAAGATATTCCAAGTAAGTAGCCAGAGCACATCAATGCCATATAGAAAGGAACTGCGTGTGTTATATATAGGGACGGGAGCCACTGACTCTGCGTGTGTTATATATAGGGACGGGAGCCACTGACTGTCTGTTATATATAGGGACGGGAGCCACTGACTCTGTGTGTTATATATAGGGATGGGAGCCACTGACTCTGCGTGTTATATATAGGGACGGGAGCCACGTACCACTGACTGTGTATGGTCTATATAGAGAGAGGGACCACATTCCACACACTGTGTGTTATATATAGGGACAGGGGCCACTGACTGTGTGTGTGTTATATATAGGTACAGAAGCCACTTACTGTGAATGTTCTATATAGAGAGAGGAGCCACATTCCACCTACTGTGTGTTATTTATAGGGACGGGAGCCACGTACCACTGACTGAATGTCATATATAGAGAGAGGATCCACATTCCACCCACTATGTGTGTTATATATAGGGACAGAAGATACTTAGCGCTGTTTTATGATGTGCTGTGTGTTATACAAAGTGAGAGTAGCCGTGTACGCTGTGTGTGTTTGTGTACAATAAGAGTGTGGGAGGCTGTTTTGCTGTGAATGCAGGTGTTATGGGGTCTATAGATGTCTGGTGTATTCTCTGTACGTTGTTGGTTTAAAGCATCTTTCTTTTCTCCCTTTAGTCCCACAAGCAATGCGATACCATGAGCGAGATTGAAGCGAAGGCGCGATACGTGAAACTTGCTCGTTCATTGAAAACTTATGGAGTTTCCTTTTTCTTAGTAAAGGTGCGAACTCCTGTACTGATCTGTATTTCTATGTCTTATCTGTTGGCAGACAGTGGCCCTGTGGCCCTACCCTTTAATTCTCTAATCAGTATGGATTAGTACTAACTTCTCCATTGGGTCCAGCGCATCTCCCTGTCTTTCTTCTCACTGCTTCTCCCTTAATGTCACTAGGAGAAAATGAAAGGAAAGAACAAGTTGGTTCCCCGTCTCCTTGGGATCACTAAGGAGTGTGTGATGCGAGTGGATGAGAAGACCAAGGAAGTTATCCAGGAGTGGAACCTGACAAATATCAAGCGTTGGGCAGCATCTCCAAAAAGCTTCACCCTGGTGAGCTGCTGCCTCCAATCCGTCCCCAGTGGAGATATGAGGCTGAAGTGTTGGCACATGTAGAATTCAGTTACTTGTCGGGGATTACAGTGGGTCCCATGTTACATGTTCTTTAAGCTCAATATTTGTTAAGGGCCGTGCATACATGCAATAGCAGGGTCTGACCCACGATGCACAATGATGTATGAACGGCCATATCAGCCGACTATTGGTAAGTGTATGGGTGTTCAGTCTGTCATCTTTGATCCACCGGGTCGGATCATCGACGATGCCATACCGTACATCCAAAAACGGCCAATTCAATCACGTGTATGAATTGTAAATCTTCTATTGCTAAGTAGTGGTGGGAGTGCAAGGCTAGTCAGGCAGCCTGGGCATGTTTGTGAGAACACAATCCGAACGGGAAATGCAGGACAGATGTGGAGCAGATTTCTTTAGCAATTTCTCCACGTCAGTCTGTGGATACAAACAACCAGTGGGTCTTGTGGTTTTTAGTTCTATAGCCAAGTCCCAGGGATTAGAGACTCATTTGCAAGTCATTGTCCCATTGTAAATGTCATTTTTATCTGTTCTAGGACTTTGGAGACTACCAAGATGGATACTACTCTGTGCAGACCACGGAAGGTGAACAGATTGCCCAGCTGATTGCTGGCTACATAGACATCATTCTGAAAAAGGTGAATAACTGATTTGCACGTTAAAGGCTCGTACACACACATTTTCGAGCGAGGCACAAGCCCCGACGGCAAAGCGGGACACCCGATGGACGGCCATTTCGGCCGAGAATCCTCCGTGTGTATGCATTTAGTTTCCTCTTACTTGATGGCAGTGGCACCAGCAAGAGGTCCTGGGCTTTTATCTTTTGGAGTCATTCCTCTGCCCAGCATTTCCATTGTGTTAAAAGAATAGTTCACTCGAAAAGTGAACTATTTGGGAGGTTAAGGAGCTATGCCTTACCTCCCGTTCTTCAATCAATCGAGCAGGAGCCAGGGGTGAAGGTAAGTATAATTTACCTTTCGCGCAATCCACCACTGGAGGGGTGAAATCTCTGACCACTTCCTGGTGCTAATCCTAATGTGCGCTATAGAGGATTAGAACCAGGAAGCTGTAAGGAGATTTCATCCCTCCAGCGGTGGTTCACGTGAAAGGTAAATTATACTTACCTTCATCCCTGGCTCCTGCTCGATTGATTGAAGAACGGGAGATAAGGCATAGCTCCTTAACCTCCCAGGCTTCAACCAATACATTAAAGGAATAGTTCACTTTTCAAGTGAACTATTCTTTTAAAGAGGGACAGGAACCAATGTTGTGAAATTAATTTTGCCCTCTTAGTGGCAGACTGTGAGAATAGGCAGAGCCAGACCGACACAATAACAGAATTTGGAAAAATAGTATGGGGCATCTAGGGCAAATCCAGAGGTTAGGGCCTAGAATCCAGCCACAGCTTCTTTGTATGTCTCTTTGCAAAGGGAGGTGAGTGAGAAGGTGTTTGGCCTGTTTACTCTACTGGGGTTTTCATATCTTTTTCTACACAATTTATTTCATTTATGTTTGGATCAGAGTGTTCTGATATTTACCATCCCAGCCGCAATGGCCCAAACTGCATCTGTATACTCTACTTTGTCTAAACATTCTACATACACTGACCAGACACTTTTATTTTCCGTTCTATAGAAAAAGAGCAAAGATCATTTTGGCCTGGAGGGAGATGAGGAGTCAACCATGTTGGAGGATTCAGTGTCCCCTAAGAAGTAAGAATCTCCCTTATCTGCCACCTACTAACCATCTGTTTATGTTGCATGTTTGCAAGCTGTTGACTGACCTACTCAGACTTCTGATCTAATATCCACCTTATACTATATAGCCCATACATCTTTATCTACAGCCTTGTGACAAACTAATCTGTTATGGCTCTGTTGGTTATCTTTTTATATGTACCAAGTGAAGGGCTTTGTGGGACTTTTACACCAGTCCGGCACTTTCTCTAAATACCAGCTGCCTTGCAACTTCTACTAACCAACCTACCCAGACTTTATATAAAATGCAACTTCTACTGACCAACCTACCCAGACTTTATATAAAATGCAACTTCTACTTACCAACCTACCCAGACTTTATATAAAATGCAACTTCTACTGACCAACCTACCCAGACTTTATATAAATGCACTTCTACTGACCAACCTACCCAGACGTTATATAAAATGCAACTTCTACTGACCAACCTACCCAGACTTTTTATATAATGCAACTTCTACTGACCACCTACCCAGACTTTATATAAATATCAACTTCTACTGACCCAACCTACCCAGACTTATATAAAATGCAACTTCTACTATGACCAACCTACCCAACTTTATATCAATGCAACTTCACTAACCAACCTACCCAGACTTTATATAAAAGCAACTTCTACTACCACCTACCCAGACTTTATATAAATGCAACTTCTACTAACCAACCTACCCAGACTTTATATAAAATGCAAACTTCACTAACAACCTACCCAGACTTATATAAATGCAACTTCTGACATACTTAATACACTTCTACTGACCACACTACCCAGACTTTATATAAAAGCAACTTCTACTGACCAACCTACCCAGACTTATATATAAATGCCAACTTCTACTAACCAACCTACCCAACTTTATATAAAAGCAACTTCTACTAACCAACCTACCCAGACTTTATATAAATGCAACTTCTACTGAACCAACCTACCCAGACTTTATATAAAATGCAACTTCTACTGACCAACCTACCCAGACTTTATATAAATGCAACTTCTACTACCAACCTACCCAGACTTTATATAAAATGCAACTTCTACTAACCAACCTACCCGACTTTATATAAAATTCAACTTCTACTGACCAACCTACCCAGACTTTATAAAAATGCAACTTCTACTGACCAACCTACCCAGACTTTATAATAAATGCAACTTCACTGACCAACCTACCCAGACTTTATATAAAATGCAACTTCTACTGACCAACCTACCCAGACTTTTATAAAATGCAACTTCTACTGACCACCTACCAGACTTTATATAAAAGCAACTTCCTACTGACCAACCTACCCAACTTTATAATAAAATGCAACTTCTACTGACCAACCTACCCAGACTTTATATAAATGCAACTTCTAACTGACGCAAACCTCACCAGACTTTATATAATGCAACTTCTACTGACCAACCTACCCAGACTTTATATAAATGCAACTTCTATCTACTGACAACCTACCACAGACTTTATTAAAATGCAACTTCTACTGACCAACCTCCCAGACTTTATATAAAATGCAACTTCTACTGACCAACCTACCCAGACTTTATATAAAATGCAACTTCTACTGACCACCTACCCAGACTTTATATAAAATGCAACTTCTACTGACCAACCTACCCAGACTTTATATAAAATGCAAACTTCTCACTGACCAACCTACCCGACTTATAAAATGCCACTTCTACTGACCAACCTACCCAGACTTTATTAAAATGCAACTTCTACTGACCAACCTACCCAGACTTATATATAAAATGCACTTCTACTGACCAACCTACCCAGACTTTATATAAAATGCAACTTCTACTGACCAACCTACCCAGACTTTATATAAAATGCAACTTCTACTAACCAACCTACCCAGACTTTATATAAAATGCAACTTCTACTAACCAACCTACCCAGACTTATATAAAATGCAACTTCTACTACAACCTACCCAGACTTTATATAAAATGCAACTTCTACTGATCAACCTACCCAGCTTTAATAAAAGCACTCTACAACCAACTACCCGACTTTATAAATGCAACTCTACTACCAACCTACCGACTTTATATAAATCAACTTCTACTAACCAACCTACCCAGACTTTATATAAATGCAACTTCTACTAACCAACCTACCCAGACTTTATATAAAATAATGCAACTTCTCTATCTCGACTCTACTAACTGATCAACCTACCCAGACTTTATATAAAATACACCTTCTACTACCAACCTACCCAGACTTTATATAAATAAACAACTTCTACTACCAACCTACCCGACTTTATATAAAATGCAACTTCTACTGACCAACCTACCCAGACTTTATTAAAATGCAACTTTACTAACCAACACTACCCAGACTTTTATATAAAATACTTCTACTAACTACCTACCCAGACTTTAATATAAAATGCAACTTCTACTTACCAGTTTGTATCTATTTCCCCATTTCTTCCATTGAGCCACCATACGAACTCTGTGTCATTTCCCTTTTTCATCTTAGATACCACGGTTCTGCAGCAACAATTCAACCAGTAGGAAAGTGGAACATGGTTTCTGTGGCTCTTCCTGCAATCATGCGCCGGGGCCTGGTGGCCCTGAAAACTTCCAGGGTGGGCTCCATGCCCCAGCCACAGCAGCAGATCCTAGCGGAACAATGCATTTGGGGCACATGCCCCCCCTGGTAAGCCTAATGTGTCCTCAGAGCCGGTTATTTCCTAATTCAGACAAGTTATTAACCTTCTGTCAGCACCAACACTCCTCCCCTTACTGTCATATTGTCCCCGCAGACCTCAGCCCCAGCGCCCTAACAGGCACAATCAACTCAAGCATGCAGGCAATCATCACGCTGCACAAGAAACACTGGATGATTTTGATACATTGCCACCTCTGGGTCAAGATGCGTGAGTAATTAACCCTTTAATATGTTCAGCACTTGGTTCCCTTACTATGTAACCGTGATAATAAGATGTCATAGTGGACACCAAGAGACCGATGTCCATGCTGTTATATCCAGCCACCAATCAGATCTATATAACTGCGTGACCCAGCTACTTCCGATGGTTGCTGCAAAAGTATATTCTGGGTGAACTTTTGCACTCTCTATTTGCACTCAGTATTTGCATTTTTTTTCTGGTTTTGTTCTCTTTCTCACTTTATTCCATACCTATAAACCAGGAATGTCTAACCTATGGCACTTCTATGGTTGAAATACACTAAAGGAATGCTGGGAGTTGTAGTTTTCAAACATCTGGAGGGCCTCAGTTGCTATACCCTTTGTAAGCAAGGCTGAATTGTACAGATCTCTATGAAATTCTCCCAGACATGACACTGTACATGCTGTTAGCAGTAGAACGTTCCCACCATAAAACGTTTTCATCCCTGTTCATGGTGGGACCTTGCATGTGGCACTTCACATTGTGACTAATAACAACAGATTTTTGCTTCCTCCTCTGCAGTTTCTTCAGCAGTTCTCACTCACTTGGCTCGCTAATAACCATCCCTGACCTCCTCTTTACTTCATGTTCCTAACAACCTGCTGTGAGTTTTTATATACCATATGCGCCCTTTGTTTAGCAACAACCCTGCTGTGTTTTACATGGACTTTACATCCTTAGCATTCCTACGTTCTGTGCATTGTCGCACTTAGAACAGGACCATATCATCTTCTGTTCCACACCTTATATCCACTCTATAGCATGTTACCATAACAGGAGAAAGGGGTAAATTTTCCTTCATCAGACTGGGTTTTTTCTTTATACTTTTTATTTGACAGGAATATATGGTAGGGTATAAACAATCCAATGTAACTGTTATACAGACATTATGGGTGGGTTATAAGGTTGGCAGTGGATGTATGTCTTTATACAACCACCAATACTATTTTACTATGTAATGTTATACAGACATTATGGGTAGGTATAAAGGTTGGACTAGATGGATGTAGTCTTATACAACCACCAATACTATGTACTATGTAACTTTTATACAGCATTATGGTAGGGTATAAAGGTTGGACTAGATGGACGTATGTCTTTATACAACCCCAATACTATTTACTATGTAACTGTTATACAGACATTATGGGTAGTATAAAGGTTTGGACTAGATGGACGTATGTCTTTATACAACCTCCAATACTATGTACTATGTAACTGTTATACAGACATTATGGGTAGGGTATAAGGTTGGACTAGATGGACGTATGTCTTTATACAACCTCCAATACTATGTTACTGTGTAACTGTTTACAGACATTATGGGTATAAAGGTTGGACTGAATGGACGTATTTCTTTATACACACCTCCAATACTATGTAACTATGTAACTGTTATACAGACATTATGGGTATAAAGGTTGGACTAGATGGACGTATGTCTTTATACAACCTCCAATACTATGTTACTATGTAACTGTATACAGACCTTATGGGTATAAAGGTTGGACTAGATGGACGTATGTCTTTATACAACCTCCAATACTATGTTACTATGTAACTGTTAGATAACATTATGATGGGTATAAAGGTTGGACTAGATGGACGTATTCTTTATAACAACCTCCATACTATTACTATGTAACTGTTTAAGACATTATGGGGGTATAAAGGTTGGACTAGACTGGACGTATGTCTTTATACAACCTCCAATACTATGTTACTATGTAACTGTTATACAGACCATTATGGGTATAAAGTTTGGACTAGATGGCGTATGCTCTATACAACCTCCATACTAGTTACTATGTAACTGTTATACAGACTTATGGGTATAAAGGTTTGGACTAGATGGACGTATGTCTTTATACAACATCCAACTATGTTACTATGTAACTGTTATACAGACATTATGGGTAGGTATAGTTGGACTAGATGGACGTAGTGTCTTTATACAACCTCCATACTATGTTACTATGTAACGTTATAACGACATTATGGGTAGGGTATAATGATGGACTAGATGGAGTATGTCTTTATACAACCTCCAATACTATGTTACTATGTACACTGTTTATACGACTATGGGTAGGGTATAAAGGTGGACTAGATGGACGTATGTCTTTATAACAACCTCCATACTATGTTCTATGTAATGTTATACAACATTATGGGTAGGGTATAAAGGTTGGACTAGATGGACGTATGTCTTTACTAACAACCTCCAATACTATGTTACTATGTAACTGTTATACAGACATAATGGGGTATAAGGTTGGAATAGATGGACGTATTTTTTATACAACTCCAATACTATGTTACATGTAACTGTTATCCAGACATTATGGGTAGGGTATAAAGGTTGGACTAGATGGACGTATGTCTTTATACAACATCCATACTATTTACTACATGTAACTGTTATACAGACATTATGGGTAGGGTATAAAGGTTGGACTAGATGGACGTATGTCTTTTATACAACCTCCAATACTATGTTACTAGTAACTGTTATACAGACATTATGGTAGGGATAAAGGTTGGACTTAGATGGACGTATGTCTTTATACAACCTCCAATACTATGTAACTATTTTTCAGACTTATGGGTATAAAGGTTGGACTAGATGGGTATGTCTTTATACAACCTCCAATACTGTAACTTATGTAACTGTTATACAGACATTATGGGTATAAAGGTTGGACTAGATGGACGTATGTCTTTATACAACCTCCATACTATGTTACTATGTAACTGTATAACAGACATTATGGGTTAAAGGTTGGACAGATGGACGTATGTCTTTATACAACCTCCAATACTATGTTACTATGTAACTGTTATAGACATTATGATAGGGATAAAGGTTGGACTAATGGACGTATGTCTTTATACAACCTCCATACTATGTTACTATGTAACTGTTTATAGACATTATGGTAGGGTATAAAGTTTGGACTAACATGGACGTATGTCTTTTACAACCTCCAATACTATTTACTATGTAACTGTTATACAGACATTATGGTTATAAAGGTTGGACTAGATGGACGTATGTCTTTATACAACTCCAATACTATGTTTACTATGTAACTGTTATACAGACATTGGATGGTGTAAATGTGGACTAGATGGATGTATGTCTTTATACAACCTCCAATACTATTTACTATGTAACTGTTTATACAGACATTATGGTAGGGTATAAAGGTTGGACTGATGGACGTATGTCTTTATACAACCTCCAATACATGTTACTATGTAACTGTTATACAGACATTATGGGTAGGGTATAAAGGTTGGACTAGATGGACGTATGTCTTTATACAACCTCCAACTATGTAACTGTTATACAGACTTATGTATAAAGGTTGGACTAGATGGACGTATGTCTTTATACAACCTCCATACTATGTTACTAGTAACTGTTATACAGACATTATGGGTATAAAGGTTTGGAATAGATGGACTTATGTCTTTATACAACATCCAATACTATGTTACTATGAACTGTTATACAGACATTATGGGTAGGTATAAAGGTTGGACTGATGGACGTATGTCTTTATACAACACTCCAATACTATGTTACTATGTACGGTATACAGACATATGGGTAGGGTATAAGGTTGGACTAGATGGACGTATGTCTTTATACAAACCTCCAATACTATGTAACGTTTATACGACATTTGGGTATAAAGGTGGACTAGAGATGTATGTCTTTATACAACCTCCAATACTATGTTACTATGTAACTGTTATACAGACATTATGGGTAAGTTTGGACTAGATGGACGTATGCTCTATACAACCTCCAATACTATGTTACTATGTACTTATACAGACATTATGGGTATAAAGGTTGGACTAGATGGACGTATTTCTTTATACAACATCCAAACTATTGTACTATGTAACTGTTATACAGACCTTATGGGTAGGGTATAAAGGTTGGACTAGATGGACGTTGTCTTTATACAACCTCCAATACTATGTAAACTGTATTTATACAGACATTATGGGTATAAAGGTTGGACTAGATGGACTTATGTCTTTATACAACCTCCAATATTATGTTACTATGTAACTGTTATACAGACATTATGGTAGGTATAAAGGTTGGACTGATGGACGTATGTCTTTATACAACCTCCAATACTATGTTACTATGTAACTGTTATACAGACATTATGGGTAGGGTATAGGTTGGACTAGATGGACGTATGTCTTTATACAACCTCCAATACTATGTTACTATGTAAACTGTTATACAGACATTCTGGGTATAAAGGTTGGACTAGATGGACGTTGTCTTTATACAACCTCCAATACTAGTTTACTATGTAACTGTTATATACAGACATTATGGGTAGGGTATAAAGGTTGGACTAGATGGACGTATGTCTTTATACAACCTCCAATACTATGTTACTATGTAACTGTTATACAAGACATTATGGGTAGGGTATAAAGGTTGACTAGATGGACGTTGTCTTTTTACAACCTCCCAATACTATGTTACTATGTAACTGTTATACAGACATTATGGTAGGGTATAAGGTTGGACTGATGGACGTATGTCTTTATACAACCTCCAAACTATGTTACTATGTAACTTTTTACAGACATTATGGGTAGGGTATAAAGGTTGGACTAATGGACGTATGTCTTATACAACCTCCAATCTATGTTCCTATGTAACTGTTATCAGACATTATGGTAGGGTATAAAGGTTGGACTAGATGGACGTATGTCTTTATACAACCTCCAATACTGTGTTACTATGTAACTGTTATACAGACATTATTGGGTAGGGTATAAAGGTTGGACTAGATGGACGTATGCTTTATACAACCTCCAATACTATGTTACTATGTAACTGTTATACAGACATTATGGGGTAGGTATAAAGGTTGGACTAGATGACGTATGTCTTTATACAACCTCCAATACTATGTTACTATGTAACTGTTATACAGACATTATGGGTAGGGTATAAAGGTTGGACTAGATACGTTGTCTTTATACAACCTCCAATACTATGTTACTATGTAACTGTTATACAGACATTATGGGTAGGTATAAAGGTTGGACTAGATGGACGTATTGTCTTTAACAACCTCCAATACTTATGTTCTATGTAACTGTATAAGACATTATGGGTAGGGTAAAAGGTTGGACTAGATGGACGTATGTCTTTATACAACCTCCAATACTATGTTACTATGTAACTGTTTATACAGACATTATGGGTAGGGTAAAAGGTTGGACTAGATGGACGTAAGTCTTTATACAACCTCCAATACTTGTTACTATGTAACTGTTTACAGACATTATGGTAGGGTATAAAGGTTGGACTAGATGGACGTATTGTCTTTATACCACTCCATAACTGTTTTACTATGTAACTGTTATACAGACATTATGGGTAGGGTATAAAGGTTGGACTAGATGGACGTATGTCTTTTATCCAACCTCCAATACTATGTTTACTATGTAACTGTTATACAGCCATTATGGGTAGGGTATAAAGGTTGGACTAGATGGACGTATGTCTTTATACAACCTCCAATACTATGTTACTATTAACTGTTATACAGACTTATGGTAGGGTATAAAGGTTGGACTAGATGGACGTATGTCTTTATCAACCTCCAATACTATGTTACTATGTAACTGTTATACAGACATTATGAGTAGGTATAAAGGTTGGACTAGATGGACGTATGTCTTTTAACAACCTCCAATACTATGTTACTATGTAACTGTTATACAGACATTATGGGTAGGGTATAAAGGTTGGACTAGATGGACTGTATGTCTTTATACAACCTCCAACTATGATACTATGTACTGTTTATACAGACATTATGGGTAGGGTATAAAGGTTGGACTAGATGGACGTATGTCTTATACAACCTCCATACTATGTTACTATGTACTGTTATCCAGACATTATGGGTAGGGTATAAAGGTTGGACTAGATGGACGTATGTCTTATAACAACTCCAATACTATGTTACTATGTAACTGTTATACAGACATTATGGGTAGGGTATAAGGTTGACTAGATGGACGTATGTCTTTATACAACCTCCATACTATGATATATTAACTGTTATACAGACATTATGGTGTGGGTATAAAGGTTGACTAAGATGGAGTATGTCTTTATACAACCTCCAATACTATGTACTATGTAACTGTTACACGACATTACGGGTAGGATATAAGGTTGGACTAGATGGACGTATGTCTTTATACAACCTCCAATACTATGTTACTATGTAACTGTTATACAGACATTATGGGTATAAAGGTTGGACTAGCTGCAGGGTTTATCTAATCACATGCTAGAAGGCTACTGAGTTTCACTCGTGCTCTGCCATCTCCACTATAATGTTGGAATGAACTGGCAGTTTGACTGAGATTGATCTTAATTCAACCCAGGTGAGTGATGTAATTAGTAGACCTTTTAGGTCTGTGCCGACAACCATAAGAACGTTCATAGAGATCACCAGCATAGGGCATGTATATCAAAGCCATTGGTCATGTGATAAATCTGTATGTAACTGTCAGAGTTCTGTTGGATCTGTTCACCGTGTGCACTAATTATCAAAGCCTTCATCTTCGCCATCCGCTGTCATTGTCTCTGTTCCCCTGACTTTCCGACCACCTGTAATGAGACCTTTGTCTTCTTCTAATAGCAGGTTTTATAATTTCATCATCTCCCATGTTTAGGCATCCAAAGCCTGGAGGAAAAATAAAATGGACAACTCCAAGCATGAGATCCACTCACAGGTCGATGCGATTACTGCCGGCACCGCTTCTGTGGTTAATTTGACAGCAGGTGAGTGTTCACAGTGGAAAGGGAGGGTCATTTGATGGGATCCAAAGGACAGAAATAAAAGTTAAAGGGGAGATTAAGCTGGAGATGGTTGGTCTATGAAGGGGCTGGTGTGTCTACACCATTATTAGGGGGTGAAAGGCTGCTGGTTCGGTGTTTTTATAGGTATGGGAAGGCTGAGTTTTCCGTGTTATTTTTCAGGGTTGGGAGGGATGTTAATAGGTTTCTACTGGGCTAAGACATCTTCCTTATTACAGGTAACCCTGCAGACACAGATTACACAGCCGTCGGATGTGCCGTGACCACCATCTCTTCTAACCTGACTGAGATGTCACGGGGGGTGAAACTTCTGGCCGCTCTAATGGAGGACGAGGGAGGAAATGGCCGGCAGCTTCTACACGCTGCTAAAAACCTGGCTGGAGCTGTGTCAGACCTGCTAAAGACTGCACAGCCTGCCAGCACAGAGGTAACAGAGAGCCAAATGGTTAAGTGTACAGTCCAGTGGCTAACTGGGCAGCCCAGTGGCTAACTGGGCAGCCCAGTGGATAACTGGGCAGCCCATTGGCTAACTGGGCAGCCCAGTGGCTAACTCCAATGGTTAAGTGGACAGCCCAGTGGTTAACTTCAGCCCAATGATAACTGTACAGCCCAATGGTTAGGTGTACAGACAAGGGATTCCAGTCCCAAGAAACCTTAAATGGCTATTTAAAGTGTCAGTTTAATAGTTTGCTTGTGTCTCTAGGTTAATTCCCCTGCTTAACTAGGTTACAGTACAGCTAAGTAAATAAGTGTGGAGGTTAATGCTATTGGGTGTGGATAAGGCTGCAGGTAAGTGTGTTTGGGTGTAAATAAGTAGATTAGTCTGGAGGTAAGTGGTTTAGGATGTGGGTAAGTAGTTTAGGGTGTGGTTAGGTAGATAAGTGTGGGGGTTTGTGGGTTAGGGTGTGAGTAAGGTTGCAGGCAAGTAGTTTAAGGTGTGGGGGTTGGTGGTTTAGGGTATGGGTAAGTAGATAAGTGTGTGGGTTAAGGTGTGAGTAAGGTTGCGGGTAAGTAGTTTAAGGTGTGGGTAAGTGTAGGGTAAGAGTTTTAGCAGTGAACTGAAAGGGGAAGTGAAGGTTTCTGGCGACATTAGGGAGGATAATGTCTGATTATTTCAACACAGGTCTGAGTATATTACAACATGATGTAACAGCAGATAAGCCTTTCACAGCACATAGTAAATATAGTACAGTGTATATAGCAGCACTGTGACGTGGGTAATAGAATTCACGTTTTTGCCCTGTATCCGGCAGAGAGACCACAATTGGTCTTTTGGCCGAATTACTGGACAAAATGAAAATGGGGAAGGAAACATAAGATAATAGATATGGGAAAGATTAGGAAAGAGCAGTTTATATGATACCGGAGGTTATATGTATATAAAACTGTATCTTTATCCAGTATAAATTAATGGGATATTAGCAGGGCGCAGGAAAATTATTGGAATGTACCATAGTGTGATATTGGCAGGTAGTGTATTGGGATGTACCATAGTGTGATATTGGCAGGTAGTGTATTGGGATGTACCATAGTGTGATATTGGCAGGTAGTGTATTAGGATGTACCATAGTGTGATATTGGCAGGTAGTGTATTGGGATGTACCATAGTGTGATATGGGCAGGTAGTGTATTAGTATGTACCATAGTGTGATATTGGCAGGTAGTGTATTAGGATGTACCATAGTGTGATATTGGCAGGTAGTGTATTGGCATTTTACCATAGTGGATATGTGGCAGAGATAGTGTATTGGGATGTACCATAGTGTATATTGGCAGGTAGTGTATTAGGATGTACCATAGTGTGATATTGGCAGGTAGTGTATTAGGATGTACCATAGTGTGATATGGCAGGTAGTGTATTAGGATGTACCATAGTGTGATATTGGCAGGTAGTGTATTGGGATGTACCATAGTGTGATATTGGCAGATAGTGTATTGGGATGTACCATAGTGTGATATTGGCAGATAGTGTATTAGGATGCATATACTGAAGGGGAGCTGCAAAGCCTCATTCTACCTATTTTATTTAATTTATTAGTGACGTCTGTCTAGGCGCTTCTCACTGCAAAACCAGAGGCCTGTACTACACTGACGATGGCTCAATAAAGCCAAAACCGGTCTGTAGTTGGCGCTCTGGTTTTGCGTTTAGCTTCTGGAACACTGTATTAACCTTTCGACAAGGATATTTTTAGCTTTTCTGAGAGCTGCCATGGTAAAATGTAAATTACCCAGAAGTCTCTGTTCCTTATTTGGATGTACCATAGTGTGATTTTAGCTGGCAGTTTGCCTTTCAATCAGTCACCTGGTCTTTTCTCTGTTTTATTTGCAGCCTCGGCAGGTCCTCATGCAGGCAGCAGGGAATGTGGGCGTGGCAAGCGGAGAATTGCTCAAGCAGATTGGAGAGTGTGACACGGATGCCCAGTTCCAGGTAAAGATAAACCAGACCCTTGTTTCTTCTGCCCAGTGGTATTAATTGCCCTTACCATAGATCTGTTTCTTTCCCTCGTGATTCCTTATTTCTAGTATAATCCTAGTTTATAAATTGGTATCTCCCCTTCTATAGAGTATATAAGTGCCCACCCACAATGCTGGCCATACATTCAACCAATGTTGTTGCGATTTAGTTTTCAATCCATAAGTTTGGCCGGAAAGTGATTGTGCCAGACGGTGTTATTACGGTATTGTTTGGAGGTAAGTTTGCAGTATTTGGCCAGCTTTAACTTAATCAAAGCTAGGGCTATAATTTGATTTGCTTCTCCCCTCCCAGGTAGCCGTTTTGTATATATTACATTATCTTCTTTATGGTAGCCATGTTTTTATTATAATGTTTTCATTGTTCCCTGGTACTACTTCCACCCAGTAACCCTGGTGTCTTGTGGATCCCCACAGATTTCTGCAGCCAGAGTTAAATCCGGTGTTACTCCGTTACCGGAACAGAGAACGGTAACACAAGTTGCAGTCTTCCTTCTTTGTGCTCTGGTGTTGGTTTTTCTGGGCGTTTTTCATTCTGTGCTTGGATCGTTTTTCTGGGTTTATTGATTGACTCTCTCCCTCTTTGTGATTGTTGTTACTATGTCTAATTGTTTAGAACCAATTGTAGTTCTGATTTTCTGGGTTATTGATTTCCTATCTGATGGTTTGTGGGGCTGGAGCTGATTTGATTGCTGGGAGCCTATCGCTGATTGCAATGAACCTTTATTTTAATCTGGTTGAATTAGAAACATAACCCCTCTGTTTTTTAAATTTTAATGTGATCTGAATTCTGGGAAGCTTCTATGTTTTTAATTTTGGTGCTATAAAACCTAGGTGTCAAGTCTGTATTGAGACTCAGACAGGTGTCTGCTCTGATTGGCTGGCTTAGTTTAATAATTCTCTGGTGGGAATCACTGACCGGTGCTACAGACTGCTGCATGATGGGTAGCGTGCCATGTTTCAAGTGAAATGGGAGAGTTAATACCACAGTTAGTATTTTCTCCTGGAATGTACCTAGAAAACTATTAAAATGAAATTTAAAAAGAATGAAAACACAGGTACGTAAATAATGAGACTAATGCTTTGTTGGTAGGGAAAATATTCCAGGCTTGGCCATGCATTGCCATGCCATTAAATGGCAAGCTTTTCCGATCAGTTGAGGATAGTAGTGTCTGTTAGATACACTGCTCTTAATTGGACTTTAGCTTAAGGTCTAAAATTGTCCACAGCAAAATAAAATAACAGATATTCTGTAGCTCTTTTGCTTTATTGACTGCACTGTTAGCCGTAATGTATCTAATTGAAGGAATCAGGAACCACGGTCCCTGAGTTCTTCAATTACTTACCTTGGAGACGTGGCAGGACGTCCAGATACCAGCACCACTGAAAGTTTATATAGCACATGCTAGTGCTGAGGGTGTGCGCTTACTTTCAAACCCGGAATGTATTTACCAATACTTCAACTCTCATTGGCCGATTGGATATCTTTACAGGAGATGCTGGTACAGTTGGCTAAAGCTGTGGCTAGCGCAGCTGCCGCTCTCGTACTGAAGGCCAAAAATGTGGCGGAAAGGACGGACGATGGTGCCCTGCAGACCCAGGTCATTGCTGCTGCAACACAGTGTGCCCTGTCCACCTCACAGCTGGTTGCCTGCACTAAGGTAAGAAGACTCTATAAAAAGTGATATATCTGTCCAATCGTCCCATAGTTTATTGCTTCATGTCTCTCTGTGTCTGTCTTTAATGTTAAACTTCTTTTTCCTCTTGCCTTGTTCTCTGTGGCTTGAGATTGAGTTGTGAGAAGCCCCATATGCTTGTGTCTCCTTGTCTCATTGAAAGCCTTGGGTCGGCTTGTGCCTGCGTGTCTCATTGATGTCTTTTTTGTGTCTGCATGCCTCATTGATGGCTTTTTTGTGTCTGCGTGTCTCATTGATGTCTTTTATGTGCCTGCATGTCTCATTGATGTCTTTTTTGTGTCTGCGTGCCTCATTGATGTCTTTTGTGCCTGCATGTCTCATTGATGTCTTTTTTTTGTCTGTGTCTCATTGATGTCTTTTGTGTCTGCGTGTCTCATTGGTGTTTTTTTTTGTGCCTGCATGTCTCATTGATGTCTTTTTTGTGCCTGCATGTCTTATTGGTGTCTTCTTTGTGCCTGCGTGTCTCATTGATGTCTTCTTTGTGCCTGCGTGTCTCATTGGTGTCTTTTTTTGGGCCTGTGTCTCATTGATGTCTTTTTGGGCCTGCGTGTCTCATTGGTGTCTTTTTTTTGTGCCTGCGTGTCTCATTGATGTCTTTTTTTTGTGTCTGCGTGTCTCATTGATGTCTTTTTTTGTCTTTTTGTGCCTCATTGATGTCTTTTTTTGTCTCTTCGTGTCTCATTGATGTCTTTTTTGTCTTTGTGTCTCATTGATGTCTTTTTTTTGCTCCTGCGTGTCTCATTGATGTCTCTTTTGTACCGGCTTGCCTTTATATCTTTCTAATTTTCCAGTGCAGTGAAATGTTTTTGTGATAAACCATCTTGTGTCCATCAATGACACTGTCCCACTCTTTTCTCATCCCAAGGTTGTGGCACCTACAATTAGCTCCCCTGTGTGTCAAGAGCAGCTTTTGGAGGCTGGGAAGCAGGTTGCCAAGTCAGTAGAAGGTTGTGTGGAGGCATCAGAGGCAGCGACTGGGGACCCTGAGCTCCTGAATGCGGTGGGAGTTGCAGCCTCAGCGGTGACACAGGCCCTGAATGACCTGCTTCAGCATATCAAGAAGTACGCAAGTGGAGGGCCTTCCACGGGGCGATACGACCAGGCCACGGACACAATCCTCAACGTGACGGAGAATATCTTCAGCTCTATGGGAGATGCTGGTCAGTGGGAGACATGAGAGATAGATTACTTATTCAGTCCCATTCCTAATTAACAGGATTAGGGGGAATAGGAATGATCACCTTATATAAACATTGGTTAGCGGGTATTAAACTCCAATACATTCCTGTCACCGTGACCCCTCCTCTGTTTAATGTCTCACCGTCACTTTTATGTAGGTGAGATGGTCCGCCAGGCTCGCATCTTAGCACAGGCAACGTCTGACCTGGTCGGGGCTATTAAAGCTGACGCAGAGCGCGAGAGTGACCTTGAGAACTCACGGAAGCTTCTTAGTGCAGCCAAACTGTTGGCAGATGCTACAGCGAGGATGGTGGAGGCAGCCAAGGCAAGTAAAGGATCTGAAGCTCCATACCCCAATAGTGTCACCACACAATACCACACAATAACGTCTCAATATTGTAATCTGTCTTTAGGGGGCAGCAGCACATCCCGATAGTGAAGAGCAGCAGCAAAAGCTTCGGGAAGCGGCTGAGGGTCTGAGAATGGCAACCAACGCAGCAGCACAGAATGCTATAAAGAAGAAACTGGTTCATAAACTGGAGGTAAATGGTTGTGAGCTGTTTATACTGGTCAAGGAACTCTGGGAACCACTTATCTATTACAAGGGATAATGTATCCCCTACTGTAAATTATAAGGATATTAAGTCACTGAGGAGCTCTGTGTCTATATAAAGGTACAAGGACACAGACTGAGTTATACAGGGAACTCTGGGTACCACTCATGTATTATAAGGGATAATGTATCCCCTACTGTAAATTATAAGGATATTAATCACTGATGAGATTTTCGTGTCTATATAAAGGTACAAGGACACAGACTGTGTATACAGGGAACTCTGGGTACCTCTGTATTATAAGGGATATGTATCCCCTACTGTAAATTATAGGATATTAGAAGTCACTGAGGAGTTCTCGTGTCTATATAAGGTACAAGGACACAGACTGAGGTATACAGGAATCTTGGGTACAACTCATGTATTAGAAGGGATAATGTATCCCCTACTGTAAATTATAAGGATATATAAGTCACTGAGGAGTTCTGTGCTATATAAAGGTACAAGACACAGACTGAGTATACAGGGAACTCTGGGTACCACTCATGTATTATAAGGGATATGTATCCCCTACTGTAAATTATAAGGATGTTAGAAGTCCTGAGAGTTCTGTGTCTATATAAAGGTCAAGGACACAGACTGATTATACAGGGAACTCTGGGTACCACTCATGTATTATAAGGATAATGTATCCCCTACTGTAATTATAAGGATATTAGAAGTCACTGAGGATTCTGTGTCTATATAAGTTCAAGACACAGACTGAGTTATACAGGGAACTCTGGGTACCACTCATGTATTATAAGGGAATGTATCCCCTACTGTAAATTATAGGATATTAGAAGTCACTGAGGAGTTCTGTGTTATATAAAGTTACAAGGACACAGACTGAGTTATACGGGAACTCGTGGTACCAATCATGTATTAAAGGGATAATGTATCCCCTACTGTAAATTATAAGGTTATAGAAGTCACTGAGGAGTTCTGTGTCTATATAAAGGTACAAGGACACAGACTGAGTTATACAGGGAACTCTGGGTACCACTCATTATTATAAGGATAATGTATCCCCTACTGTAATTAAAGGATATATGTCACTGAGGAGTTCTGTGTCTATATAAAGGTACAAGGACACAGACTGAGTTATACAGGGAACTCTGGGTACCACTCATGTATTATAAGGGATAACGTATCTCCTACTGTAAATTATAATATTATTAAAAGTCACTGGGGGTTTATGATGTATTATTTTCCTTTTATCTCTTTTTAGCAAGCGGCCAAACAAGCTGCAGCTTCTGCCACCCAGACATTGCTGCAGCCCAGAATGCAGCATCTAGCAACAAGAACCCAGCAGCACGCGCAGTTGGTTCAGAGCTGTAAGGTGTGTGTCGTGTCTGTGTCTCAGGGTTGTATTGGGGGAATCTATCTGAAGCTGGGTACACACCAGGCAATATTTCGGCTTGATCGACCGATAGTCCAGTGTATTTTTCGGACGCGACCGACCTAAGAAATAGGACGAACACATTACGGATATTCCGAAAACCACGGCTGACCGTGCAACCCTATATGTACCGCATGCTTGGCCGTGCTACTTTTACCACACGACCGACAGTCCTTCCTCTTGGCCGATCAGTCCAAGTGGTGAGAGGTCGGTCAGGAGGAAGGATATTACAGCTGTGCATGGTCCATCTCACACCATGTTTCTAATGTTCCATTGCAGGTTGTAGCTGACCAGATCCCGATGTTGGTGCAGGGAGTAAGAGGAAGTCAGTCCAAGCCTGAGAGTCCAATTGCCCAACTGTCTCTTATCAGCGCCACCAGAACTTCCTGCAGGTCAGTTTATGGGCACATCCCACTGTGTAGAAACTGGTTTAGTGGGGACCAATATGTACTGAACCAGTGTGGTGTACCTGTAATAAAGGACTGATCAGTGTGTCTGTACCTGTAGTAAGTGACTGATCAGTGTGTCTGTACCTGTAGTAAAGTGACTGATCAGTATGTGAACCTGTAGTAATGTGACTGATCAGTGTGGTGAACCTGAAGTAATGTTACTGATCAGTGTGTGAACCTGTAGTAATGTGACTGACCAGTGTGTCTGTACCTGTAGTAATGTGACTGATCAGTGTGTGTGAACCTGTAGTAATGTGACTGATCAGTATGTGAACCTGTAGTAATGTGACTGATCAGTGTGTCGTGTACCTGTAGTAACTTGACTGATCAGTGTGTGTGAACCTGTAGTAATGTGACTGATCAGTATGTGAACCTGTAGTAATGTGACTGATCAGTGTGTCTGTACCTGTAGTAATGTGACTGATCAGTGTGTCTGTACCTGTAGTAATGTGACTGATCAGTGTGTGAACCTGTAGTAATGTGATGATCAGTGTGTGAACCTGTAGTAATGTGACTGACCAGTGTGTCTGTACCTGTAGTAATGTGACTGACCAGTGTGTCTGACCTGTAGTAATGTGATGATCAGTGTGTGTGAACCTGTAGTAATTTGACTGATCAGTGTGTGTGAACCTGTAGTAATGTGACTGATCAGTGTGTGTGAACCTTCTGTAGTAATGTGACTGATCAGTGTGGTGAACCTGTAGTAATGTGACTGATCAGTGTGTGTGAACCTGTAGTAATGTGACTGATCAGTGTGTGTGAACCTGTAGTAATGTGACTGATCAGTGTGTGTGAACCTGTATAAATGTGACTGATCAGTGTGTGTGAACCTGTAGTAATGTGACTGATCAGTGTGTCCGTACCTGTGTAATGTGACTGATCATGTGTGTGAACCTGTAGTAATGTGACTGATCAGTGTGTGTGAACCTGTAGTAATGTGAACATGATCAGTGTGTGTGAACCTGTAGTAATGTGACTGATCATGTGTGAACCTGTAGTAATGTGACTGATCAGTGTGTCCGTACCTGTAGTAATGTGACTGACCATGTGTGTTGAACCTGTAGTAATGTGACTGATCAGTGTGTGTGAACCTGTAGTAATGTTGACGTGATCGTGTGTCGTGACCTGTAGTAATGTGACTGATCAGTGTGTGTGAACCTGTAGTATGTGACTGATCAGTTGTGTGAACCTGGATTATGTGACTGATCAGTTGTGTGTGAACCTGTAGTAATGTGACTGATCATGTGGGTGAACCTGTAGTAATGTGACTGATCAGTGTGTGAACCTGTAGTAATGTGACTGATCAGTGTGTGTGAACCTGTAGTAATGTGACTGATCAGTGTGTGTGAACCTGTAGTAATGTGACTGATCATTGTGTGAACCTGTAGTGAAGTGACTGATCAGTGTGTGTGTCTGTAGTAAAGTGACAGATCTGTGTGTGTGTGTGTGTATATATCTGTATTAAAGTGAGAGATCAGAGTGTGTATCTGTAGTTAAAGGGAAGGTTGGTGTGTGTATCTGTAGTAATGTGGCAGGTCATTGTTATATTGTACCCTTGTGTATCTCCTATTGTAGCCTGGTGCTAAACTGGTTGCAGCTGGGAAGGCGGCTGTCCCTACAGTTTCAGATCCAGCATCAGCAATGCAGCTGGGCCAGTGCACTAAGAACTTAGCAGCGGCTCTGGCGGATCTGCGAACTGCAGCACAAAAGGTACCGAGCTCCTCCTTTTCATCCACATACTTTATTTCATTTGGTACATATTCTGTAGCACTTTCCAATTATTTACTCAATTCACATCAGGCCCTGCCCTGAAGAGCTTACAATCTAATCACATTTATTTGACACATACAACCTATCAGTATGTCTTTATAATTGTGGGGGAAACCGGAGTGCCCGGAGGAAACCCACGCAAGCACGGGGAGAAAATACAAACTCCTTGCAGATGTGTCCAAGGGTGGAATCGAACTCAGGACCTCAGCGCTGCAAGGAATCAGTGCTAACCACTGAGCCACCGTGCTGCCCAGCATTATATTCAGCATTGCTCATCAAATGTTCTATTTCCACCCCTTTTTTATAACAAAGATGGATGTTGTGTAGCCAGCATGTGATTGGATATTTCTCTTGGAAATGTGTGTTACCTGCTCCTCCCACGTCCCCCCCCTTACACTATGCTCCCCGTAGAGCTGATTTTACTCCATGTTTAGCTCCATAGAGATGGTTTTCACTTTCCCTTTATTTTGGATACAGGGATTTAGTTGATAATTTGTGATTTGGCGTTTAAGCGACCCTAACATTTTATTTCATGATGCTTGTAATTTACATCACGACCCTGTGACTATTCTCTTTATTGGTGCCATAGGAGGTTAATGGGGAACAGTATTTTCCTTGAAGGGCATGTCCACCCCAAAACTAAAATATAACCCACTACTGGTCCCGCTGTGTAGTTTAAAAAATCCTTACCGTACATCTCTGCACCTTATGGTTCTCCTGCAGTGCCTGTTCAAAGTCAGAGCTGTCGTCCTATCAAAAGGTTTCTGCCTCCTACTTGTCCTCCAGTGACATGCGCACAGGAGCCCTTCCCACCCTCCGGATCCCTCCATGGCTGCCCTTCCACTTAGCGTTTTCTGTAGTGTAGGGCACCGCTGCCCACCCCCAACCGCCATGATAGATTATTTTTTAAAAAAAGCAGCAGAAACATACTTACAGCCCTTCGCTCCCGCTGCGCTATGAATTGCCGACAGACGCGTCTCTGTGATTGGCTGCCAGATTAGATTTCATTCATTGATTATTGTAGGTAAGCCAGTGAATCGTCATTGAAATTGTCCGTTTCTGACCTTCTTTGAACATAAAACTTTACTGTATTACCGGTAATTTCCCTGGTGCTAGATACGGTTTGCTGTGGCGATAGCATCACTAGAAGGGAATGTTGGCTGTGATTCTAATCGATACAATGTTGGACCATGTGTCTTTTGTAGCCATGGAAGTGAATGGTGTTCCTGATCCAATATTTTCCTCTTCTAGGCACAGGAAGCTTGTGGCCCTCTAGAGATTGACTCTGCACTAAACCTCGTTCGGTCGTTGGAGCATGATCTTCAGGAGGCTCGGGCAGCCGCAAGGGAAGGGAAATTGCAGCCTCTCCCAGGAGAGACCGTGAGTATCTTCCACATACACTGGTTCTACAAGTGATGTTTGCTTGGTCCGTGTGCAACTTTATAGTTTACGTGTCTATATCAGATGGAGAAATGCGCTCAAGATCTGGGAAGCAGCACAAAGGCTGTGAGCTCTTCCATTGCTCAGCTACTAGGGGAGATTGCACACGGCAATGAAAACTACACTGGTAGGAAATATTCCCTCTTACTCCTGTCTCCTTCTGAGCGATATCTTCCCCTATGTTCCTGTCTGACTGACCATGTTTACCTTCGCCTCCTGTTGATTCCATTGATTATTTTGTTCCTTGCATTCAGGTCGCGCTGCCCGCGACGTGGCTCAGGCCCTAAGGTCGCTTGCGCAGGCCAGTCGGGGAGTAGCGGCAAATTCCTCAGATCCTGCCGTGCAGAATGCCATGCTGGATTGTGCGGGGGATGTTATGGATAAAGCAGGAAATCTCATTGAAGAAGCTAAGAGAGCAGTGGGCAAACCCAGTGACCCAGAGGCCCAGCAGAGACTTGCTCAGGTAAGTGCAATATTGATGTGGTCACAGTATGTTCCTATTTGCCTGGCCTTCGGTTTATTTCCATCTCTTTACAGGTTGCAAAGGCCGTCTCGCAGGCTCTCAGTAGGTGTGTGAACTGTCTTCCTGGGCAGAGAGATGTGGATGCTGCCATTAAAAGCATTGGAGAGGCCAGCAAGAGGCTTTTGGCTCCCACAGTAAGTGCTGACTCCTGTTCTCCTTCTATCCCTGTCCATTCCATAGCTAATAGTGGGTTCCAGCCAATCACCACTGTCCCTAGTGAATATCAGACCTGCTCTCTGGCTGCTTCATGATGGGTGTATATGTATGACCAGGCCTTTTACAGATCGGTTCCATCACTTTGATCCTTCCGTCTTACATGAGCTATAGACTGATGATCCATTTAGGGTTTTTATGGACTGAAAGTTGGATAAAGTTTCCAATAGGGGCAGGGGAAGTGGTGGGAATTTGTATTTCACCCAACAGAACAGAGACCTTGATTGATTTGGAGTTTTTCTCTTGTATCCGTTACAAAGATTACGGACTCCCTTGGGAATCCTTGTCTGTTTGTCTAACTGGCCTTAGTCACACAGTGGGTGTTCACTGCTGATCAGGTGCCCATACACTAGCTCCTACCTCCAGATTGGTATTCACTCCTGCTGATCAGGTGTCTTAAGGTGCCCATACACTAGCTCCTACCTCCAGATTGGTATTCACTCCTGCTGATCAGGTGCCCATACCCTAGCTGCTACATCCAGATGGGTATTCACTCCTGCGGATCAGGTGCCCATACACTAGCTCCTACCTCCAGACAACTTCCTAGCCCGATAACTTTATAACAGCTGTTGCCGATTTTAAAGCATTATTCGTTTAGGACCATGGCAGGTTAGAAAGGCTGCTGCATTAGACATTAAAGCTGATTTGGCATTTGTCTTTTTGACCGTTACATTTGCTTTAATGTCTAATCTAGTGTATTGCCATCTTTACTGTTAATCTTCTTTGCAACTCTAAACAATTTGCCTCTCTAGTTATCACTTCATCTCTTCAGTTTCCTCCAAGCTCAAAGAACTTCCAAGAAGCTCAGAGTCAGCTGAACCAAGCCGCCGCTGGCCTTAGTCAATCTGCAATGAGCTGGTGCAGGCGTCCAGGGGCACCCCAAAGACCTTGCAAAGGCTTCTGGGAAGTACAGTCATGACTTCAATGACTTCCTTGAGGCCGGCGTGGAAATGGCCGGACAGTCACAGGTGGGAAATGTGCCTTTGTTCTAATGTGTTTTCTCTTACCATTGTCCTGCCACATCTGTGTCTAACCATGTGCCATGTTTTTATCTTATTAACATCCTTCCATCGGCTCCCAGCCATGGAGGAGTCATTTGTAAAAGTGCCGTTCACCATAGTGTTTTATATTGTGCAGAGCAAAGAGGACCAGGCTCGGGTCGTTTCTAATCTGAAGAGCATCTCTATTTCTTCTAACAAACTGCTACTGGCTGGTAAAGCTCTTTCTGCTGATCCTGCCGCACCGAATCTAAAGAGCCAACTGGCGGCTGCTGCGAGGTGAGTATTGACTGGCGTCTGGGCGGTAAGCAGGTTGGCAGTTTTGTGACCTGGCAGACTGTTTGCCGGTGCCAGCTGTTATTGGTGCATCCTGTGGCAGTATTAGGGTGGTTGCCATTATTTCATGTTCATTGCATTGCTTTTATTTTCTTGTATCCCACAGCACTTTCCAGTAAGTTTTCACATTCGTGTTAGTGCCTGCCCCAAAGAACAATGTTCCCCATTACACACACATACACACAGATTGTATTTGTAGCCCAGGGTGGATCTGTACTCAGTGTTGAAGGTATCACTGCTAAGCGTTCTGTCCATATTTACATATAGTTAATCTACCTTGTCATAGTGCTGTAACAGTTTGGTAGCGATATTGTATGTGTAGGGATCTGTCTCGTTCATTCCTTTGCGTAATTTTTGCAGACAGAGCACATGGGAACTATTTTCATATTTTATACATATACACAATTTATATCTCAAACAGGGCTGTTACTGACAGTATCAACCAGCTGATTACCGTGTGCACCCAGCAGGCACCAGGGCAGAAGGAGTGTGACAATGCCCTAAGGGAACTAGAGGTAAGCAGACTTGCAGTAAAATCGTTTTATTTTAAAGCAAGTAGGGCAAGTAGATTTGTCATCTGTCGTTAGGCTGGGTTATTATTTGCTGGTTCTTATCTGTTGTTAGGCTGGGTAGTTATTAGTTGGTTCTTACCTGTTGTTAGGCTGGGTAGTTATTTGACGGTTCTTATCTGTCGTTAGGCTGGGTAGTTATTTGCTGGTTCTTATCTGTTGTTGGCTGGGTAGTTATTTGCTGGTTCTTATCTGTTGTAGGCTGGGTAGTTTTTGACGGTCTATCTTGTTGTTAGGTGGGTAGTTATTGCTGGTTCTTATCTGTCGTTAGGCTGGGTTATTATTTGCTGGTCTTATCTGTTGTTAGGCTGGGTAGTTATTAGTTGGTTCTTATCTGTTGTTAGGCTGGGTAGTTATTTGACGGTTCTTATCTGTCGTTAGGCTGGGTAGTTATTAGTTGGTTCTTATCTGTTGTTGGGCTGGGTAGTTATTTGCTGGTTCTTATCTGTTGTTAGGCTGGGTAGTTTATTTGACGGTTCTTATCTGTTGTTAGGCTGGGTAGTTATTTGCTGGTTCTTATCTGTCGTTAGGCTGGGTTATTATTTGCTGGTTCTTATCTGTTGTTTAGGCTGGGTAGTTATTAGTTGGTTCTTATCTGTTGTTAGGCTGGGTAGTTATTTGACGGTTCTTATCTGTTGTTAGGCTGGGTAGTTATTTGACGGTTCTTATCTGTCGTTAGGCTGGGTAGTTATTAGTTGGTTCTTATCTGTTGTTGGGCTGGGTAGTTATTTGCTGGTTCTTATCTGTTGTTAGGCTGGGTAGTTATTTGACGGTTCTTATCTGTTGTTAGGCTGGGTAGTTATTTGCTGGTTCTTATCTGTCGTTAGGCTGGGTTATTATTTGCTGGTTCTTATCTGTTGTTAGGCTGGGTAGTTATTAGTTGGTTCTTATCTGTTGTTAGGCTGGGTAGTTATTTGACGGTTCTTATCTGTCGTTAGGCTGGGTAGTTATTAGTTGGTTCTTATCTGTTGTTAGGCTGGGTAGTTATTTGCTGTTTCTATCTGTTGTTAGGCTGGTAGTTATTTGACGTTCTTATCTGTTGTTAGGCTGGGTAGTTATTTGCTGGTTCTTATCTTCTGTGTTAGGCCGGGTAGTTATTTGACGTTATCTGTTGTAGGCTGGGTAGTTATTTGGTCTTATCTGCGTTGGTGGGTGTGTTATTTGCCGGTCCTTATCTGTCGTTAGGCTGTGTGGTTATTTGAAAGTTCTTATCTGTCATTAGGCTGGGTAGTATTTTGCGGTTCTTATCTGTTTGTTAGGCGGGGTTAGTTATAGTTGGTTCTTATCTGTTGTTAGGCTGGGTAGTTATTTGACGGTTCTTATCTGTCGTTAGGCTGGGTAGTTATTTGCTGGTTCTTATCTGTTGTTAGGCGGGTAGTTATTTGACGGTTCTTATCTGTTGTTAGGCTGGGTAGTTATTTGCTGGTTCTTATCTGTCGTTAGGCCGGGTAGTTATTTGACGGTTCTTATCTGTTGTTAGGCTGGGTAGTTATTTGCCGGTCCTTATCTGTCGTTAGGCTGGGGTAGTTATTTGCCGGTCCTTATCTGTCGTTAGGCTGTGTAGTTATTTGACAGTTCTTATCTGTCATTAGGCTGGGTAGTTATTTTTGCCGGTTCTTATCTGTTGTTAGGCTGGGTAGTATTTGACGGTTCTTATCTATTGTTAGGCCGGGTAGTTATTTGCCGGTCCTTATCTGTCGTTAGGCTGGGTAGTTATTTGCCGGTCCTTATCTGTCGTTAGGCTGGGTAGTTATTTGACAGTTATTATCTGTCGTTAGGCTGGGTAGTTATTTGACGGTTCTTATCTGTTGTTAGGCTGGGGTTGTATTTGACGGTTCTTATCTGTTGTTAGGCTGGGTAGTTATTTGCCGGTCCTTATCTGGCGTTAGCGGGGTAGTTATTTGCCGGTCCTTATCTGTCGTTAGGCTGGGTAGTTATTTGACAGTTCTATCTGTCATTAGCTGGGTAGTTATTTGACCGTTCTTATCTGTTGTTAGGCTGGGTAGTTATTTGACGGTTCTTATCTGTTGTTAGGCCGGGTAGTTATTTGACGGTTCTTATCTGTTGTTAGGCTGGGTAGTTATTGCCGGTCCTTATCTGTCGTTAGGCTGGGTAGTTATTTGACGGTTCTTATCTGTTGTTAGGCTGGGTAGTTATTTGACGGTTCTTATCTGTCATTAGGCTGGGTAGTTATTAGTTGGTTCTTATCTGTTGTTAGGCGGGTAGTTATTTGACGGTTCTTATCTGTCGTTAGGCTGGGTAGTTTATATTGGTTCTTATCTGTTGTTGGGCTGGGTAGTTATTTGCTGGTTCTTATCTGTTGTTAGGCTGGGTAGTTATTTGACGGTTCTTATCTGTCGTTAGGCTGGGTAGTTATTAGTTGGTTCTTATCTGTTGTTGGGCTGGGTAGTTATTTGCTGGTTCTTATCTGTTGTTAGGCTGGGTAGTTATTTGACGGTTCATACCTGTTGTTAGGCTGGGTTATTATTTGCTGGTTCTTATCTGTTGTTAGGATGGCAGTTTTTTGACGGTTCTTATCTGTTGTTAGGCGTGGGTAGTATTTGCCGGTCCTTATCTGTCGTTAGGCTGGGTAGTTATTTGCCGGTCTTATCTGTCGTTAGGCTGGGTAGTTATTTGACAGTTCTTATCTGTGTTAGGCGGGTAGTTATTTGATGGTTCTTATCTGTCGTTAGGCTGGGTAGTTATTTGACGGTTCTTATCTGTTGTTGGGCTGGTTAGTTATTTGACAGTTCTTATCTGTCGTTAGGCTGGGTAGTTATTTGCCGGTTCTTATCTGTCGTTAGTGGGTTGTTATTAGTTGCGTTCTTATCGTTGTTAGGCTGGGTAGTTATTTGACGGTTCTTATCTGTCGTTAGGCTGGGTAGTTATTGATGGTTCTTATCTGTCGTTAGGCTGGGTAGTTATTTGATGGTTCTTATCTGTCATTAGGCTGGGTAGTTATTTGACAGTTCTTATCTGTTGTTAGGCTGGGTAGTTATTGACGGTTCTTATCTGTTGTTAGGCTGGGTAGTTATTTGACGGTTCTTATCTGTTGTTAGGCGGGTAGTTATTTGCCGGTCCTTATCTGTCGTTAGGCTGGGTAGTTATTTGACGGTTCTTATCTGTTGTTAGGCTGGGTAGTTATTTGACGGTTCTTATCTGTCGTTAGGCTGGGTAGTTATTAGTTGGTTCTTACTGTGTTAGGCTGGTAGTTATTTGACGGTTCTTATCTGTCGTTAGGCTGGTAGTTATTATTGGTTCTTCTGTTGTTAGGTGGGTAGTTATTTGACAGTTCTTATCTGTCGTTAGGCTGGTTGTTATTTGCCGGTTCTATCTGTGTTAGGCTGGGTAGTTATTTGACGGTTCTTATCTGTCGTTAGGCTGGGTAGTTATTAGTTGTTCTTATCTGTGTTGGGCTGGGTAGTTATTTGCTGGTTCTTATCTGTTGTTAGGTGGGGTAGTTATTTGACGGTTCATACTGTTGTAGGCTGGGTGATTATTGCTGGTTCTTATCTGTTGTTAGGCTGGGAGTTTTTTGACGGTTCTTATCGTTGTTGGTGGGTAGTTATTTGCCGGTCTTATCTGCGTTAGGCGGGGTAGTTATTTGCGGTCATCTGTCGTTAGGCTGGGTAGTTATGTGACAGTTCTTATCTGTCTTAGGCTGGGTAGTTATTTGATGGGTTCTTATCTGCTGTGGTTAGGCTGGGTGTTATTTGACGGTTCTATCTGTGTTGGGCTGGTAGTTATTTGACAGTCTTTATCTGTCGTTTAGGCGGGGGGTAGTTATTTGCCGGTTCTTATCTGTGTAGCGGGGTTGTTTAGTTGGTTCTTATCTGTGTTAGGCTGGGTAGTTTGTGACGGTTCTTATCTGTCGTTAGGCTGGGTAGTTATTTGATGGTTCTTATCTGTCGTTAGGCTGGGTAGTTATTTGACGGTTCTTATCTGTCGCTAGGGCTGGGTAGTTATTTGATAGTTCTTATCTGTCGTTAGGCTGGGTAGTTATTTGACAGTTCTTATGCTTGTGTTGGGCTGGGTAGTTATTTGACGGTTCTTATCTGTTGTTAGGCTGGGTAGTTATTTGGCAAATGCAAAATAACACAAGGAACACACTACTTCGTTTTCAGTGTTTATTTAAGCAAAGAAATAAAACGTTTCGGGGGATACAAATTCCCCTTCCTCAGGTATAAATCCAACTTTTTTGCATTTGCCATATTGCTGTGGCCCTTGAGTTGGAGGGCTGGGAGGATTGCACCTACCGACCAAAGGCCGTGCTATTGAGGTGTGCTGCAGTGTACTTTACTAAAAACTTTGGGTAGTTATTTGCCGGTTCTTATCTGTCGTTGGGCTGGGTAGTTATTTGCCGGTTCTTATCTGTCGTTGGGCTGGGTAGTTATTTGCCGGTTCTTATCTGTTGTGGGTGGGTAGTTATTTGCCAGTTCTTATCTGTTGTTGGGCTGGGTAGTTATTTGCCAGTTCTTATCTGTTGTTGGGCTGTGTAGTTAATTTATCTTTTAGTTGAAGGAATATCAGGCAGGATTGTTGATCAGATTAACTGTGAGTGTAATGAACAGTATTTTTATTTGGCTCAATGTTTCATCCCATTAGACGGTACGGGAACTACTCCAGAATCCTACAGAACCAGTTAATGACCAGTCCTATTTTCACTGCCTGGACAGTGTCATGGAAAACTCCAAGGTAAGTGGTTGGGTAGTTGTCACAATTTGCTTTTATTTCTTATTTCTTGTTATAATTCTTGTTTCGGTTCAGTAGCTTCTGAGGCTGAACCTTTAATTATGACGGCTCATTTACAAAAACCCGGCCCCTACTTTAAAGCTGGTTACACACTGTGCAATATTTCGGCTTGATCGTGTATCGGTCAATCGGGCCGAAATAACGGCATGGTTTTTCGGGTGCGACCATTCGTCCAAATCGGACGAACGTGTGATTGGACTTGCCCGAAAGCCACAGCCGATTGGCCCTCTATGGACCGCATGCTTGGTCGCTGCAAACTGACGGCAGCAGCCACTATTGCCAGTCCTTTCTCCTGACCGACCGAAGGAGTGTGTACCCAGCCTAAGCTATGTTTGGATGTGCGTTGTCTTACTTGACAAATCATCAATAAGGCCCAGCCGAGCGTCCATACACTAACGGGTGTTTACGGGCTTGTGTACAAGGCTTTAGACCTTGTAAAATGTATCTAAACAGATGTAATGACATCTTGTCTTATTATTATGGCTCCATCAGTTAAATTGCATGTCTTCCCCCAGAATAGAATTCCATTCTTTTTTTTAAATCCCCTCCAAATGGAGGAACTTTATTTATGAGTATGTACGATCAACATTTTTAAATATATTTGTTTCTTATACAGTGTTATTAAAAGCAGAATTGTACATTGACTTTCAGTATTTGTCTCTTATTTCTGTACATTCAAACCAATTAAACCAATTCAACTAGTTAAAGACTTAATTAACATTTCCTTGGACCATGTCTTCAATACTTTTCCATGATGTAGTGTCACATAACATATTCAATGTCAGAAAATATCAATCTACATCATATCTATAGTTAGGAGTTCTAGTACTGCGGTTAAATATATTAATCGCTTCAACATACACGCATTTCAATTGCATGTTTCAGGGCAAGTTGCCCCATCCTGACCAGATTTGTGTATATGATTATTATTGTGGATTTATATAGCGCTAACATCTTTACACATTACAATTACATGTGTACATTCACATCAGCCCCGAAGAGCTTACAATCTAATCACATTTATTTGACACATACAACCTATCAGTATGTCTTTATGATTGTGGGGGAAACCAGAGTGCCTGGAGGAAACCCACACAAGCACGGGGAGAACAAACAAACTCCTTGCAGATGTGTCCAAGGGTGGAATCGAACTCAGGACTTCATCGCTGCAAAGCAACAGGGCTAACCACTAAGCCATCATGCCCCAAGCTATATATTTAAAGGGACATCCTCAGTGCTGGTATAACATCTGTTTGTATGGTAAAACTTTCTTCATTGCAATCTGTAGTCTTGCCTGAAACAGTACTTCCCTAAGAACTTATCAATTTGTACTTCTTCTATAATGCCCAGCAAACCTACTGGAGATCCCATTTTATCATGTAGGAAAATCAGTATTTGACGCCAGTATCCCTGGAACCCTCAGGCAGGACCAAATTAGATGATGAATGGTGCCCAGTGTTGTCTGGCATCTTTGTAACATATACATTTGTCATAATCTATCTGAAGCTTTGGTTGAGACCTGTTTGCATTCCTCAAAAGCTTCTTCCCAATCCTCCTTCTCCACAGGGCCTATATCTGCCTCCCAGGATCTTTTTTTTTTCCTGTGTGGCGGCATATCCTAAAATATTCTGAAAAGTCTTGTATATATCCGAAATTAGCTTAGCAGACTTTTTACGACACAAAGCTTGGGGGTAGTTGGGTAGCTGAGGGGATAAGGTTCGAAATTGGGTTATAAAAGCATGTTTCACCTGTAGATTTCAAAATAACATTCTATTTGGTAGATGGTATTCTTGTTGGAGTTGTTCAAAGGTTTTAAAGGTATCTTTATGTTGCAAGTGGGAGATTTGAAATATTGCGTATAAAAACAATAAAAATGATCTTACTTCCCAAAGCTTTGTACTTACTCTGACATACCCCGGTCTATATTCCTCTAAAATACTTCAAGATAGTCTCCTTTTTGAAATCTTTTGTTTGTGGATCGAGCAAATATAAAATTGGATGGTCAGTGTTGCAGTGTCCTGTTGAATTAGGCGGATTGGCACTCCCCAATTATAACCTATATTACATAGCAGCACAATTGTCACATGTACATCACTGGTACCAATCCTAAACGATTAGAATACTGGAAATGTTGGGCCTCCCAGACGCTACCAAATTCCCAGAACCAATAAAAGTTCTTATTGTTAAAAATGGCGCTAATTTTGCCCCAACCAATCAGATCTTATTTAACATTTGAAAGCTAAAATCTGATTGGCAAAATTAGCACCATTTTTAAAGATAAAAACTTTTATTGAATAGCCCTGCTAGTATCCAAAGGCCTCAAGGGTACTAATGTCCCCAAACAACCACATCCACTCCTTATACAGGCGCTTAAAATATGTGATCTTGCATTAAACAAATTAAATATTTCTTCAAAACACAATCTCCCATATGGGATAATAAGCATCTACCAGAATTTCTTACTATCCCAGAGTCAACGTTATTAGGTTCACTCTTCCCGTAACCTATTGGCATTTAACTCCATATTTGATTTTTGGATTTAATCAATGTAATAAGGGGTTCAATATTAAGTTTAATATATTCCTTAATATCTTTTGAGATCCAAATACTTGATTTTATCAGTTCTCATGAGAGCATGTTGGGTTCCATCCAGTGTAGGGGGGAAACTATCAATTGGCAGGATTTGTGATTTTGACCAATTTATTTTTAAGCCTGAATATTCTCCAAATTCATTTATCAGAGTATGGGCTCTATGCAGGGAGGGGTCTTGATCTGCCAAGTATAATACCATATCGTCCGCATATAGCCTGACTAATTCTGTTTGTGCACCACAGTTGAGACCCTTCAAAACTGTATTCTGTCTCAGTATAATGGCCAGTGGCTTAACCACCAATGCGTATTACAGGGGGGACAACGGTAAAATTGTATCCTGTCTCAGTATAATAGCCAGTGGCTTGACCACCAATGCGTATTACAGGGGGGACAATGGTAAAATTGTATCTTGTCTCAGTATAATGGCCAGTGGTTTGACCACCAATGCGTATAACGGGGGACAACGGTAAAACTGTATCCTGTCTCAGTATAATGGCCAGTGGTTTGACCACCAATGCGTATTACAGGGGGACACGGTAAAATTGTATCCTGTCTCAGTATAATGGCCATGGGTTTGACCACCAATGTGTATAACAGGGGACAATGGTAAAATTGTATCCGGTCTAAGTATAATGGCCAGTGGTTTGACCACCAATGTGTATAACAGGGGGACAATGGTAAATTGTATCCTGTCTCAGTATAATGGCCGGTGGTTTGACCACCAATGTGTAATACAGGGGGACAACGGTAAATTGTATCCTGTCTCAGTATAATGGCCATGTTGTTTGACCACCATGCGTATAACGGGGAACAATGGTAAAATTGTATCCTGTCTCTATAATGGCCATTGGTTTGACCACAATCGTATAACGGGGGACACGGTAAAATTGTATCCTGTCTCAGTATAATGGCCATGGTTTGACCACCAATGCGTTAAAACGGGGGACAACGGTAAAATTGTATCCTGTCTCAGTATAATGGCCAGTGGTTTGACCACCAATGTCGTATAACGGGGGACAACGGTAAAATTGTATCCTGTCTCATGTAATGGCCAGTGGTTTGACCACCAATGCGTATAACGGGGGGACAACAGTAAAATTGTATCCGTCTCAGTAAATGGCCAGTGGTTTGACCACCAATGCGTATAAGGGGGGGGGGACAACGGTTAAAATTGTATCCTGTCTCAGTATAATGGCCAGTGGTTTGACCACCAATGCGTATAACGGGGGACAACGGTTAAATTGTATCCTGTCTCAGTATAATGGCCATGGTTTTGACCACCAATGCGTATAACGGGGGACAACGGTAAAATTGTATCCTGTCTCAGTATAATGGCCAGTGGTTTGACCACCAATGCGTATAACGGGGGGGACAACGGTAAAATTGTATCCTGTCTCAGTATAATGGCCAGTGGTTTGACCACCAATGTGTATAACGGGGGACAACGGTAAAATTGTATCCTGTCTCAGTATAATGGCCAGTGGTTTGACCACCAATGTGTATAACAGGGGGGACAATGGTAAAATTGTATCCTCTCTCAGTATAATGGCCGGTGGTTTGACCACCAATGTGTATAACAGGGGGGACAACGGTTAAATTGTATCCTGTCTCAGTATAATGGCCATGGTTTGACCACCAATGCGTATAACGGGGACAATGGTAAAATTGTATCCTGTCTCAGTATAATGGCCATGGTTTGACCAACAATGCGTATAACGGGGGGACAACACGTTAAAATTGTATCCTGTCTCAGTATAATGGCCAGTGGTTTGACCACCAATGGTATAACGGGACAAGGTAAAATTGTATCCTGTCTCAGTATAATGGCCGGTGGTTTGACCACCAATGTGTTAACGGGGGACAACGGTAAATTGTATCCTGTCTCAGTATAATGGCCAGTGGTTTGACCACCAATGCGTATACGGGGGGCGACGTAAAATGTATTTTTTCCTGTCTCTCAGTATAATGGCCAGTGTTTGACCACCATGCGTATAACGGGGGACAACGTAAAATTGTATCCTGTCTCAGTATAATGGCCAGTGGTTGTGACCACCATGCGTATAACGGGGGGGGGACAACGGTAAAATTTGTATCCTGTCTCAGTTAATGGCCAGTGGTTTGAACCCCAATGCGTATAACGGGGGCAACGGTTAAAAAAATTGTATCCTGTCTCAGTATAATGGCCAGTGGTTTGACCACCAATGCGTATAACGGGGGACAATGGTAAAATTGTATCCTGTCTCAGTATAATGGCCAGTGGTTTGACCAACAATGCGTATAACGGGGGACAACGGTAAAATTGTATCCTGTCTCAGTATAATGGCCAGTGGTTTGACCACCAATGTGTATAACGGGGGACAATGGTAAAATTGTATCCTGTCTCAGTATAATGGCCGGTGGTTTGACCACCAATGTGTATAACAGGGGGGACAACGGTAAAATTGTATCCTGTCTCAGTATAATGGCCAGTGGTTTGACCACCAATGCGTTAATACGCATTGGTGTTCAACCACTGGGCCATTATACTGAGACAGGATACAATTTTACCGTTGTCCCCCTGTTATACACATTGGTGGTCAACCACCGGCCATTATACTGAGAGAGGATACAATTTTACCATTGTCCCCCTGTTATACACATTGGTGTCAAACCACTGGCCATTATACTGAGACAGGATACAATTTTACCATTGTCCCCTGTTATACACATTGGTGGTCAAACCACTGGCCATTATACTGAGACAGATACAATTTTACCGTTGTCGCCCCTGTAATACGCATTGTGGTGTCAAACCACTGGCCATTATCTGAGACAGGATACAGTTTTACCGTTGTCCCCCGTTATACGCATTGGTGGTCAAACCACTGGCCATTATACTGAGACAAGATACAATTTTACCATTGTCCCCCCTGTAATACGCATTGGTGGTCAAGCCACTGGCTATTATACTGAGACAGGATACAATTTACGTTGTCCCCCCTGTAATACGCTGGTGGTTAAGCCACTGGCCATTATACTGAGACAGATACCGTTTTGAAGGGTCTCAACTGTGGTGCACAAAACAGATTAGTCAGGCTATATGCGGACGATATGGTATTATACTTGGCAGATCAAGACCCCTCCCTGCATAGAGCCCATACTCTGATAAATGAATTTGGAGAATATTCAGGCTTAAAATAAATTGGTCAAAATCACATCCTCCAATTGATAGTTTCCCCCTACACTGGATGGAAACCCAACATGCTCTCATGAGAAGATAAAATCAAGTATTTGGATCTCAAAGAATATAAGGAATATATTAAACTTAATATTGAACCCTTATTACATTGATTAAATCCAAAAATCAAATATGGAGTTAAATCCAATAGGTTACGGGAAGAGTGAACCTAATAACGTTGACTCTGGGATAGTAAGAAATTCTGGTAGATGCTTATTATCCCATATGGGAGATTGTGTTTTGAAGAATATTTAATTTGTTTAATGCAAGATCACATATTTTAAGCGCCTGTATAAGGAGTGATGTGGTTGTTTGGGGACATTAGTACCCTTGAGGCCTTTGGATACTAGCAGGGCTATTCAATAAAAGTTTTATCTTTAAAAATGGTGCTAATTTTGCCAATCAATTTAGCTTTCAAATGTTAAATAGATCTGATTGGTTGGGGGCAAAATTAGCGCCATTTTTAACAATAGAACTTTTATTGGTTCTGGGAATTTGGTAGCGTCTGGGAGGCCCAACATTTCCAGTATTCTAATCGTTTAGGATTGTACCAGTGATGTACATGTGACAATTGTGCTGCTATGTAATATAGGTTATAATTGGGGATGCCAATCCGCCTAATTCAACAGGACACTGCAAACTGACCATCCAATTTTATATTTGCTCGATCCACAAACAAAAGATTTCAAAAAGGAGACTATCTTGAGTATTTTAGAGGAATATAGACCGGGTATGTCAGAGTAAGTACAAAGCTTTGGGAAGTAAGATCATTTTATTGTTTTTATACGCAATATTCAAATCTATCCCCACTTGCAACATAAAGATACCTTTAAAACCCTTTGAACAACTCCAACAAGAATACCATCTACCAAATAGAATGTTATTTGAATCTACAGGTGAAAACATGCTTTTAAACCCAATTTCGAACCTTATCCCCTCAGCTACCACACTACCACCCAAGCTTTGTGTCGTAAAAAGTCTGCTAAGCTAATTTCGGATATATACAAGACTTTTCAGAATATTTTAGGATATGCCGCCACACAGGAAAAAAAAAAGATCCTGGGAGGCAGATATAGGCCCTGTGGAGAAGGAGGATTGGGAAGAAGCTTTTGAGGAATGCAAACAGGTCTCAACCAAAGCTTCAGATAGATTATGACAAATGTATATAGTTACAAAGATGCCGACAACACTGGGCACCATTCATCATCTAATGGTCCTGCCTGAGGGTTCCAGGGATACTGGCGTCAAATACTGATTTTCCTACATGATAAAATGGGATCTCCAGTAGGTTTGCTGGGCATTATGAAGAAGTACAATTGATAAGTTCTTAGGGAAGTACTGTTTCAGGCAAGACTACAGATTGCAATGAAGAAAGTTTTTACCATACAAACAGATGTTATACCAGCACTGGAGATTCCCTTTAAATATATAGCTTGGGGCATGATGGCTTGTGGTTAGCCTGTTGCTTTGCAGCGATGAAGTCCTGATTCGATTCCACCCTTGGACACATCTGCAAGGAGTTTGTTTGTTCTCCCCGTGCTTGTGTGGGTTTCCTCCAGGCACTCTGGTTTCCCCCACAATCATAAAGACATACTGATAGGTTGTATGTGTCAAATAAATGTGATTAGATTGTAAGCTCTTCGGGGCTGATGTGAATGTACACATGTAATTGTAATGTGTAAAGATGTTCGCTATATAAATCCACAATAAAAATCATATACACAAATCTGGTCAGGATGGGGCACTTGCCCTGAAACTGCAATTGAAATGCGTGTATGTTAAGCGATTAAATATTTAACCGCAGTACTAGAACTCCTAACTATAGATATGATGTAGATTGATATTTTCTGACATTGAATATGTTATGTGACACACATCATGGAAAAGTATTGAAGACATGGTCCAAGGAAATGTTATTAAGTCTTTAACTGTTGAATAGGTTTAATTTGTTGAATGTACAGAAATAAACAAATCCGAAAGTCAATGTACAATTCTGCTTTTAATAACCACTGTATAAGAAACCAAATATATTTAAAAATGTTGATCGTACATACTCATAAATAAAGTTCCTCCATTTGGAGGGGATTTAAAAAAGAATGGAATTCTATTCTGGGGGAAACAGCAATTTACTGATGGAGCCATAATATTAAACAAGATGTCATTACATCTGTTTAGATACATTTTCCAAGGTCTAAAGCCTTGTACACAAGCCCTAACAACCCTTGTGTATGGACGCTCGGCTGGGCCTTATTGATGATTGTCAAGTAAGACAACGCACATCCAAACAATAGCTAGGCTGGTACACACTCCTCGGTCGGTCAGAGAGAAGGACTGCAAAAGTGGCTGCTCCGTCAGTTTGCAGCGACCAAGCATGCAGTCCATAGAGGGCCAATCGGCTGTGGCTTTCGGGCAAGTCCAATCACACGTTCGTCGATTTGGACGAATGTCGCACCCGAAAAACCATGCCGTTATTTCGGCCCGATTGACCGATACACAACGATCAAGCCGAATATTGCACAGTGGTGTAACCAGCTTTAAAGTAGGGGCCGGGTTTTTGTAAATGAGCCGTCATAATTAAAGGTTCAGCCTCAGAAGCTACTGAACCGAAACAAGAATTATAACAAGAAATAAGAAATAAAAGCAAATTGTGACACACTACCCAACCACTTACTTGGATTTTTCCATACACTGTCCAGGCAGTGAAATAGGACTGGTCATTACTGGTTCTGTAGGATTCTGGAGTAGTTCCCGTACCGTCTAATGGGATGAAACATTGAGCCAAATAAAAATACTGTTCATTACACTCACAGTTAATCTGATCAACAATCCTGCCGGATATTCCTTCAACTAAAAGATAAATTAACTACACAGCCCAACAACAGATAAGAACGGCAAATAACTACCCAGCCCAACAACAGATAAGAACTGGCAAATAACTACCCGCCCAACAACAGATAAGAACCGGCAAATAACTACCCAGCCCACAGACAGATAAGAACCGGCAAATAACTACCACCCAACGCAGATAAGAACCGCAATAAACTACCCAAAGTTTTTAGTAAAGTACAACTGCAGCACACCTCAATAGCACGGCCTTTGGTCGGTAGGTGCAATCCTCCCAGCCCTCCAACTCAGGGCCACAGCAATAATGCAAATGCAAAAAAGTTGGATTTATACCTGAGGAAGGGGAATTTGTATCCCCCGAAACGTTTTATTTCTTTGCTTAAATAACACTGAAAACGAAGTAGTGGTGTTCCTTGTGTATTTTGCATTTGCCAAATAACTACCCCGCCTACAACAGATAAGAACCGTCAAATACTACCCGCCCAACAACAGATAAGAACCGTCCAATAACTACCCAGCCCACACAATAACGTGCAATAACTAAATACCTACCCTCCAACCAGATAAGAACTACAAATAACTACCCAGCCTACGACAATAAGAACCGTCAATACTACCCAGCCTAACGACAGATAAGAACCACAACAATAACTACCCAGCCTACCGACAGATAAGAACGTCAAATAACTACCCCCCAGCCTACACACAGATAAGAACCAAACAATAACAACCCGCCTAACGACAGATAAGAACGGCAAATACTAACTACCAGCCTAACGACAGATAAGAACTGTCAAATAACTAACCAGCCCAACAACCAGATAGAACCGTCAAATAACCCCCAGCCTAACAACAGATAAGAACCATCAAATAACTCCCCAGCCTAATGACAGATAAGAACTGTCAAATAACTACCCAGCCTAGACAATAGGACCGGCAAATAACTACCCTACGCCTAACACAGATAAGGACCGGCAAATAACTACCACCCACGCCTAACAACACTAAGAACCGTCAAAAAACTGCCCAGCCTAACAACAGATAAGAACCAGCAAATAATAACCCAGCCTAACAACAGGTATGAACCGTCAAATAACTACCCAGCCTAACAACAGATAAAA
>JAACNH010000323.1:172363-191181 GCA_019447015.1 Hymenochirus boettgeri
TTTTCCTTTCCTTTGGCTCCTATTACAAGACTCTCCTTTTCTTTATCCATTTTCTGTCTGTCGGGTCCCTGCCTCTTATTTGTTAGTATCTTTCCTATGATTGATCTTTTCCATACAGTGCCTTCAAGCTTGGAGCCCATCATTTCCCCGCGAAGACCATGCTGGAGAGCTCTTCTGGCCTTATCCAAACTGCTCGTTCTCTCTCGGCTGCCAACCCAAGGATCCGCCTCAGTGGTCATGTTGGCTGGTCATTCCCGCACCGGATCAGACTCCATTAAAAGGCTGATCCACATGAGGTTAGTCCCCCACTGTTCCTTCTTATGACATCCCAGTGCACTCATTCTCCATATTGTCATTTCAGTTCATATTGCGAACCCCATTGGTTTAATGGGATGTGTGTAGTAACCAATCATGTTCACTCACAGAGATAAAGCACCATCAGCTAGAATGTGACCAGGCCATTGAGCTGGTTGAACCAGACATTGGCGTGAGCTTGACCAGGCCACTCTAGAAAGCCATCAGCCAGCAGTTGGCTCCCCGGGAATGCCTCACACAGGGGTATGTACCATGTGGGCACCTACTGATACGTAGCAGCACCCAGAGTGTTGGGAAGATCATGCTGAAATTCCTTTCTCTCCCCAGGCCTTGCACAACCAGATGCAGACTTTCAGAGCAGGAGATCGCAATCTGATTGAGCCCCTGGCAGCAGCAGCAAGAGCCGATTCATACACCAACTCGGACCACAAGGTGCGTATAACAACATGGCACAATGTCAGCCCAAACACTCTCTGGACATGTCTGAATCGGCCCTTTCCTCCCTCTCTAGGTTTCCCAATGGCTCAGTACTTTGAACCACTGACCCACGCTGCAATTGGAGCTGCTTCAAACCCATTAACCACCAGCAACAGATGAACTCTTTGACCGACTAAAACCCAAAACCTGGCAGAGTCGGCACTGCAGATGCTTTTATACAGCTAAGGAGGCCGGAGGCAACCCCAAGGTGAGTATTGAATACTGGTATATAGTGTGACCATAAGGATGGACAATGACCTGGTTTACAGGGCTCCTCCCTCTGTCTGTACGGAGTTTCCTGGTCTGTCACATGATCGCTTCTCTTGGCTACGTCAGGTTGCTGCGCACACACAGGAGGCTCTGGATGAGGCTGTTCAGATGATGCACGAGGCCGTAGATGACCTTAACGGGACGCTAAATGAAGCAGCGAGTGCGGCTGGAGCAGTCGGTGGGATGGTGGATTCCATTACTCATGCTATCAATAAGGTGGGTTATGTTTAAGCCAATACACAGGGTCTGCACCAGTTTGACTTTTCTACTAATCATTTACATTTTGTGCATAGCTGGATGAAGAACCTGCCGGAGAGCCGGAGGGATCCTTTGTAGATTATCAAACTACCATGGTGAAGACTGCAAAGGCCATTGCTGTAACTGTGCAAGAGATGGTACGTGGATATATATAGTGTTACAACTTAGGCCTAATCCCCTCTCCATCCCAATCACAGCCTGTCCTACACAGCCCTATCCCTCCACTCCCAATTATAAACCCTGTCCTACACAGCCTATCCCTCTCCATCCCAATTAATCCCCTGCCTACAACCAGCCTACCCTCTCCATCCCAATTATACCCTGTCCTACACGGCCTATCCCTCTCCATTCCCAATTTATACCCTGTCCTACACACCTATCCCTCTCCATCCCAATCACCAGCCCTGTACCTCCTCCAGCCTATCCCTCCCATCCCAATTAATACCCCTTCCTACACAGCCTATCCCTCTCCTCCCAATTATACCCTGTCCTACCGCGGCCTATCCCTCTCCATCCCATTATACCTGTCCTACCGCCTATCCTCTCCATCCATTATCCCCTATCCTACACGGCCTATCCCTCTCCATCCCAATTATAGCCCGTCCCTACACGGCCCCTATCCCTCTCCATCCCAATTAACCCTGTCCTACACGCCTATCCCTCTCCATCCCAATTATACCCTGTCCTACAGCGGCCTATCCTCTCCATCCCAATTATACCCTGTCCTACACGGCCTATCCCTCTCCACTCCAAAATCCTATACACGGCTATCCTCTCCATCCAAATACCCTGTCTACACGGCCCTATCCCTCTCCATCCCATTAGACCCTGTCCTACAACACGGCCTATCCCTCCTCCATCCCAATTATACCCTGTCCTACAGCCTATCCTCTCCATCCCAATATACCCTGTCCTACACGGCCTATCCCTCTCCATCCCAATTATACCTCTGCCTACACGCCTATCCCTCTCCATCCCAATTATACCTGTCCTACACGCTATCCCCTCTCCATCCCAATTATCCCTGTCCTACAACGGCCTATCCCTCTCCCATCCCAATATAACCCTGTCCTACACACGGCCTATCCCTCTCCATCCCAATTATACACCGTCCTACACATGCCTATCCCTCCTCCCATAACCCCACGGCATCATCCTCCATCAATTACCCTGTCCTACAACGCCTATCCCTCTCCACCCAATTATACATCCCTGTCCTACACCGGCCTATCCCTCCCATCCAATTATACCACCTGTCCTACACGCCTTATCCCTCTCCATCCCAATTATCCCTGTCCTACAGCGCCTATCCTCCCATGCCCAATTATAACCCTGTATACACGCCGCCTATCCCCTCTCCATCCCCAATTATACCCTGTCTAACAAGCCGTACCCTCTCCATCCCAATTTACCCTTTCCTACACGCCTACACCTTCCCATCCCAATTATACCCGTCCTACACGCTACCCTCCTCCATCCCAATTTACCCGTTCCTACACGGCCTATCCCATCCCATCCCAAATTTACCCTGTCCTACACGGCCTATTCCCTTCTCCATCCCATTATACCTGTCCTACAGGCCTATCCCTCTCATCCCATTATAACCCTGTCCTACACGGCCTATCCCGTCTCCATCCCAATTACCTGTCCTACAGACGGCCTACCCCTCCATCCCAATTACCCTGTCCTACCGGCCTATCCTATCGCATCCCAATTACACACCCTGTCCTACACGGCCTATCCCTCTCCATCCAAATTATACCCTTCCCTACCCGGCCTAAATTCCCTTCCATCCCAATTATAAACCACCTGTCTAATCAAACGGCCTATCCCTCCATGCTCCAATGCCTCCTTACCGCCTATCCTTCCAACAATAACCGGCCTACACGCCTATCCTCTCCCATCCCAAAATTATACCCTGTCTTAACACGGCCTATCCCCTACTCCATCCCAATTATACCCTGTACCTACCCGGCTCTATCCCCTCCATGCCCAATTTACCCGTCCTAGAACACGGCCTACCCTCACTCCATTACAATTATACCATGTCCTACCGGCCATCCTCTCCATCCATCCAAATTAACCCCTGTCCTACACGGCCTATCCCACTACCACGCAATTATACCCTGTCCTGACACGCCATCCCTCTCTCTCCCCCAATATACCCTGTCCTAACGCCTATACCTCTCCATCCAAATTATACCCTGTCCTACAACGGCTAGTCCCTCCCATGCCCAATTATAGTCCTACACAACCGCTATCCCTCTCCATCCAAATTATTTATCCTGTCCTATACACGGCCTATCCTCTCCATCCTAATTAAACCGGCTCTACACGGCCTATCCCTCTCCATCCCACATTATACCCTGTCCTATACGGCCTATCCCTCTCATCCAATTATACCCTGTCCTCAACACGCCTATACCCTCTCCATCTCCCAATTATACCTGTCCGACTACGGCCTATCCCTCTCCATCCCAATTAAATGTCCTAACATGAACGGTCTGTAATGTGACTGACAGAACTAGGGAATGGTCTGTAATGTGACTGACAGAACTAGGGAACGGTCTGTAATGTGACTGACAGAACTAGGGAATGGTCTGTAATGCGACTGACAGAACTAGGGAACGTTCTGTAATGTGACTGACAGAACTAGGGAACGGTCTATTATGTGACTGCTGTACGACAGAGAAATAGGAACGTTCTGTAAGTGACTGAACAGAACTAGGGAACGTTCTGTAATGTGACTGACCAGAACTAGGGACACGGTCTATTAATGGACTAACGAACCAGGGAAACGGTTCTATTAGTGACTGACAGAACTAGGGAACGGTCTGTAATGTGACTGACAGAACTAGGGAACGGTCTGTAAGGACTGACAGAAACTAGGGATGGTCTGTAATGTGACTGAAAGAAACTAGGGAACGGTCTGTAATGTGACTGACAGCCAGAACAATCGGGGAACGGTTTTTGTGTAATGCGACTGACAGACAGAATTATGGGAACGGTCTGATAATGTGACTGACCGAAATAAGGAAAGGTCGGTAAGGTGAATGACCAAAAAAACTAGGGCACGGTGAAGTGGACTGACAGAACTAGGGACGGTCTGTAAATGTCGGACTGACCTGATGAACTAGGAACGGTCGTAATGTGACTGAAAGAACTAGGGAACGGGCTCATTATGGACTGGACAGAACTAGGGATACGGTCTGTAAGGTGACTGACAGAACTAGGGAAAGGTTGTAAATGTAAGAGAACTAGGGAAAGGTCTGTATGTGACTGACAGAAATAGGGAACGGTCGAATGTAAACTGACAGAGAAATAGGTAAGGTCTGTAATGTGACTGACAGAAATAGAGGAAACGGCTGTAATGTGACTGACAGAAATAGGGAAGGTCTGTAATGTGACTGGCAGAGACTAGGGGGGAAAGGTTGTTAATGCCGACTGACAGAAACTGCGGAAACGTCTGTAAAGCGACTGACCGAACTAGGGAACCGGTAGAATGTACTGACAACCTAGGGAACTGTCTATATGTGAACTGACAGGAACTAGGGAACGGTTCTTGTAATGTGGACTGGCAGAAAAGAGGGAACGAGGTCTGTAAGGTGACTTGAAGAACTAGGGAAAGGTCTACTGCTGGACTGACAGAACTAGGGAAATGGTATGTAATGTGACGAAAGAAAAACTAGGGAGGGGAACGGTCTGTAATGCGACTACCAGAACCAGGAACGGTTCTGGTAATGTGACTGACCAGAAACTAGGGAATGGCTGTAAGTGACTGACAGAACTAGGGAACGGTCTGTAATGTTGACTGACAGAAATAGGGAAAGGTCTGTAATTTGACTGACAGAACTAGGAACCGGTCTGTAATGTGACTGACAGAACTAGGGAGGGAACGGTATGTAAGTGACTGACAGCAGAACTATGGAAAGGTTCTGTAATTACGTGACTGAACAGAAACTAGGGGGGAACGTCTGTAATTTGATGACAGAAATAGGAACGGTCTGTAATGTGACTGATCAGAAACTAGGAAACGGTCTGTAATGTGACTGACAGAACTAGGGAACGGCTGTTAATGTGAACTGACCAGAACGGTAGGGAACGGTCTGTACTGTGACGTACAGAATATCGGGAACGGTCGTATGTGCCTGACAGAAATAGGGAACGGTCTGTAATGTGATGAACAGAACTAGGGAACGGTTGTAATGTGACTGACAGAACTAGGGAACGGTCTGTATGTGATGACGGAAACTGGGAAGTCTGTAATGTGAACTGACAGAACTAGGGCAACGGTTATTGTTGTAATGTGATGGCAGAACTCGGGAAATGGTCGTATGCGACTGACAGAAATAGGGGAACGGTCTCTTTCTTTCTGTCATGTGGACTGGCCAGAATGAACTAGGGAAAGGGTCTGTATAATGCGCTGACAGAACTAGGGACGTTCGTTAATGTGACTGGACAGAACTAGGGAACGGTTCTATTATGTGACTGACGAAATAGGGAGGGAACGTTTCGGTAATGGACGACCAGAACTAGGGGAACGGTTTCTATATGGTGACTGACAGACACTAGGGAACGGTCTGTAGGTGATGCAGAACTAGGGAATGGTCTGTAATGCCGATGACAGAAAGGGAACGTCATGTAATGTGAAAGGCCCAGGGACACTAGGGAATTTTTGGTCTGTTGTAATGCGGACGACAGAAATAGGGAAAGTTGGTAATGTGGATGACAGAACTTAGGGACACGGTCTTATTATGGGACTGACAGAAATAGGGGAACGTTCGTGTAGTGTACTGACAGAAACTAGGGAACGGTATATGATTGATGACCAGAATAGGGAACGGTCTATTATGGGGATGACAGAAATAGGGAACGGTTTATTATGCTGCCATAACTGAAAGGGATGTCCATGTATTTACAAGTTTCTTGTTGACTGTTTTTACGGAAGAGCAGGAGGTAAGGCACTATCCCTTTACTCCATTCTTCAGTAAATCTTGCAGGAGAGCAGAGTGACACTACCCCATGGACCCGCTCCAGCGCCAGCTCTCGACTGTCCCACACGTCCACGGCTCCTTCGCACTGTGTGTGCATACACGCACAGTGTAAAGGACTGGGGAAGTGTCGCAGGTATTCGGCGGAGGCACTGAAGCAGCGGGGTTAAGGTAAGTGTCTCCTGCAAGATTTACTTGGAAAACGGGAGGTAAGAGATCGTGCATTGACCTTCCTGCATCTTCAGTAAAGCTGTATGTATTGTGTATGATAGATGGTGTAACATTGACAACAGGGACAATAAAGGGTTAAATAAATTGTCTGTTGTTTTTACCTCCATTTGACATGGTCCTGATGTTATAAGTTGGTGGGGGCGACGAGATCATTCGTTTAGTTTTTTTTCCTACCTAACAGGCACTGGAGGGGCATTTATGATGGAAAAAAACTGAAGTGAAATGTCGCAGTGCGACTTACCATTATCCAGGCGGCTAGAAAACCTCACGGCGCCTTTGCGTACAAACCCAGGTTTGCCAGCATCCACTGCTCAGATATCACCTGAGGTTTGGAGCCCGTTTATTTAATTGCCTCCTCCCCCGTCATCCTTTGTTATCCAGAAAACCTTTTTCCTTTCCTTTGGCTCCTATACAACAGACTCTCCTGTCTGTATCATTTTCTGTCTGTCGGGTCCTGCCTATTATGGTTAGGATCTTTCCTATGATTGTCGTTTTCCATTACAGGGCCTTAAGCTATGAGCCCATCATTCAGCGCGAAGACAATGCTGGAGAGTATTCTGGCCTTATTCCAAAACTGATCGTTCTCTGGAGATGCCAACCCCAGGATCCGCCTCAGTGGTCAGTGTTGGCTGGTCATTCCCGCACCGTGTCAGACTCCATTAAAGGATGCTCTGGACCAACATGAGGTTAGTCTCCCCCAACTGTTCCTTCTTCCTCTATGACATCCCAGTGACCTCATTTTTCTCCATATTGGTCATTTCTTCAGTTCATATATGACAGACACACCATTGGTTTATGGATGTGTGTAGTAAACCAATTCAGTTCACTCACAGAATAAAGCACAGGTCAGCTTAAGAATGTGACCAGCCATGAGCGTTGAAACCAGACAGTGGCGTGAGCTGACCAGGCCACTCTAGAAGCCAATTCAGCCAGCGAGTTGGGTCCCCGGAAGGCATCTCAAAGAGGTATGTACCATGTGGTCACCTACTGATATCGTTTTAGCAGCACCAGAGTGTAGTTGTTGGAAGATCATGCTGAACTTCTTTCTCGCCCCAGGAATGCACAACCAGATGCAGACTTCGTGCAGGAGATCAGCCAACTGATTGAGCCCCTGCAGCAGCAGCAAAGCCGATTATCACAACTCGGACACAACGGTGTCGTGTATAAAAAATGGCAAATGTCGCCCAAACAACTTCATCTGGACATGTTGAATTAGACCTTCTCCCTCTCTAGGTTGCCCAGATGGAGCTCAGTACTTTGAACCACTGACCCACGCTGCAATGGAGCTGCTTCAAAAACCATTTAACCTACCAAGCAACAGATGAATCTCTTGGGACCCGACTAAACCCTGAAGGTCGGCACTGCAGATGCCTTTATAAAGCTACGGAGGCCGGAGGCAACCCCAAGGTGAGTATTGAAATATGGTAGATAGTGTGAAAATAAGGATGGACAATGACCTGTTTACAGGGTCCCTCCCTCTGTCGTACGGAGTTTACTGTCGGTACATGATCGCTTCCTGGCTAAGTCCGGGTGCTGCGCACACACAGGAGGCTCTGGATGAGGATGTTCAGATATGATGCACGAGGCCAGTTGAAGAGACTTAACGGACGCTAAACTGAAAGAAGCGAGTGGTGCGGCTGGAGCAGTCTGTTTTGGTGGGATGGTGGATTCCATTAATCATGCTATCAAAAGGGTGGTTATGTTTTTAAGCCAATAACAGGGGTCGCACAGTTGAATTTTCTACTAATCATTACATTTTGTGCATAGCTGGATGAAGACCTTGCCGGAGAGCCGGAGGATCCAGTCGTTTAGATTATCAAACTACCAGGGTGATGAAGAATGCAAAAGGCCATGTGCTGAAAAGGTGCAGAGATGGTCGTGGATATATTATAGTGTTACAAACTTAGGCCTATCCTCTCCATCCCAAATCACAAGCATGTCCTACACAGCCGATCCCCTCTCCATCCCAATCACAGCCTGTCCTACACAGCCTATCCCTCTCCATCCCAAATTATTTACCCTGTCCTACACAGCTATCCATTTCCATACCAATATACCTGGCCTACCGGCCGATCAATCTCCATACCAATATTCCCTGTCCTACAAGCCTATCCTCTCCTCACAATATTATACCTGTTCCTACACGGCCTATCACTATCCATCCCACTTATTACCCGTCCTACACGGGGCCTTATACCTCTCAATCCCAATTATTTGACCCTGTCCTACCGCATTCCATCTCAGATCCCAAGTATACCCTGTCCATAACGGCCTTATCCCTCTCATCCCAATTATACCCTGTCCTACACGGCCTATCCCTTCTCCATACCAATATACATGTCCTACACGGCCTATCCCTCTCCATCCCAATTATACCATTGTCCTACAAGGGGGATATCCCTCTCCAATCCCCATTATACCTGTCCTTACACGGCCTATCCCTCTCCATCCAATAAGCTTGTCCGTACCACCTATCCCTTCCATCCCATCAAGTAGCCCTGTCCTACAAACGCCTATCCCTCTCATCCCAATTATAACCAGTCCTATCCAAGGCCTATCCCTCTCCTACCCAATATACCCTGGCCTACACTGCAGTAGCCCTATCCATCCCAATATACCTGTCTACACAGCCTATCCTCTACCATCCCAATTACACTGTCCTACTTACAGCCTATCCTCTCTCCATCCCCAAATTTACGTACCAACCCCTCCCCTCGTTGTAACACCGTGACACGGTATGCCCTCTCCATCCCAATTATACCCTGGTCATACACAGGCCTATCCCTTTCTCCATCCCAATTATACCTGTCCTACACGGCTACTCCCTCTACATCCCAATTATACACTGTCCTACACAGCCTAGCCATCTCCATTCAATACACCGTCCCTACACAGCCTATCCCTCCATCCCAATTATACCACTTCCTACACAGGCCAGATCCCTCTCCATCCCAATTTAACCTGTCCTACACGGCCTATCCCTCTCCATCCCAATTATACCCTGTCCTACACAGCCTATCCTCCCACCCATTATTTACAAACCTGCTAACAGCCATCCTCTCCATCCCAATTAACCTGTCCTACACGACTTATCCCTCTCCATCCCAATTATACCCTGGTCCTACACAGCCGATCCCTCTCCATCCCAATTATACCTGTCCTAAACGGCCTATCCTCCCATCCCATATACCTGTCCTTACACGGCCTATCCCTCTCCATCCCAATTATACCCTGCTCTACACGGCATATCCCTCTCCATCCCAATTTATACCCTGTCCTACACGGCCATCCCATCTCCCATTCCCAATTATACCCTGTCCTACACGGCCTATCCCTCTCCATCCCAATTATACCCTGTCTACACCGGCTATCCCTCTCCATCCAATTATACCCTTTCCTACAAGCTATCCCCTCCATCCCAAAATTAGACCCTGTCCTACACGGCCTATCCCTCTCATCCCAATATACCCGTGTACTCCGGCCTATCCCTTTCCATCCCAATTATACCCTGTCCACACGGCCACTATCCCTTCCATCCAATTATCTCCTGTCCTACACGGCTATCCTCTCCATCCCAATATACCCTGCTTCCTACACGGTCCTATCCCTCTCCATCCAAATTATAACCCTGTCCTACCCGGCCTATCCCTCTCCATCCCAATTATCCTGATCCTACAACGGCCTATCCCCTCCATCCCAATATAACCCTGTCCTACACGGCCATATCCCTCTCCATCCCAATTATACCCTGTCCTACACGCTTCGCCTATCCCTCTCCATCCCCCAATTATACTGTCCTACACGGCCCCTATCCCTCTCCATCCCATTATACCCTGTCCTAAACGGCCTATCCTCTCATCCCAATTATACCCTGTCCTTACACGGCCTATCCCGCTCCATCCCAATTATACCCTGTCCTACACGGCCATACCCTTCTCCATCCCAATTAATTATACCCTTTCTACACGACGGCCTATCCCTCTCCATTCCCCAAATTTACCCTGTCCTACACGCCTATCCCTCATCCCATCCCAAATTATTACCCTAGTCCTTACACGGCCTATCCCTCTCCATCCCAATTATACCCTGTCCTACACGGCCTTATCCCTCTCCATCACAATTATACCCTGTCTACACGGCCTTATCCCTGCTCATCCCAATTATACCCTGTCCTACACGGCCTATCCTCTCCATCCCAATTATACCCTTGTCCTACACGGCCATATCCCTCATCCATCCCAATTATCCTGTCCTACACGGCTATCCCTCTCCATCCCAATTATACCCTGCCTACACGGCCTATCCTCTCCATCCCATTATTAACCAGTCTACAGGGCCATCCCTCTCCATCCCATATTATACCGCTGTCTACACGGCCTATCCTCTCATCAATTATACCCTGTCCTACACGGCCTATCCCTCTCCATCCCAATTATACCCTGTCTACACAGCCTATCCCTCTCCATCCCAATTATACCCTGTCCTACACGGCCTATCCCTCTCCATCCCAATTATACCCTGTCCTACACGGCCTATCCCTATCCATCCCAATTATACCCGTTACAACTATCCCTTCCATCTCCACAGAGTACCCGTATACACGTGTCCTACCTATCCCTCTTCCATCCCAATTATACCCTGTCCTACACAGTGATCCCCTATCCGTTATCCCAATTATTGCCCTGGCCCCCTACACGGTCCTACCATATCCATCCACAATTCCTCCATGACCTGTGTGTCCTAACAGGCCATCCCTCCCCACTACATATCTCCATCCCCCAATTATCCCATTCTCCTACACGGCCCACGACCCATCTCGCCATCCCTAATATACCTCCCGTTTCCAACCTTAGCCCCAAACTTACACGAGCCTACCTCTCTCCACATGTTCCCATCCCAATTCCTCCTAGCCCCATCTTAATTACCCGACACAGTCTCGCCTTATCCCTCTCCATCCCAATTTACCCGGTCCTACCTCGGCCTATTCCCTCTCCATCCCAATTATACCCTGTCCTACACGCCTATCCCTCTCCATCCCAATTATACCCTGTCCTACACAGCCATATCCCTCTCCATCCCAATGTATACCTTTGTCCTAGGCAATGTTCCATGGTGGACATCACAGCTGAGCTCTGGTAATGGTCAATAAATGACCAAACTTTCAATTTAGGTCACTAAGTCTAAAACTAACCCTGATGAACTGGAACTCTGGCAAACCAATGACCAATGAATATGGCCAAACTTGCTCTCGAAGCAAAACCTGCAGCAGTTGACGGCAGAAAAGACAGAAAATGAGGAGGTGAGATTGTTCATGTACGTTGTTCCCACGTGTGTGACGTCCATTTGTACCATAATCTCTGTATTCCACCCCGTTGTGGTTGGCCCTTATCATAATCCTTCCACCATTCCTCTGAATATAAACCGTACTTGTGGTATTCGTTGTCCTACTCTGTTTGTTGTCACAATAAACTCCCAAGTACGATCTCTAATTCTCCGTTCCTCCTCAGATTGGTTCACACATTAAACAGCGAGTGCAGGAGTTGGGCACGGCTGTACACAGCTCGTTACAAAAGCGGGGTGCCCTCCTCAGTGCAGTCCCAATGACAGCTACACCAAAGAAAGAACTAATAGAGAGCGCACGGCGAGTGTCGGAGAAGGGTAAAGGGATTCTGTTGGCGGATTGAGATCTCAGGATTCACAGCCCATAGGATTACTCTCTAATTCACCGTCTCTTATTTACAGGTGTCACATGTTGTGCTGCAGCTCTTCAAGCTGGAAAACGCGGCACACAGGCTTGTATCACTGCCGCCAGGGCGGGTTGTTGGTATCATAGCAGATCGTCGACACTCATCATGTTCGCAAACTGCTGGAACATTCAACGGAGGAGAAAGCAAGAGACCTTCGCTGATCACCGGTTAAAGGTAAAGTAGAAGATATGGGATTTCGATTTCCATCCCATTTAGGGCAGTAATTGAACGTTATACACATACATTACTACATTAATCAATAAAAGATACGTTAAGGCATAGAATTACCTTTCTCTAACCCCAGATGTTTTATTTATAAACAAAAGTATCCTTACAGTTTCCGTAAGTGCAGTGAGATGTGAAATCCTTTAGAACATTTCGGTGATTTTTATCCAGGTCCTAAAAGAAGTAGATGAGAAGAAAACCCAGTTTAAACCAATGAAAACAAAGTTTATTGAATTTAGCCATAAAAGTATTGGAAAGAGCATCCTCAAAAAAACGTATCAGCTTACGGCATGAATGAGCTTAGGAGTCTGGTGTGGGGGGTAGTTACGTTGTCATTGTATTTAAATGGACTGTGAATGGGATAATTAATGGTTTTATTTGCCATATTAAAAACAAATCTAAAGGTGGGGGTGCTGCTTTTAAACCAACGGAATCGTACCTATCGTATTAAAGTAGGAACCGGTAGTTCCCAAGGACAGGTAAAAATTTCTCTCGCCGCAGCCAACCCCCTTTATTTTAAGATAGGAAGTCGAATATATAGTTGATCTATGGTTAATGCTATGAAATGTGAGGTAGAGGGATCCTAAGATTCTGTCTGTCATCTTTTAGGCCTTGTGTGACCCAGCTTAAAGTAGTATAGTTCAGCAATACCTTGGGCCTGTATCATCCATAAAGAAGCAAAGCCATATTGTCTGCAGAGAGGGAATCTAAAGACCGCAAAGGCTCGGGTGGAAGATACAAAGGTCTTGGTCCAGAAGCGAACCTCCAGTTCAGGAGAAAACTGGCTCAGGCTGCCCAGTCCTTCTGTGACACCATCCACGCGACTTGCTGAAAACGGTTAAGCTGGGAGCAGCCAGCTTGGGGGCAAGGACCCGAGGACTCAGGTGAGGTAAGGAAGGCTGCGTTTTACCGTTTCCCTGTTGGTGGAATTCGTGGTACAATGGACATTCTCAGTGAATGTATGGATTTCTATAGGTCGTCCTGATCAATGCGGTAAAAGATGGTGGCTCAAGGTCTGGGCGATCTCATCAGCGCTACAAAGGCCTGCGGCTGGAAAATCCAGCGATGATCCATCAGTCTATCAGTTAAAGAACTTGACAGGTTTGGAAATGAAAACCGCGTGTGTCATGGGCGGGGGCTGGTTTGGAGAGTAAAGGGGGCAGAGACAGAGACACAAGTGTGTTGCATAGAAACGTGATTGCTAATGTGGGTTAAGTGAGAGAATCGCTCCTCGGCTAGATACTTCCAACAGAAAGGAAAAAGAATAGAGAGAATGAGAGAGAAGTAACGTCAATAACTGGGGATGTGTCTGTAATAATGGTCAGGATGTGAGACTCTCTCTGTTTCCCAGGTCCATGGTTCACCAATTGTAAGTCACTGCTAAAGGACTGTGAAAGCTGATGAGAGATGAAGCCCACAAAGGGTACGAACGAGCGCGTTTGGAGGCCACAATAGAGCACATCCGACAGGAGGATGGCGGTTGAGGGCACACTGGGTTAGGGGGGAATGGGCTGCCGGGGGTACCTGTCATTGGATTAATGGGCGATCTTTATGGCGTACGGAGCCTTCCCTAATGTCTTGTGTCCCCACAGGTGTTTCTTCTCCTAGAACCCAACTCCAAAGACTTCACCACGGCTGAAGATTTTATTCGTATGACTAAAGGTATTACCATGGCAACAGCCAAAGCGAGTGGCTGCGGTAATTCTTGCGCCAGGAGGATGTGATTGCCACGGCCAACCTGAGTTCTTTAGCGCGCCACATAGCGGGACATGCTGCGATCTTGCAGGTGCCTAGTGATAAACATTGTAGTGTCTTGATCGTACAGAGATAGAAATGCAGGAAACAAACCAAGGTTCCATCCATTAGTAGTATTATCTACAGATCCCTTTCTTTGGAATCCTTAACCCATGAAATGGAAGATATTACAGATATAATTGGTTGATCCAAATGGAAAAAGTTAACGTTTGTGTTTTAACAATACAGCGCTGGGCTTTTACTAAAATGAACAAAAAAAAGTATTGGAGAAGGGATGAGTTCAGTGGAGCGGAAATGCCAGAAAAAAAAGTATTGAATAAAATAGTGGAATGTACCCCCATGGCTATTTAGTGTATAGTGGTCATGAGGAATCGTGATCTATATGGAAAAGACCATGGAGCTGATACTAGGAATCGGGTAACTAATATATAGGGATAATGTATCCCCCGTACTGTAAATTATAACGGATATTTAAGAGGCACTGAGGACGTTCTGTGTCTTATAAAGTAAAGGAAGCACGCACTGAGTTATACAGGGAAACTTGGGATCCACTCATGTATTAGCTAAGGGATAATGTATCCACCTACTGTAAATTATAGGATATTAGAGTACACTGAGGAGTTCGTGTCTCATATCCAAGGACAAGAAGGACACAGACGTGATTTACAGGGAACTCTGGGTACCACTCAGGTATTTAAGGGATAATGTACCCCTACTGTAAATTATAAGGAGATAAGAAGTACACGAGGGAGTTCTGTTGTCTATATAAAGGTACAAGGACACAGATGAGTATACAGGGAACTCTGGGTACCACTTCATGTATTATTAAAGGGATAATGTAATCCCTACTGTAAAATTATAAGGATATTAGAAGTCCACTGATGGGGTTCTGTGTAATATAAGGTTACAAGACACAGACTGAGTTATACAGGGAAACGTCGTGGGTACCATCAGTATTATAAGGGATAATGTACCCCTACTGTAACTAGAGGATCTTAGAAGTGCACTGAGGAGTGTTTCTGTGGTCTAATAAAGGTACACGTGACACGACTGAGTTATACAGGGAACTCTGGTAACAACTCAGATTATAAAGGGATAATGTATCCCCTACTGTAAATTATAAGGAATTAGAAGTCACGGAGGACGTTCGTGTCTATATAAAGGTACATGAGGACACAGACTGAGTTATACAGCGAACTCTGGGGTCCACTATGTTTATAGGGATAGTGATCCCCTACGTATATTATAAGGAATTAGAAGTCACTGAGGGGTTCTGTGTCCATAAAAGGACAAGTACACAGACGAGGTATACAGGGGAAACTCTGGGTGCCCACCTAAGGTATTATTGGGATAATTATCCCTAAGTAAAGTATAAGGATATAGAAGTCACGGAGGAGTTCGTGTCTATATAAAGGTTCAAGGACACAGGCTGAGTTATACAGGGAATCTGGGTAACAGTCATGATTTAATGGATACTGTATCCCCTACTGTAAATTATAAGGATATTAGAGTCACTGAGGAGTTCGTGTCTAATAAAGTACAAGACACAGACAGACTGGTTATAAAGGGAACTCTGGGTACCAGTCAGGTCTATAATGGATTAATGTATCCCCTACTGTAAATTATAAGGATTTAGAGGGCATGAGGAGTTCTGTGTCTATATAAAGGACAAGGGGGGGGGGGGGCACAGGGACTGAGTTAGACAGGGAACTCTGGGTACCACTCATGTAATTATAAGGGATAATGACCCCCTACTGTAAATTATAAGGATATAGAGGTCACTGACGGAGTTTCTGTGTCTATATAAAGTACAAGGACACAGACTGAGGTTTATCCAGGGAACCTCTGGGGTACACAATCATGTTATTATAAGGATAATAATGTACCCCCCTACGGTAAATTAGAAGGATATTTAGAGGTCACTGCGGGTTCTGGTGTCTATATAAAGGACAAGGACACAGACTGAGTTATATACAGGGAACTCTGGGTACCACTCGGGTATTATAAAGATAATGATCCCCTACTGTAAATTATAAGGATATAGAAGTCACTGAGGAGATCTGTGTCTATATAAGTAACAAGGACACATGACGGAGTTTACAGGAACTCTGGGTACCACTCATGTATTAATGGATAACTGTATCCCCTTACTGTACAATTATAGGATAATAGAGAGTCACTGAGGGTGCTGGTATATATAAAGGTATAAAAGGACACAGTACTGAGTTTCGTACAGGGACTCTGCGGTACCACTCATGTATCATATGGGAAAGATCCCTACGGAACTTATAAGGATATTAGAGGTCATGAGGAGTTATGTGTCTATATAAAGGTACAAGGGACACAGACTGAGTTATAAAGGGAACCTGGGTACCCTCATGGTATTATAAGGGATAATGTATCCCCTACTGCTAAATTATAAGGATATAGAAAGTTCCTGAGGAGGGGTTCTGTGTCTATATAAAAGTTACAAGGACACACACTGGTTATACAGGGAACTGGTACCACTCATGTAATTATAAGGGATAACGATCCCTACTGTAAATTATAAGGATATTAGAAGTCAATGTAGGAGTTCTGGTCCTATATAAAGGGAAAGGACACAGACCGAGTTATCAGGGAACGCTGGGTACCACTCATGTCTCTATAAGGGATTTCATGTATCCCCTATGTACATTATAAGGATTTAGGAAGTCACTGAGGAGTTCCTGTCTATATAAAGGTCAAGGACACAGACTGAGTATCGTCAAACTTGGGTACCCACTCATGTTTATAAGGGATAATGTATCCCCTACTGTAAAATAAGGATAAGAAGCACTGAGGAGTTCTGTGTTCTAATAAAGGTTACAAGGACACAGACTGAGTATACAGGGAACTCTGGGTGTATACCCCTTAGGTATTATAAGGATAATGTATCCTACTGTAAAGTATAAGGATATTAGGAAGGCACTGAGGAGTTCGTTGGCTATATAAAGGTACAAGGACCACACTGAGAGACAGGAACTCTGGGTACCACTCAGTGTATAAGGGATAATGTAGCACACTTCTGAAATTATCGGATATTAGAAGTCACAGGTCAGGGAACTCGGGCGAGCAGAGTCCCCCCGTTGGATGTGAAGGACGAGTTCAATCCTCTAAGTGACAGATAAAAAGATAATGATTCTGTGGTGCCACAAATTTGATTGTCGCCTGTGCATCTGCCAGGAATCTTCTTTGTGATGATAACAAGAAGTTGACTTGCAGTTTCCATTACTCGGCTCACTCTGTACCTTACAGGAAGCTGCATATAACCCAGAGGTAAACCAAGACGTGAGAATTCGCGCACTTCGCTATGGGATAAGAGTGGGAAATGGCTACCTGCAGCTGCTAGAAAGGTATTGGGGGTTGAGTGTCGCTTACAGTGAAACATCTCCTACCATCCACCCCAGCTTTACCCTCTCTCCATTCCCATTATTGGCCCGGGAGAGTTTATATTTTAATTTTACTTTGTTCAATCCTGTAGATCTGCAGGAAGACGAGCCCAGAGATGAAACGCAGTTGGCAGGATTCTCCAAAGCAAGTGCTAGGCGCAGTCTCAGGTTTAGCTGAGCTGATCCAGGCTGATGAAGCCATGAAGGTACTAGAGTCCTGCACGTTAACACGAGCAAACAAATCCAAGGTAACATCGGTCTTTAAAGTTTGTATTAAGGGGCTCCTACGGAATCTCTTAGGTCTTAGGTACAAAGGAGAAACCAGGGCTCGACATTTAACCCAGACTACCCTTTGCGGAAATATGTTAGAGACTTAATTTACATTAACGACTGCGGGGCCTATTTAATACATTGACCGACTGCAGCTATTTAATTACATCTGACCGAACTGCGTGGGGCTATTAAATACATAGACGCCGCGTGGGCTATTTAATATCATTGACAGACTTCGTGGGGGCTAGTAATACATTGACCGACTGCGTGGGCTATAAATACATTGACCGAGCCTGCGTGGGGCTATGTTTCACTATCTATTGACCGACCTGCCATGGCCTCTATTTATCTTACATGAAACGACGCCTGGACCTTACTTCACAAACACTGACCCGAACTGACTTGCTATGGCACTATTTTAACGTACATTGATACCGACTGACTGTTTGACTATTTACATATCATTGATCTTTTTCTGTAATGTGACTGACAGAACTAGGGAACGGTCTATTATGTGACTGACAGAACTAGGGAACGTTCTGTAATGTGACTGACAGAACTAGGGAACGGTCTATTATGTGCCATAACTTAAAGGGGATGACCATCGTATTTTACAAGTTTCTTTTTGACTGTTTTACTGAAGAGCAGGAGGTAAGTGCACTATCCCTTTCCTCCCATTCTTCAGTAAATCTTGCAGGAGAGCAGGTGACACTTACCCATGGACCCGCTCCAGCGCCAGCTTCTCTGACTGTCTCCGACACGTCCACGCTCCTTCGCACTGTTTGTGCATACACGCACAGTGTAAAGGACTGGGGATGCGTCGGAGTCTTTCTGCGGCACTGGAGCAGCGGGTAAGTGTCTCCTGC
>JAACNH010000323.1:191282-204599 GCA_019447015.1 Hymenochirus boettgeri
TTGATTCTAGCCACGCTTAGATCATTTTTTCTATTTCCCGGTTCCCCCTTTCCTCATCGGGGGAATTTATTCAGACTGAGAGTTTTCATTCCCATTTTTTTTTTGGTATTTTTCCCAGTCCTCTTCCGGCCCGACCATTTTGTCCTATTCCTTCTCTACCCTGGGAGTCCCGGGACCCCCCCTTTTCCCCCTCCCCCCCCCCCCCCTTGACCTGACAGCCAGCAGAACTCGGGAGACGGTACTGTAATTTTGTAATTCTGTGTTCTTAATGTGACTGACAGAACTAGGGAACGGTTGTATGTGAATGCGAACCTGAACCACTGACCAGAACTAGGAACGGTCTGTAATGTGACTGACAGACAGAAAGAGGGGGAACGGAACGGTCTGTAATGTGACTGACAGAAATAGGAAGGTCTGTAATGTGACTGACAGAACTAGGGCATGGTCTAATTAGTGACTGACAGAACTAGGGAACGGTCTGTAATTGTACTGACAGAACTAGGGAACGGTCTGTAATGTGACTGACAGAACTAGGGAACGGTCTGTAATGTGACGAAAGAACTAGGGAACGGTCTGTAATGTGACTGACAGAACTAGGAACGGTTCTGTAATGCGGAACTGGCAGAACTAGGGAACGGTCTTGTAATGGACTGACAGAACTAGGCAACGTCGTAATGTGACTGACAGAACTAGGGAACGGTCTATTATGTGACTGACAGAAATAGGGAACGTTCTTAATGTGACTGACAGAACTAGGGAACGTTCTGTAATGTGACTGACAGAAATAGGAACGGTTCTATATGTGGAGGACAGAACTAGGGAAAGTTCTAAGTGACTGACAGAACTAGGGAACGGTCTGTAATGTGACTGACACGAACTAGGGAACGGTCTGGTAATGTGGACTGGCAGAACTGGAACGGTCTGTAATGCGACTGACAGAACTAGGGAACGGTCTGTAATGCGACTGACGAAACTAGGGAACGGTCTGTAATGTGACTGACAGAACTAGGGAACGGTCTGTAATGTGACTGACAGAACTAGGGAACGGTCTGTAATGTGACTGGCAGAACTAGGGAACGGTCTGTAATGCGACTGACAGAACTAGGCAACGTTCTGTAATGTGACTGACAGAACTAGGGAACGGTCTATTATGTGACTGACAGAAACTAGGGAACGTTCTGTAATGTGGAAGACTGACAGAACTAGGGATACGGTCTGTTAATGCGACTGACAGAACTAGGGTACGTCTATAATGTGACGACGAACTAGGAACGGTCTATTATGTGACTGACAGAATAGGGAACGGTCTGTAATGTGATGACAGCAGAAAACTAGGAATGGTCCTGTATGTGACTGACCAGAACTAGGGACGGTCTGTAATGTGACTGACAGAACTAGGGAACGGTTTGTAATGTGACTGACAGAACTAGGGAACGGTCTGTAATGTGACTGACTGAACTAGGGAACGGTCTGTAATGTGACTGACAGAACTAGGGAACGGTCTATTATGTGACTGACAGAACTAGGGAACGGTCTGTAATGTGACTGACAGAACTAGGGAAAGGTCTGTAATGTGACTGACAGAACTAGGGAACGGTCTGTAATGCGACTGACAGAACTAGGGAACGGTCTGTAATGTAACTTACAGAACTAGGTAAAGGTCTGTAATGTGACTGACAGAACTAGGGATCGGTCTGTAATGTGACTGACAGAACTAGGGACGGTCTGTAATGTGACTGGCGAACTAGGGAACGGTCTGTAATGTGACTGACAGAATAGGGAAGGTCTGTAATGGACTGTCAGAACTGGGAATGTGTCTGTAATGTGACGAAGAACTAGGGAACGGTCTGTAATGGACTGACAGAACTAGGGAACGGTCTGTAATGTGACTGACAGAACTAGGGACGGTCTGTAAGAATGGGACTGACGAACTGACGGTGTAATGTGACGACAGAAACTAGGGAACGGTCTGTAATGTGACTGACAGAACTAGGGAACGGTCTGTAATGTGACTGACAGAACTAGGAACGGTCTGTAAGTGAAGCAATAGGGAACGGTCTGTAATGCGACTGACAGAACGGAACGGTCTGTAATGCAACTGACGGAACTAGGAACGGTCTGTAATGTGACTGACGGAACTAGGGAACGGTCTGTAATGTGACTGACAGACACTAGGGAATGGTCTGTAATGTGAAGACAGAACTAGGGAACGGTCTGTAATGTGACTGACAGAACTAGGGAATGGTCTGTAATGCGACTGACAGAACTAGGGAACGGTGCTGTAATGTGACGAAGCAGAACTAGGAAACGGTCTATTATGTGACTGACAGAACTAGGGAACGTTTCTGTAATGTGACTGACAGAACTAGGGAACGGTCTATTATGTGCCATAACTTAAAGGGGATGACCATCGTATTTTACAAGTTTCTTTTGACTGTTTTACTGAAGAGCAGGAGGTAAGTGCACTATCCCTTTCCTCCCATTCTTCAGTAAATCTTGCAGGAGAGCAGGTGACACTTACCCATGGACCCGCTCCAGCGCCAGCTTCTCTGACTGTCTCCGACACGTCCACGCTCCTTCGCACTGTTTGTGCATACACGCACAGTGTAAAGGACTGGGGATGTGTCGGAGTCTTTCTGCGGCACTGGAGCAGCGGGTAAGTGTCTCCTGCAAGATTTACTGAAGAACGGGAGGTAAGAGATCGTGCATTTACCTCCTGCTCTTCAGTAAAGCTGTATGTATTGTGTATGATAGATTGTGTTAACATTGACAACCAGGGACAATAAAGGGTTAATCATTGGTTTGTTGTTTTACCTCCATTTGACATGTGTCCTGATGTTAAAGTGTGTGGGGGAGACGAGATTCTATTCAGTTTAGTTTTTTTCCTACCTAACAGGCACTGGATGGGGCATTTAGTGATGAAAACCGAGTGAAATGTCGCAGTGCGACTGTCCCACTGATCCAGGCGGTAGAAAACCTCACGGCCTTTGCATCCAACCCAGAGTTTGCCAGCATCCCTGCTCAGATCTCACCTGAGGTTTGGAGCTCCTGTTTATTTACTTCCTCCTCCCCCGTCATCCTTCTGTTATCCAGGAAAACCTTTTCCTTTCCTTTGGCTCCTATTACAAGACTCTCCTTTTCTTTATCCATTTTCTGTCTGTCGGGTCCCTGCCTCTTATTTGTTAGTATCTTTCCTATGATTGATCGTTTTCCATTACAGGGCCTTCAAGCTATGGAGCCCATCATTCAGCCGCGAAGACCATGCTGGAGAGCTCTTCTGGCCTTATCCAAACTGCTCGTTCTCTGGCTGCCAACCCAAGGATCCGCCTCAGTGGTCAGGTGTGGCTGGTCATTCCCGCACCGTTCAGACTCCATTAAAAGGCTGATCACCAACATGAGGTTAGTCTCCCCCACTGTTCCTTCTTATGACCATCCAGTGACCTCATTCTCCATATTGGTCATTTCTCAGTTCATATATGCAGAACCCCATTGGTTTAATGGGATGTGTGTAGTAACCATCTAGTTCATCACAGAGATAAAGCACCAGGTCAGCTAGAATGTGACCAGGCCATTGAGCTGTTGAACCAGACAGTGCGTGAGCTTGACCAGGCCACTCTAGAAGCCATCAGCCAGCAGTTGGCTCCCCGGGAAGGCATCTCACAAGAGGTATGTACCATGTGGGCACCTACTGATACGTTAGCAGCACCAGAGTGTTGGGAAGATCATGTCTGAAATTCCTTTCTCTCCCCAGGCCTTGCACAACCAGATGCAGACTTCAGTGCAGGAGATCAGCAATCTGATTGAGCCCCTGGCAGCAGCAGCAAGAGCCGATTCATCACAACTCGGACACAAGGTGGCGTATAACAACATGGCAAATGTCAGCCCAAACAACTCTCTGGACATGTCTGAATCGCCCTTTCCTCCCTCTCTAGGTTTCCCAGATGGCTCAGTACTTTGAACCACTGACCCACGCTGCAATTGGAGCTGCTTCAAAAACCATTAACCACCAGCAACAGATGAATCTCTTGGACCAGACTAAAACCCTGGCAGAGTCGGCACTGCAGATGCTTTATACAGCTAAGGAGGCCGGAGGCAACCCCAAGGTGAGTATTGAATACTGGTATATAGTGTGACCATAAGGATGGACAATGACTGGTTACAGGGCTCTCCTCGTTGCCTCGTTGTACAGTTTCCTGGTACTGTCAATGTCGCTTCTTCTTGGCTACGTCAGGTTGCTGCGCACACACAGGAGGCTCTGGATGAGGCTGTTCAGATGATGCACGAGGCCGTAGATGACCTTAACGGGACGCTAAATGAAGCAGCGAGTGCGGCTGGAGCAGTCGGTGGGATGGTGGATTCCATTACTCATGCTATCAATAAGGTGGGTTATGTTTAAGCCAATACACAGGGTCTGCACCAGTTTGACTTTTCTACTAATCATTTACATTTGTGCATAGCTGGATGAAGAACCTGCCGGCGAGCGGAGGGATCCTTTGTAGATTATCAAACTACCATGGTGAAGACTGCAAAGGCCATTGCTGTAACTGTGCAAGAGATGGTACGTGGATATATATAGTGTTACAACTTAGGCCTATCCCTCTCCATCCCAATCACAGCCTGTCCTACACAGCCTATCCCTCCATCCCAATTATACCCTGTCCTACACAGCCTATCCCTCTCCATCCCAATTATACCCTGTCCTACACGCCATCCCTTCCATCCAATTATACCGTCCTACACGCCCCTATCCTCTCCATCCCAATTATACCTGTCCTACCAGCCTATCCCCTCATCCCAATCACGCCTGTCTACATCAGCCTATCCTCTCCATCCCAATATACCTGTCCTACACAGCCTATCCCTCTCCATCCAATTATACCTGTCTACAGGCCTATTCCTCTCCATCCCAATAATATCACCCTGTCCCTACCTCTACAGCGCCTATCCTCTCCATCCCAATTATACCTTTCCTACACGGCTATCCCTCTCCATCCCAATATACCCGTCGCTCACTACACGGCCTATCCCTCTCCATCCCAATTATACCTGTCCTACACGGCCTATCCCTCTCCATCCCAATTATACCCTGTCCTACACGGGCCTATCCCTCTCCATCCCAATTATACCCTGTCCTACACGGCCTATCCCTCTCCATCCCAATTATACCCTGTCCTACAACGGCCTTATCCCTCTCCATCCCAATTTACCTTCTACACGGCCTATCCCTCCATCCCAATTATACCCTGTCCTACACGGCCTATCCCTCTCCATCCCAATTATACCCTGTCCTACACGGCCTATCCCTCTCCATCCCAATTCCATTACCTGTCCTACACGGCCTATCCCTCTCCATCCCAATTATACCCTGTCCTACACGGCCTATCCCTCTCCATCCCAATTATACCCTGTCTACACGGCCTATCCCTCTCCATCCCAATTATACCCTGTCCTACACGGCCTATCCCTCTCCATCCCAATTATACCCTGTCCTACACGGCCTATCCCTCTCCATCCCAATTATACCCTGTCCTACACGGCCTATCCCTCTCCATCCCAATTATACCTGTCCTCAGGCCTATCCTATCCATCCAATTATACCTGTCCTACACGGCCTATCCCCTCCATTCCCCTTATACCCTGTCCCTACACGGCTATCCTCTCCATCCCAAATACCTGTCCACACGGCCTATTCCTCTCCATCCCAAATATTAACCTGTTCCTAAGCCTATCCCTCCCATCCCAATTATTACCCTGTCCTACACGCCTATCCCTCTCCATCCCAATTATACCTGTCCTACACAGCCTATCCCTCTCCATCCAATTATACACCTGTCCTACACAGCCTATCCCCTCCATCCCAATTATACCCTATCCTACACGGCCTATCCCTCTCCATCCCAATTATACCCTGTCCTCCATCCCAATTATACCCTGTCCTACACGGCCTATCCCTCTCCATCCCAATTATACCCTGTCCTACACGGCCTATCCCCTCCATCCCAATTAACCGTCCTACACGGGCTATCCCTCTCCATCCAATTATACCCTGTCCTACACGGCCTATCCCTCTCCATCCCAATTATACCCCTTTCCTACACGGCCTATCCCTCTCCATCCCAATTATACCTGTCCTACACGGCTATCCTCTCCATCCCAATTATACCCTGTCCTAACGGCCTATCCCTTCATCCCAATTATACCCTGTCCTACCGGACATCCTCTCCATCCCAATTATACCTGTCACTCACGGCCTATCCCTCTCCATCCAATTATACCCTGTCCTACACGGCCTATCCCTCTCCCATCCCAAATTATACCCTGTCCTACACGGCCTATCACTCTCCATCCCAATTATATACCTGTCCTACACGGCCTACCCTCTCCATCCCAATATACCCGTCCTACACGGCCTATCCCTCTCCATCCCAATTATACCTGTCCTACACGGCCTATCCTCTCCATCCCAATTATACCCTGTCCTACACGGCCTATCCCCTCCAATCCCAATTATACCCTGTCTCACACGGCCTTATCCCTCTCCATCCCCAATTATACCCTGTCCTATACACGGCCTATACCTCTGCCATCCCCAATTATACCCTGTCCTACACGGCCTTCCCTTCTCCATCCCATTATACCCTGTCCTACACGCCATCCCTCTCCATCCAATTATACCTGTCCTACACGGCCTATCCCTCATCCACAAATTATCACCTGTCCTACACGGCCTATCCCTCTCCATCCCAATTTACCCTGTCCATACACGGCCTATCCCTCTCATCCCAATTATACCTGTCTACACGCTATCCCTCTCCATCCCAATTATGTCACCCTACCCAACCTAACCCTGTCCCCATCCATCTCCATCCCAATTATACCCTGTCCTACACGGCCTATCCCTCTCCATCCCAATTATACCCTGTCCTACACGGCATATCCCTCTCCATCCCAATTATACCCTGTCCTACACGGCCTATCCCTCTCCATCCCAATTATACCCTGTCCTACACAGCCTATCCCTCTCCATCCCAATTATACCTTGTCCTAGGCATGTCCTATGGTGGAATCACAGCTGAGCTCTGTAATGGTCAATAAATGACAAACTTTCCAATTTAGGTCACTAAGTCTACAACTAACCCTGATGAACTGGGAACTCTGGCAAACCAACTGACCAATGAATATGGCCAACTTGCTCTCGAAGCAAAACCTGCAGCAGTGACGGCAGAAAATGAGGAGGTGAGATTGTCATGTACGTTGTTCCCACCGGTGTGACGTCCATTTGTACCATCATCTCTGTATTCCACCCCATGTGTGGTTGGTCCTTATCATAATCCTTCCACCATTCCTCTGAATATAAACCGTACCTTGTGTATCTCGTTGTCCTACTCTGTTGGTGTCCCCAAATAAATCTCCCAAGTAGACATCTCTAATCTCCGTTCCTCCTCAGATTGGTTCACACATTAAACAGCGAGTGCAGGAGTTGGGCCACGGCTGTACACAGCTCGTTACCAAAGCCGGTGCCCTCCAGTGCAGTCCCAATGACAGCTACACCAAGAAAGAACTAATAGAGAGCGCACGGCGAGTGTCGGAGAAGGTAAAGGGATTCTGTTGGCGGATTGAGATCCTCAGGATTCACAGCCCATAGGGATACTCTCTAATTCACCGTCTCTTTATTTACAGGTGTCACATGTGCTGGCAGCTCTTCAAGCTGGAAACCGCGGCACACAGGCTTGTATCACTGCCGCCAGTGCGGTGTCTGGTATCATCGCAGATCTCGACACTACCATCATGTTCGCAACTGCTGGAACACTCAACCGAGAGAACGCAGAGACCTTCGCTGATCACCGGTAAAGTAGAAGATATGGGATTTCGATTCCCATCCATTTAGGGCAGTAATTGAACGTATACACTACATTACTACCTTAATCAATAAAAGGATACGTTAAGGCTAGAATTACCTTTCTCGTAACCCAGATGTTTATTAAAACAAAGTATCCCTTACAGTTTCCTGTAAGTGCAGTGAGATGTGAAATCCTTTAGAACATTTGGTGATTTTTATCCAGGTCCTAAAAGTAGATGAAGAAAACCCAGTTAAACCAATGAAACAAAGTTTATTGAATTTAGCCATAAAAGTATTGGAAAGCATCCTCAAATAACGTATCAGCTTACGGCATGAATGGAGCTTTAGGAGTCTGGTGTGGGGGTTAGTTACGTTGTCATTGTATTTAAATGGACTGTGAATGGGATAATTAATGGTTTTATTTGCCATAAAACAAATCTAAAGGTGGGTGCGTACCTTTATCGTTAAAGTGGGAACCGTAGTTCCCAAGGACAGTTAAAATTTATCTCGCCCGCAGCCAACCCCTTTATTTTTAAGTATGGGAAGTCGAATATATATGTTATCTATGGATAATGCTTCGAACTGTGTGTAGAGGGATCCTAAAGATTCTGTCTGTCATCTTTTAAGGCTCTGTGTGTACCCAGCTTAAAGTAGTAGTTCAGCAATACCTTGGGCCTGTATCATCCATAACAAGAGCCATATTGTCTTGCAGAGAGGGAATCTTAAAGACCGCAAAGGCTCTGGTGGAAGATACAAAGGTCTTGGTCCAGAACGCGACCTCCAGTCAGGAGAAACTGGCTCAGGCTGCCCAGTCCTCTGTGACCACCATCACGCGACTTGCTGAAACGGTTAAGCTGGGAGCAGCCAGCTTGGGGGCAGAGGACCCAGAGACTCAGGTGGGTTAAGGAAGGCTGCGTTTTACCGTTTCCCTGTTGGTTGGAATTGTGTCCATGTACATTCTCCAGTGACTGTATGTGATTTCCTATAGGTCGTCCTGATCAATGCGGTAAAAGATGTGGCTAAGGCTCTGGGCGATCTCATCAGCGCTACAAAGGCTGCGGCTGGAAAATCCAGCGATGATCCATCAGTCTATCAGTTAAAGAACTCTGCCAAGGTTTGGAAATGAAACCGCGTGTGTCATTGGGCGGCTGGTTGGAGAGTAAAGGGGCAGAGACAGAGACGTGATTTGCTAAATGTGGTTAAGTGAGAGAATCTGCTCCTCGGCTAGATACTTCCAACAGAAAGGAAAAGATTTAGAGAGAATGAGAAGTAACGTAATAACTGGGGATGTGTCTGTAATAATGGTCAGAATGTGAGATCTTCTCTCTGTTCCCCAGGTCATGGTCACCAATGTAACGTCACTGCTAAAGACTGTGAAAGCTGTGGAAGATGAAGCCACAAAGGGTACGAGAGCGTTGGAGGCCACAATAGAGCACATCCGACAGGAGCTGGCGGTGAGGGCATCACTGGGTTAGGGGAATGGGCTGCCGGATACCTGTCATTTGGCTTAATGGGCGATCTTATGGCGTACGGAGCCTTCTCCCTAATGTCTTGTGTCCCTCACAGGTGTTTTCTTCTCCTGAACCACCTCCAAAGACTTCCACGCCTGAAGATTTTATTCGTATGACTAAAGGTATTACCATGGCAACAGCCAAAGCAGTGGCTGCCGGTAATTCTTGCCGCCAGGAGGATGTGATTGCCACGGCCAACCTGAGTCGGCGCGCCATAGCGGACATGCTGCGATCTTGCAAGGTGCCTAGTGATAAACATTGTAGTGTCTGATCTACAGAGCATAGAAATGGAACATAACCAAGGTTCCATCCATTATATAGTCTTTATTCTACAGATCCCCTTATTTGGATCCTTAACCCATGAAATGAAGATATTACAGATATAAATTGGTTTATCCAAATGGAAAAGTTCACGTTTGTGTTTAACAATTACAGCGCTGGGCCTTTTAACTAACATGGAGGAGAGTAAAAAAAAAAAAAAGTATTGAAGATTTAATAGGGAATGTATTTATTGTTCAGCTGGAGAGGAAATCCGATCATTTTAAAACCCTGGAGCTTCCTAGATACCTAAAATAGTGGATAATGTATCCCCCTACTGTAAATTATAAGGATATTAGAGGTCACTGAGGAGTTCTGTGTCTATATAAAGGAACAAGGACACAGACTGAGTTATACAGGGAACTCTGGGTACCACTCATGTATTATAAGGGATAATGTATCCCCTACTGTAAAATTATAAGGATATTAGAAGTCCACTGATGGGGTTCTGTGTAATATAAGGTTACAAGACACAGACTGAGTTATACAGGGAAACGTCGTGGGTACCATCAGTATTATAAGGGATAATGTACCCCTACTGTAACTAGAGGATCTTAGAAGTGCACTGAGGAGTGTTTCTGTGGTCTAATAAAGGTACACGTGACACGACTGAGTTATACAGGGAACTCTGGTAACAACTCAGATTATAAAGGGATAATGTATCCCCTACTGTAAATTATAAGGAATTAGAAGTCACGGAGGACGTTCGTGTCTATATAAAGGTACATGAGGACACAGACTGAGTTATACAGCGAACTCTGGGGTCCACTATGTTTATAGGGATAGTGATCCCCTACGTATATTATAAGGAATTAGAAGTCACTGAGGGGTTCTGTGTCCATAAAAGGACAAGTACACAGACGAGGTATACAGGGGAAACTCTGGGTGCCCACCTAAGGTATTATTGGGATAATTATCCCTAAGTAAAGTATAAGGATATAGAAGTCACGGAGGAGTTCGTGTCTATATAAAGGTTCAAGGACACAGGCTGAGTTATACAGGGAATCTGGGTAACAGTCATGATTTAATGGATACTGTATCCCCTACTGTAAATTATAAGGATATTAGAGTCACTGAGGAGTTCGTGTCTAATAAAGTACAAGACACAGACAGACTGGTTATAAAGGGAACTCTGGGTACCAGTCAGGTCTATAATGGATTAATGTATCCCCTACTGTAAATTATAAGGATTTAGAGGGCATGAGGAGTTCTGTGTCTATATAAAGGACAAGGGGGGGGGGGGGCACAGGGACTGAGTTAGACAGGGAACTCTGGGTACCACTCATGTAATTATAAGGGATAATGACCCCCTACTGTAAATTATAAGGATATAGAGGTCACTGACGGAGTTTCTGTGTCTATATAAAGTACAAGGACACAGACTGAGGTTTATCCAGGGAACCTCTGGGGTACACAATCATGTTATTATAAGGATAATAATGTACCCCCCTACGGTAAATTAGAAGGATATTTAGAGGTCACTGCGGGTTCTGGTGTCTATATAAAGGACAAGGACACAGACTGAGTTATATACAGGGAACTCTGGGTACCACTCGGGTATTATAAAGATAATGATCCCCTACTGTAAATTATAAGGATATAGAAGTCACTGAGGAGATCTGTGTCTATATAAGTAACAAGGACACATGACGGAGTTTACAGGAACTCTGGGTACCACTCATGTATTAATGGATAACTGTATCCCCTTACTGTACAATTATAGGATAATAGAGAGTCACTGAGGGTGCTGGTATATATAAAGGTATAAAAGGACACAGTACTGAGTTTCGTACAGGGACTCTGCGGTACCACTCATGTATCATATGGGAAAGATCCCTACGGAACTTATAAGGATATTAGAGGTCATGAGGAGTTATGTGTCTATATAAAGGTACAAGGGACACAGACTGAGTTATAAAGGGAACCTGGGTACCCTCATGGTATTATAAGGGATAATGTATCCCCCTACTGCTAAATTATAAGGATATAGAGAAGTCCTGAGGAGGGTTCTGTGTCTATATAAAGGAACAAGGACACAACTGGTTATACAGGGAACTGGTACCACTCATGTATTATAAGGATAACGTATACACTACTGTAATTATAAGGATATTAGAAGTCAATGAGGAGTTCTGGTCTATATAAAGGACAAGGACACGAGAGAGTTATCAGGGAACCTGGGTACCACTCAGGTTTATAAGGGATAATGTATCCCCTACTGTAAATTATAAGGATATTAGGAAGTCACTGAGGAGTTCTGTCTATATAAAGGTACAAGGACACAGACTGAGTTATACAGGGAAACTTGGGTACCCACTCATGTATTATAAGGGATAATGTATCCCCTACTGTAAATTATAAGGATAAGAAGCACTGAGGAGTTCTGTGTTCTAATAAAGGTACAAGGACACAGACTGAGTATTACAGGGAACTCTGGGTACCACCTTAGTATTATAAGGGATAATGTATCCTACTGTAAAGTATAAGGATATTAGAAGAACGGCACTGAGGAGTTCGTTGGCTATATAAAGGTAAAGGACACACTGAGTTATACAGGGAACTCTGGGTACCACTCAGGTTATAAGGGATAATGTACACACTCTGAAATTAAGGATATTAGAAGTCACAGGTCAGGGAACTCGGAGTCCCAGTTGGATGTGACAGGACGAGTTCAATCCTCTAAGTACAGATAAAAAGATAATTATCTTTGGTTCCACACATTTGATTGTCGCCTGTTCATCTGACATTAATCTTCTTTGTGACTGATCCAAGAAGTTGAACTTGCAGTTTTCCATTTACCTGCTCACTCTGTACCTTACAGGAAGCTGCATATCACCCAGAGGTAAACCCAGACGTGAGAATTCGCGCCACTCGCTATGGGAAAGAGTGTGCAAATGGCTACCTGCAGCTGCTAGAACACGTCTTGGTGGTGAGTGTCGCATTACAGTGACATCTCCTAACATTCCACCCAGCTTTACCCTTCTCTCCCATCCCATTGATTGGCCCCGGGAGTTTATATTTTATTTTACTTTGTCAATCCTGTAGATCTTGCAGAAGCCGAGCCCAGAGATGAAACAGCAGCTGGCAGGATTCTCCAAGCAAGTTGCAGGCTCAGTTACTGAGCTGATCCAGGCTGCTGAAGCCATGAAAGGTACTAGATTTCCTGCACCGTAACACAGACAAACCAATCCAAGTCACATCGGCTTCTAAAGTTTATTAAGGGCCTTCCTACTGCATCTCTTAGGTCTAGTTCACACAGAGCAACCAGGGCTCGATATTTCCAACCCAGACTACCCTTTGGGCATCTGTTAGAGAATTAATACATTGACCGACTGCGTGGCCTATTTAATACATTGACCGACTGCATGGCCTATTTAATACATTGACCGACTGCGTGGGCTATTAAATACATCGACCGACTGCGTGGGCTATTTAATACATTGACCGACTTCGTGGGCTATTTAATACATTGACCGACTGCGTGGGCTATTAAATACATTGACCGACTGCGTGGGCTATTTAATACATTGACCGACTGCATGGCCTATTTAATACATTGAACGACTGCATGGCCTATTTAATACATTGACCGACTGCATGGCCTATTTAATACATTGACCGACTGCGTGAGCTATTTAATACATTGAC
>JAACNH010000323.1:215117-258047 GCA_019447015.1 Hymenochirus boettgeri
AATAGGATAGGGTGAGATATATGGAGGGCTGTGTTGGATAGTGCTTTATAGGATAGGGTGAGATATATGGAGGGCTGTGTTGGATAGTGATTTATAGGATAGGGTGATATATATGGAGGACCTGGATGAATGAATATTACAGATATACCGTGACCTGGATGAATGAATATTACAGATATACCGTGACCTGGATGGATGAATATTACAGATATACCGTGACCTGGATGAATGAGAACCTTCACAAGCTTATGATAGAAAATGAAGCTTTCCAAGCACCATCCAACTTTCCTCCTGATCGACTGTTCAAGACTTTCAACCGGTCGGCAAGGAGGAAGGACTGTCGGTTGCGGCAAAAGCAGCTGTGTTCGTCACCATGCCCGAGCGTGCCATCCCATAAAGGACCATACGCTCAGCAATGGTTTTCCAACCTGTCCAATTGTGCATTTGTCCACTAGGAACCAGTACAATAATTCGTCCCGACCGACCTACACACTGAAATGTCGGTCGGTCGGATTGAATTATTGTATGGTGTGTAAGCATGATACAATACTGATTCTTGTAAGGCACACTGTTGTATACATACTAGAACAAAGACTTTTTGAAAATATACAGTTGTTATCTTTTGACCCATGCCTAGCAATGGTTGTCGTAAATAAACCAGTAAATACACATTCAATGATCACAGTAGGTAAAAGAAATAGCAAATGTTAAACGGTCAGACACACTTCACCTTAAGTGTCAATAGAGGGTCTGGTATAAATCGGGCATGGGAAGAGGTGACAAGGGTGGAAGATATATGAAGGGGCTGTGTTGGATAGTGCTTTATAGGATAGGGTGAGATATATGGAGGGGCTGTGTTGGATAGTGCTTTATATGATAGGGTGAGATATATGAAGGGGCTGTGTTGGATAGTGCTTTATAGGATAGGGTGAGATATACGGAGGGGCTGTGTTGGATAGTGCTTTATAGGATAGGGTGAGATATATGGAGGGGCTGTGTTGGATAGTGATTTATAGGATAGGGTGTGAGATATATGGAGGGGCTCTGTTGGATAGTGCTTAAGGATAGGGTGAGATATTGGAGGGCTGTGTTGGATAAGTGCTTATATGATAGGGTGAGATATATGAAGGGGCTGTGTTGGATAGTGCTTTATAGGATAGGGTGAGATATATGGAGGGCTGTGTTGGATAGTGCTTTATAGGATAGGGTAAGCAGCTTGAATTGGATCCTTTGCATGATGGGCAACAAAAGGAGGAGGGACTGACAGAGAGGAGAGACATTAAAGAAGTGAGAATATAAGTTATTGAGCCAGACAGCAGAGTTGAGGATGGATTGAAGTGGTGCCAGGCGGTTGTTTGGTAAACCACACAAGAGTGTGTTGCAGTAGTTGGAGTGGACAGGAGTTGGTAAGCGTGTTGACATGGGGTTTGAAGGAAAGCTCGGAATCTAGCGTTATTCCCGGACATGAGGAGATGGGGATATGGGTGTGATGTTAATAGTGAGACTAGGGAGGGGAACAGATCGTGAGGGTGGGAAAAGGACAAGTTCCATCTTGTCCATGTTTAGTTTGAGGAAGTGGGAGGACATGAAGGCAGAGATGGCGCTAAGGCAGTTGGGACCCGGGATGTCAGTGTGGGGAGATCTGTAGCAGAGATCTAAATTTGGGTATCATCCGCATACAGGTGATACTGGAACCCAAATGAACTAATGAGTTGTCCAAGGCCATGGGTGTAGATGGAGAAAGAAGAGGACCGAGTACCGAGCCTTGCAGAACCCCCACGGAGAGGGGGTGAGGGGTGAACATAAGAGTGGAAAACACTAAAGACCTACCAGAGAGATAGGAGGATAGCCAAGAAAGTGCAGTGTCCTGGATACCTAAGGAGGCCAGGATCTGAAGAAGTAGAGGGTGATCAACAGTATCAATAGCAGAGGACAGATCAAGAAGAATGAGCAAAGAGTAGTGACCTTTAGATTTAGCACTAAGTAGATCATTGGTCACTTTAGTGAGGGCAGTTTCCGTGGAGTGGTTAGGGCGGAAGAGAGAGTTAGTGGACAGGTGGCGAACCAGGTCAGCATAGACATGTCTCCTAGCTTAATTTATAATGAATCAAGCTAGGTGATGTTCCGTGATGGAAACCATGCATGATCAACCAGGCTAGGAGACCTTCCATGATAAAACAGGCCAGGAACAACTATGCATAATGAACCAGGTTAGCAGGCCTTGCTTAATGCCCCAGTCTAGGACAGTGCTTTGTCAGTCGTGGTTAGTAGGCTATGGATGCAAATCCAGGCTGAGAATCCTTTTTCACTGTTGTCGGCTTGTATATCAAAGCTAATGCTCTATTGTAGATAATTCTGATTTAAATGACAAGCCACGTACCTACCTAAAACTGCTGTTCGACACCTCACTGTAACATTCCTGCCCCCACACAGCAAGCAGACGAAACCTTGAATTTCGAGGAGCAGATCTTGGAGGCAGCAAAATCCATTGCAGCAGCTACCAGTGCTCTAGTAAAAGCCGCATCTGCTGCCCAGAGAGAGCTGGTGGCCCAAGGGAAGGTAAGAAAGTGTCCATGTCATACATTCATTCATCCTTTGTTTATATTGAGTTCTCTATGTCATATCTTTAATTTTATTATACTGTTACTTCATTCCCTAATACCATTTTCATGTTATCTAGGTTGGGGCTATTCCAGCCAATGCTGTTGATGATGGACAGTGGTCTCAGGGTCTTATATCTGCTGTAAGTGTGGAATGGTGGGAAAAACAAAATGAGTTCTGTTTGAGAAGAGATTCTGATTGGTTCTAGATGTTTATCATGGATGTATAATCATGTTTATTGACCCACAGGCTCGTATGGTGGCCGCAGCAACTAGCAATCTGTGCGAAGCTGCCAATTCAGCAGTGCAGGGCCACGCCAGTGAGGAAAAGCTCATTTCATCTGCCAAACAGGTGGCAGCTTCCACGGCGCAGCTTCTGGTGGCCTGTAAGGTGAAAGCTGATCACGATTCAGAAGCCATGAGAAGACTACAGGTGAGTTATGTTTGTGCACATGTCGCCACATCCTTGCCTGATACAATGGGGAGATCTGCCAGTTCCTTTTCCTGTGGTGGAATTGTATGGGTTTTGATGACTGTTCTTCTATGTCTGTGCAGGTTGCAGGCAATGCGGTAAAGCGAGCCTCGGACAACCTAGTGAAGGCTGCACAGAAGGCAGCTGCGTTCCAGGAACACGACGAGACCGTGGTAGTGAAGGAGAAAATGGTGGGAGGTATTGCTCAGGTGAGTAATTGTAAGATAAGATTATTATTACCTTTCCCAGTTATGTGTGGTATTATTGTAATTGTAAAGGCTTACTAAAAGCTTTATAACCAAATCCCTGAAATCTGCCAGAATAAAGGTGGCCATATATATGAACGATAATAGATAAATCCCATTGGGGAACGACAGGATTTACCTATTATCGTTAGTGTGTAGGGGATGTTGCCGACGAACGACCGTAGTCCGCATTCCAATCGATCGGGAATGACAGAAAATTTCCATTGGTTGGTATCGTCTCCCTTTACTTGAAGTAAATCAGCATGTGTATGGCCACCTTTAGAGTCCAGATCTTCGTGCTCCTCAGAACCTCCCAGGGTCCTTCTCCATCAGGGATCTGTCCAATTGTGAGGACGTTGTAGGTACCAGCAGATGAACTTGGGATCACAGCCCTTTGTTGACTTTGCAGATCATTGCAGCCCAGGAGGAGATGCTACGTAAGGAACGAGAGCTTGAGGAAGCCCGGAAGAAGCTAGCAATGATAAGGCAACAGCAATACAAGTTCCTTCCATCCGAGCTACGCGAGGACTTTCATAACTAAAGCCGCTGCCACTTCACTGCTCCTGCCGCGCCCACAGATACTCTGCTGAGTGGCTAACTGCTCACTAATTATTCCTCAAACTAATCGCCAGTCTCCTGGAGCGTTAGCACCTCCCACTGGGAAATGTCGGTGTTGCACTTCATTCCTGTTACATGACTTTAAACAGTTGGTATGGTCCAGAGGATCTTGTTTCTTTGTCTTTTCTCGGTCCTTACGGTTCAATTTCACGCTCTTGGTGCCTTATTGCCCCCTTTGCTGCCCCTTTCCTCCCCCATTGCTGCTACTGATGTCCTTTTGTCCACTTTGCTACCTCTGTAACGTTATTAACCTCATGCTGCCCTGATGCCTTATCGCCTCCCCCTGCTGCGTTTTCCTTTTGCTTCTCTTTGTGCAGCATTGGGATTGGATCAGTTTGTGTGTGTGTGTGTGTGACCTAAATACTGTGCCCCAAAGGTGGGTAACTTGCCCCCAGGGGGCTCTCTCTGCTTCTTCCTGAACTATTGCCTCAAAGTGCCTGAACTTGTGCAATCGAGAGTGTTACTGTGCCCTGCCCGGCTTTGTGCGATGGTAAATGTACAAAATACACCCCTTTTACATTTCTATGGGGATAAAGTCTCTATTTTTATGTTGCATAATGTTGGGATTTTTTTTAAATGTGTTAAGGGGCACCTGGAGGTGTCTCCGCCACCTTCCCCTATCCGAGGCTCCACCAGAAGTATTATAATCAATAAATATATTCACCGAAACATTCTGTGCATGTGATTTTACTGGTGGGAGGGGGAGGGGCACGGTAATCTGAAATGGATGTTAACAAATTCAAGAAGTCTGGCTGAAAAAACTGGGGAATTAGAACTAATAGCTTTGAAAGAAAAGATGAAAAAAATAATGTAATCGATACAGCAGAGAAATGTCTTAATAATTCACATGACTGGGTGGTAAATTTGGAAGAATGCTCCTTGTTAAGACAGGACAGGAAATAAGAAAGGAAGGGAAGAATTGAAAGCAAATCTAAAAGATGGGGATAAACGATAAGGCAGAAACAATATGGGTGGAGTCGTGTTACTGGAAACAAGAAAGTGGATAAATTAATTGTTGGTGTCTGTTATAAGCCACCAAATGCTAGTGAGGATGTGGAAATTCACCTCCATATATGAGCATTTTCTTTCACAGATTGTAGAAGTTCTTACTAGAAAAATGTGTTATTGGATCTGGTCATTTCACCCTGAGCTTATTATGGATATGAAGGTAATGGGAAGTTAGGTAATAATGATCATGAAATAGTGTCATATAATATGGGTTACAAAAGTGCACTGGGTTAACAAAAACTTAGGAAAGCTTAAAGATTAAAAAGAATCACTCCTCATAGACTGGGGTGATATGTTAAGTGTTTTTTAACTATTACACTACTAAACGTATACCTTTACGGAACAGGTGTAAAAAGATCTACTCCTGTCTGGCTTAATGCTCAGGTAAAAAAGGGAAATGGCAAAAATGAAAATGTCTTTTTTAAATCTAAAATCAGAGGGAACAGAACATCAATGAAGTAAAAAAGCTGTAATAAGGAGTGCTAGAAATCTATTAAATTAGCTAAACGAACTAGAGTAGCTAAAAAATTAAATATGCATAGCTGAACAAAGCAAGACCAACCCCAAATTGTTTTACAAATCTATCAATAGTAAAAAGATGGGGACAGAGAATGTGGGACCATTAAATAATGGGGCTAAGATGGTTATAGAAGATGCTGAAGGCTAATGTGTTAAATTTGTATTTTTCCCCTCTGTATACACTAGTATACTAGGGACTGTAATAATATGAAGGGGATAAATGAGGAATATTCACTCATATACATCCTTAAGAGAGTTTAGTCCAGTTTTATATAGATTATTGTACCTTATCTTTTTAGATTCACTTTTGTCTGGTGATGTGCAACTGGATTGGGAAAAAAAACAATGCAATGCCAATATTCAAAAAAGATAGTTGTTCCAAGCCTGGTAACTATAGACCTGTAAGCCTAACATCAGTGGTAGGGAAGGTGCTGGAAACTTTGTTACGGAATCATATCCTTGACTTTGTCTCCAGAACTTAGTAGTAGTCGGCATAGATTTATGGGAAGTAGCTTGTGCCAACAAAAGAGAGTATTCATTCAGCAGGTCCTTGAGTCACTTAAGTAGGCTCAATTGCACCTGAGGAAAGACTACACTGGTCTGAAACATGTCGTGCTGTGTCTCCTGAATAAATCACTGGTCTCTGGCTCTTGTGTGAAATTTTCTTTGAGCTTTGGAAATAGATTGTGCCAGACAAATTTACATGAAGAAGTATTAAGATTCTAGCGTAGCAGTGGATGTAGTTTACTTGGATTTTGATAAAGCTTTTGATACTGTGCCACATAGGCAGCTAATGTATAAATGGAGTTAAAAACATTTGTACATTGATAGAGAATTGTTTGTTGGATTGCGTACAGAATGGTGGAAAATGGAGATACACTTTTTACGGCTTAAGTTTTAAGTAGGGTGCCTCAGGGTTCTTGGGCCACTTCTATTTAATCTGTTTATAAATGACTCAAAAATGGATACTGAGAGCAGAGCTTTGGAAACTTCAAATGATGTGCAAGTGCTGCAAGCAGACCTAGATAGATTATCACAATGGGCAGTAGAATGGCAGATGAGATTCAATGTTGATAAATGTAAGGTGATGCATTTGGGATTTAATAATCCCTGTGCCACCTACACCATAAATAACTCTGTGTTAAGTGAATCTCGACTGGAAAAAGATTTGGGGGTTCTGGTAGATAACAGACTTAGCTATAGCAAACAATGCCAGGTAGCAACGGCTAGAGCTAGCAAGATATTGTCTTGTATAAAGAGGGGAATAGATTCAAGAGAGAAAAATATTATTCTCCCTCTTTACAAGACACTGGTAAGGCCTCATTTGGAATCCCATATACAAAAGAAGCGGCAATTGCATAAGATCACTTTATATAAATATATTAATGGGTCATATAATAAACTGGTGCATTTTTTTACAAAAAGATCATATCAGAGGACACGTGGACATCCTATAAGATTGGAAGAAAAGAAGTTTCATCTTCAGGTTAGGAAAAGTTTCTTTACAGTGAGAACGGTGAAACTGTGGAACTGTCTTCCAGCAGATGTGGTAATGGCAAGTTCATTGAATAGCTTTGAAAGTGGGCTAGATAAGTTTCTAAAATGAAACATATTTTAGAATTACTGGTATTAATACATATACTGTAGTTCTGGTTGGTACAGGGATACTATATAATATTGAGAATTGCTGGTATTAATACATATATTGTAGTTCTAGTTGGTACAGGGATACTATATAATATTGAGAATTACTGGTATTAATACATATACTGTAGTTCTGGTTGGTACGGGGATACTATATAATATTGAGAATTGCTGGTATTAATACATAAACTGTAGTTCTGGTTGGTACAGGGATACTATATAATATTGAGAATTACTAGTTCTGGTTGGTACAGGGATACTATATAATATTGAGAATTACTGGTATTAATACATATACTGTAGTTCTGGTTGGTACGGGGACACTATATATAAATGAGAATAACTGGTATTAATACATATACTGTTGTTATGGTTGGTACAGGAATACTATATAATATTGAGAATTACTGGTATTAATACATATACTGTAGTTCTGGTTGGTACAGGGATACTTTATAATGAGAATTACTGGTATTAAAACATATACTGTAGTTCTGGTTGGTACAGGGATAGTATATAATGAGAATTACTGGTATTAATACATATACTGTAGTTCTGGTTGGTACAGGGATACTTTATAATATTGAGAATTACTGGTATTAATACATATACTGTAGTTCTGGTTGGTAGGGGGATACTATATAATGAGAATTACTGGTATTAGTACATATACTGTAGTTCTGGTTGGTACAGGGATACTATATAATATTGAGAATTACTGGTATTAATACATATACTGCAGTTCTGGTTGGTACGGGAATACTATATAATATTGAGAATTACTGGTATTAATACATATACTGTAGTTCTTGTTGGTACAGGGATACTATATAATATTGAGAATTACTTGTATTAATACATATACTGTAGTTCTGGTTGGTACGGGGATACTATATAATATTGAGAATTACTGGTATTAATACATATATTGTAGTTCTGGTTGGTACGGGGATACTATATAATATTGAGAATTACTGGTATTAATACATATATTGTAGTTCTGGTTGGTACAGGGATACTATATAATATTGAGAATTACTAGTTCTGGTTGGTACAGGGATACTATATAATATTGAAAATTACTGTTATTAATACATATACTGTAGTTCTGGTTGGTACGGGGACACTATATAATATTGAGAATTACTGATATTAATACATATACTGTTGTTATGGTTGGTACAGGGATACTATATAATATTGAGAATTACTGGTATTAATACATATACTGTAGTTCTGGTTGGTACAGGGATAGTATATAATATTGAGAATTACTGGTATTAATACATATACTGTAGTTCTGGTTGGTACAGGGACACTTTATAATATTGAGAATTACAGGTATTAATACATATACTGTAGTTCTGGTTGGTAGGGGGATACTATATAATGAGAATTACTGGTATTAATACATATACTGTAGTTCTGGTTGGTAGGGGGATACTATATAATGAGAATTACTGGTATTAATACATATACTGTAGTTCTGGTTGTTACCGGGATACTATATAATATTGAGAATTACTGGTATTAGTACATATACTGTAGTTCTGGTTGGCACAGGGATACTATATAATATTGAGAATTACTGGTATTAATACATATACTGTAGTTCTAGTTGGTGCAGGGATACTATATAATATTAAGAATTACTAGTTCTGGTTGGTACAGGGATACTATATAATATTGAAAATTACTGGTATTAATACATATCCTGTAGTTCTGGTTGGTACGGGGATACTATATAATATTGAGAATTACTGGTATTACGGTAATACATATACTGTTGTTCTGGTTGGTACAGGGATACTATATAATGAGAATTACTGGTATTAATGCATATACTGTAGTTATGGTTGGTACGGGGATACTATATAATATTGAGAATTACTGGTATTAATACATATACTGTAGTTCTGGTTGGTACAGGGATACTATATAATATTGAGATCTACTGGTATTAATGCATATACTGTAGTTCTGGTTGGTAGGGGGATACTATATAATATTGAGAATTACTGGTATTAATATATATACTGTAGTTCTGGTTGGTACAGGGATACTATATAATATTGAGAATTACTGGTATTAATACATATACTGTAGTTCTAGTTGGTACAGGGATACTATATAATATTGAGAATTACTGGTATTAATACATATACTGTTGTTATGGTTGGTACAGGGATACTATATAATATTGAGAATTACTGGTATTAATACATATACTGTAGTTCTGGTTGGTACAGGGATAGTATAAAATATTGAGAATTACTGGTATTAATACATATACTGTAGTTCTGGTTGGTACAGGGACACTTTATAATATTGAGAATTACAGGTATTAATACATATACTGTAGTTCTGGTTGGTAGGGGGATACTATATAATGGGAATTACTGGTATTAATACATATACTGTAGTTCTGGTTGGTAGGGGGATACTATATAATGAGAATTACTGGTATTAATACATGTACTGTAGTTCTGGTTGGTAGGGGGATACTATATAATATTAAGAATTACTGGTATTAATATATATACTGTAGTTCTGGTTGGTACAGGGATACTATATAATATTGAGAATTACTGGTATTAATACATATACTGTAGTTCTAGTTGGTACAGGGATACTATATAATATTGAGAATTACTGGTATTAATACATATACTGTTGTTATGGTTGGTACAGGGATACTATATAATATTGAGAATTACTGGTATTAATACGTATACTGTAGTTTTGGTTGGTACAGGGATACTATATAATATTGAGAATTACTGGTATTAATACATATACTGTATTTCTAGTTGGTACAGGGATACTATATAATATTGAGAATTACTGGTATTAATAAATATACTGCAGTTCTGGTTGGTACGGGAATACTATATAATATTGAGAATTACTGGTATTAATACATATACTGTAGTTCTGGTTGGTACGGGGATACTATATAATATTGAGAATTAATGGTATTACGGTAATACGTATACTGTAGTTCTGGTTGGTACAGGGATACTATATAATGAGAATTACTGGTATTAATACATATACTGTAGTTATGGTTGGTACGGGGATACTATATATTGAGAATTACTGGTATTAATACATATACTGTAGTTCTGGTTGGTACAGGGATACTATACAATGAGAATTACTGGTATTAATACATATACTGTAGTTCTGGTTGGTAAGGAGATACTATATAATATTGAGAATTACTGTATTAATACATATACTGTAGTTCTGGTTGTTACGGGGATACTATATAATATTGTGAATTACTGGTATTAATACATATACTGTAGTTCTGGTTGGTACGGGGATACTATATAATATTGAGAATTACTGGTATTAATGCATATACTGTAGTTCTGGTTGGTACGGGGATACTATATAATATTGAGAATTACTGGTATTAATACATATACTGTAGTTCTGGTTGGTACAGGGACACTTTATAATATTGACATCACTAGTGGAATCTGCTCCTGAATTCTAGGTTTAACCTGGTGTGTGCAGTAGATGGCAGTGTAACGTAACATACACAGTTTCACCGTTCTCACTGTAAAGAAACCTTTCCTAACCTGAAGATGAAACTTCTTTTCTTCCAATCTTAAAGGATGTCCACCCCTCAAACTAAAGTTTGGTATGCTGCAGGAAATAGCTATAAACCATGACCTCCCCAAATGTACCTACCAACCTTCGTTCCCTCGCTGCGTCCTGCCTGTTTTCTGTGCATGGAAAACAAACAAAAGGGGCTCGACTGGCATCCGTTCCTGTGTATTTGCAGGGGAATAGCAGAAGAAATATAAAGGTTTAAGATCTGAGTGTGGGAAAGTGGGTATGGTGGGAATTCTGGTTGTGAATTGCCAATCACCATAATTAACATTTCAGGAATGTATTAAATATGTCCGTAAAACAATATGCACTTTATTTTCAAGCCGTGCAGCTATCCTATTGGCCTCTGCTGCAGGGGCCCGAGTCATCCTGTACCCCAAGAAGGAATACACGTAATCCCCAGAGGTAGAGGGTCAAGTGCTCACTTGCTTGTGCAAAAACGTTGCTGTTGAAAAACAGAAATCACCTTTCTGTGGATTTATTTCCACTTGGAATATCAACTGTGTCCACCTATGACACTGCAATATTATATTCTATATCCACCTTATATTCAATGCAGGGTCAGGGAAATCATGGAACAAAGCAATAAGTGTGGGGGGGTCGATTGTTCCAGGCTGTTACACTGTAACCTTTACCTGTTTGTGTATTTTATATGTTGCTTTGTTGACTATAGATATTTCCTTTTATTAGTAACTCCGCCATGTAGTAGTATTAAACCCACTGTTACTCTCATGACTTATTACCGCCTGTGTTCATATTTAATATAAAGATTGGAATAGTTTACATTGTTCTACTCGGCCAGATGTATTTTATAAAACTGTCCCTGTTATATCTCAAAGCCTATGTATTGTAATGAAAAGGGACTCATTACTGCCAATGTCCCATAAAAGATTCCAAGGACATAGCAGATGGAAGTGGGTGAGAGTCTAATGATGTGTACCTGGAAATATTATGATTATTGTGGATTTATATAGCGCCAACATCTTCCGTAGCGCTTTACAATTACATGTGTACATTCACATCAGGCCCTGTCCCGAAGAGCTTACAATCTAATCACATTTATTTGACACATACAACCTATCAGTATGTCATTATGATTGTGGGGGAAACCGGAGTGCCCGGAGGAAACCCACCCAAACACGGGGAGAACATACAAACTCCTTGCAGATGTGTCCAATGGCGCTGGAAGGTATCTGTGCTAACCACTAAGCCACCATCAATGGTTTGAATTATCTGCTATAATCCTCACCTTTCCGTCTGTAGAAATCGTTGGCTTTGTACACATGGTAAGAGGAAGAAAGGTCAGCTGAGTTGAATCACTGTCGGACGCGGCCAAAGCGTTTATTTTTCTTGTTCGCCTGCTCGTCCGGATCAGATATGCCAGTAAATCGTTGCCCATCGTGCAGTCTTCTATGGAACCACATGATTGGTTATGATTTACCGGCATATAGTACAGTATAGTATATACATATCACCCGTGACACAGTCCATATACACACGTACACCTATTCCATACACACAGTGACACCTATTCCATACACACAGTGACACCTATTCCATATACACACAGTGACACCTATTCCATATACACACAGTGACACCTATCCATATACACACGTGACACTATTCCATACACCAGTGACACCTATTCCATATCACACAGTGCACCTTTCATACACCAGTGACACCTATTCCATAACACACAGTGACACCTATTCCATATACACACGTGACACCTATTCCATACACACATGACACCTATTCCATACACACATGCCACCCTTATTCCATACACCACGTGACACCTGTTCCATATACACACACAGTGACACCTATTCCATATACACACATTGACCCTTTCATAACACACAGAGACACCCTATCCATACACACAGTGAACCTATTCCATATCACACAGTGACACCTATTCCATATACCACAGTGACACCTATTCCATACACACAGATGACACCCTATCCATACACACAGTGACACCTATTCCATACACACGTGACACCTATCCATACACACAGTGACACCTATTCCATATACACACAGTGACACATATTCCATATACACACAGTGACACCTATTCCATATACACACAGTGACACCTATTCCATATACACAGTGACACCTATTCATATACACACAGTACACCTATTCCATATACAACAGTGACACCTATTCCATATACACACAGTGACACCTATTCCATATACACACAGTGACACCTATTCCATACACACAGTGACCCCTATTCCATGACACACAGTGACACCTATTCCATACACACAGTGACACTATTCCATACACCAGTGACACCTATTCCATACACACAGTGACACCTATTCCATATACACAGTGACACCTATTCCATACACCCAGTGACACCTATTCCATATACACACACAGTGACACCTATTCCATATACACAGTGACACCTATTCCCACACACAGTGACACCTATTCCATGTACACAGTGACACCTATTCCATATCACACAGTGACACCTATTCCATGTACACAGTGACACCTATTCCATACACACAGTGACACCTATTCATATACACACAGTGACACCTATTCCATGTACACAGTGACACCTATTCATACACACAGTGACACCTATTCCATGATACACAGTGACACCTATTCCATACACCAGTGACACCTATTCCTATAACAACACAGTGACACCTATTCCATATACACAGTGACACCTATTCCACACACCACAGTGACACCTATTCCACACACACAGTGACACCTATTCCATATACACAGTGACACCTATTCCATACAACAGTGACACCTATTCCACACAACAGTGACACCTATTCCATACGCACACAGTGACACCTATTCCATATACACAGTGACACCTATTCCATATAAACAGTGACACCTATTCCATATACACAGTGACACCTATTCCATATACACACAGTGACACCTATTCCATATACACACAGTGACACCTATTCCATATACACAGTGACACCTATTCCATACCACAGTACCCTATTCATAACACACGTACCATTCTAGACACCAGTGACACTATTCCATATACACACAGTGACACCTATTCCATTACACACAGTGACACCTATTCCATATCACACGTGCACCTATGCCATCACAGTGACACCTATTCCATACACACAGTGACACCTATTCCATATACCACATGACACCTATTCCATACACACGTGACACCTATTCCATATACACACAGTGACACCTATTCCATACACACAGTGACACCTATTCCATACACACAGTGACACCTATTCCATATACACACAGTGACACTATTCCTATACACTGACCCTATTCCATACACAGGCACTATTCCATATACACACAGTGACACCTATTCCATATACACAGTGACACCCTATTCTCATACACAGTACACCTATTCCATATACACACAGTGACACCTATTCCATATACACACAGTGACACCTATATCCATATACACACAGTGACACCTATTCCATACACACAGTGACACCTATTCCATACACACAGTGACACTATTCCATACACACAGTGACACCTATTCCATACACACAGTGACACCTATTCCATACACACACGTGACACCTATTCCATACACACAGTGACACCTATTCCATATACACAGTGACACCTATTCCATAACACAAGTGACACCTATTCCATATACACAGTGACACCTATTCCATATACACACAGTGACACCATTCCATTATACACAGTGACACCTATTCCATATACACAGTGACACCTATTCCATATACACACAGTGACACCTATTCCATACACACAGTGACACCCTATTCCATACACACAGTGACACCTATTCCATATACACAGTGACACCTATTTCATATACCACAGTGACACCTATTCCATACACACAGTGACACCTATTCCATATACACAGTGACACCTATTCCATATACACACAGTGACACCTATTCCATACACACAGTGACACCTATTCCATACACACAGTGACACCTATTCCATATACACATGACACCTATTCCATATACACAGTGACACAACTATTCCATATACACACAGTGACACCTATTCCATATACACAGTGACACCTATTCCATATACACACAGTGACACCTATTCCATATACACACGTGACACCTATTCCATATACACAGTGACACCTATTCCATATACACAGTGACACCTATTCCATACACACAGTGACACCTATTCCATACAGTGAAACCTATTCCATATACACAGTGACACCTATTCCATACACACAGTGACACCTATTCCATATACACACAGTGACACCTATTCCATATACACAGTGACACCTATTCCATATCACCAGTGACACCTATTCCTATACACCAGTGACCCTATTCCATATACACACAGTGCACCTATTCCATATACACAGTGACACCTATTCCATATACAACAGTGACACCTATCATACACTGACACCTATTCCATATACACAAGTGACACCTATCCATATACACACAGTGACACCTATTCCTATCACACAGTGACACCTATTCCATACACACATTGACACTATTCCATACACACAGATGACACCTATTCCATACACATGACACTATTCATACACAGTGACACCTATTCCATATACCCATGACACCTATTCCAATACACACAGTGACACCTATTCCATATACACCACAGTGACACCTATTCCTACACAACAGTGACACCTATTCCATACACACAGTGACACCTTTCCAATACCATGACACCTATTCCATATACACACAGTGACACCTATTCCATACACACAGTGACACCTATTCCATATACCACAGTGACACCTATTCCATATACACACAGTGACACCTATTCCATATACACAGTGACACTATTCCATATACACACAGTGACATCCTCACCTATTCCATATACACACAGTGACACCTATTCCATATACACACAGTGACACCTATTCCATATACACACAGTGACACCTATTCCATATAACACAGTGACACCTATTCCATATACACACGTGACACCTATTCCATATACACAAGAGCCCCTATTCCATATACACACAGTGACACCTATTCCATATACACAAATGACACCTATTCCATATCACACAGTGACACCTATTCAATACACACAGTGACACCTATTCCATATACACACAATGACACCTATTCCATATACACACAGTGACACCTATTCCATACACACAGTGACACCTATTCCATATACACACAGTGACACCTATTCCATATACACGTGACACCTATTCATACACACATGACACCTATTCCATATACACACAGTGACACCTATTCCATATACACACAGTGACACCTATTCCACACACACAGTGACACCTATTCCACACACACAGTGACACCTATTCCATACACACACAGTGACACCTATTCCATACACACAGTGACACCTATTCCATATCACACGTGACACCTATTCCATAACACACAGTGACACCTATTCCATATACACACAGTGACACCTATTCCATACACACAGTGACACCTATTCCATATACACACATTGACACCTATTCATATACACACAGTGACACACTATTCCATACACACAGTGACACCTATTCCATATACACAGTGACACCTATTCCATATACACACCGTGACACCTATTCCATATACACAGTGACACCTATTCCATATACACACAGTGACAACTATTCCATACACACAGTGACACCTATTCCATACACAGTGACACCTATTCCACACACACAGTGACACCTATTCCATATACACACAGTGACACCTATTCATATACACAGTGACACCTATTCCATAACACAGTGACACCTATTCCATACACACAGTGACACCTATTCCATACACACACAGTGACACCTATTCCACATACACAGTGACACCTATTCCATATACACATAAACGGAGACTTTCACACACACACCTTAGTTGTACCACACACACACACACCACTGTGCTCCTCTCCTCCCCTGTGGGGGTTCGATGCCGTCACTCTCACTCTAATCTACATATAAGGGAATCAGTGAAACATTAGAAAATCCAGACATCTCCCAAAGCCAAATATGTGACTGAACATTGTAGTTCAGCTGTCTTCCCTTCCCCCACCCTCCCTTCCCTCTCTCATTCCATTTCTCAACAGATTGTCAGCTTCTGGGACCTGCCTCCCCTTCATATTGGTCCCATCAGGTGCCCCTCATTGTAACCCCTAAAGATGTGTTAACCCTGTAGTGATTCTGTCCGGGGACAGCACTGCCCATCCCTGGTTATCAGCATTGGGGAACTACTGTATATGTTGTAAGTTACTGTGCGGAATCATTGGGAGACCCTGGGCACAGTGATCAGAGGCACCAAGGTAAACTTTATTTCTACAAAGTACAGACAGCAGAGGGCCCTCAGAATAGAGATTGGAGGGCCCCTTAGTACAGACAGCAGAGGGCCCTCAGAATAGAGATTGGAGGGCCCCTTAGTACAGACAGCAGTGGGCCCTTTAGAATAGAATTGGAGGGCCCCCAGTACTGAAAGCAGTGGGCCCTTTAGAATAGAGATTGGAGGGCCCTCAGTACTGAAAGCAGTGGGCCCCTTAGAATAGAGATTGGAGGGCCCTTCAGTACTGAAAGCAGTGGGCCCTTTAGAATATAGATTGGAGGGCCCTATCTGTCAGTCTGGATCCGTCTCCACCTGCCCCCTGTTTTTCCACATTCAGACTGCCTGTTCCTTACATGGGAAATCTTTTACACATTCCTGACATTCTGAAAGTTGAACCAGTGAATCAACCCAAATAAAGCGGGTGAATGTGGGGATGTTGTCTGACTGTAAGCTCCATGGGCAAGTCCCTATCATAATCTTCCTCCTGTCGGAATGTGCCCGTTCCCTCGCCCAGTATCTGGGGGTATAAAGACCAACACACCGTTTATATGGCCAATAATCTAACACATGTAGAGACCCCCATATCCTGATTATGTTTCTGCTGGATGGCTATACAGTATCAGGGCTCCCCTTTTATAAAAAACAAGCTGCTGGGTTTCTGTCTGTGGGAGGACAGGCTAACAATCTTATCTCGGGTGTAATCCCAATGCACCCTACAGTGGGAGGGGAAGACACATGACTCAAAACTTACGTTTGATTTCAACACCCTGCAGTGGAGTTGCAAATGGAACAGGAATTCCCAGTCTCTGATTGAGAGGGAAGATGAATTAGGGTGTCTGAGGAATTCACCCCCCCTTCCCCTCCCTCTGAGCTCAGACAAAGCACAGGACTTACATGGAGTGGCTGAGACTCCAATATTTATATATATTTATATACAGCAGCCAGGGGAAAAGAGAGGGGGATCCTGACATCATCACAAATAGTGGAGGGGTGAGGGTTACACAATGTGGGTAAAGGAGAAGAGGGGATAAGACCAGCACTTTGCTCAATCAAATCCAATTAAACAAACTCAGTGGCTGTGACTCAGGAAAAATCCCCCCAAAACCTCATTCTGAATAACAACGGAGGTTTCACCTACTGAGTACGGCAGGGACAGTAAATAAAACTTCATAGAGGGACACACAGACAGACAGGAATACTGACACATGGACACTTTTCAGGTTTATATAAAACACACAGGGTGGTGTATTAAGAGTTCGGCGGTGTACACACGGTAAGATTTTTCTGTGTATTGGTCAGTCCGAAAAACTGCAGTGACTGTTTTTTGTCAGTCGCCTGTTCGTCCAGATCGGATCCAGGGAAATTTCCCATTGCCACTTGGAGTCAGGAAGGAATTTTTTTCCACTTCATAAATTTGGTGGGTTTTTTGCCTTCCTCTGGATCAACAGTTAGGCAGGAAAAGAGATATTGCTAGATGGGTTGGACTGGATGGACGTATGTCTTTATTCAACCTCTATACTATACTGTACTATACTATATTATATACTATACTAATACTGTAACTATACTATATTATATACTATATCTGTACTTAACTTCTCACTGTAAAGAAACCTTTCCTAACCTGAAGATGAAACTTCTTTTCTTCCAATCTTAAAGGATGTCCACCCCTCAAACTAAAGTTTGGTATGCTGCAGGAAATAGCTATAAACCACGACCTCCCCAAATGTACCTACCAACCTTCGTTCCCTCGCTGCGTTCTGCCTGTTTTCTGTGCATGGAAAACAAACAAAAGGGGCTCGACTGGCATCCGTTCCTGTGTATTTGCAGGGGAATAGCAGAAGAAATATAAAGGTTTAAGATTTGAGTGTGGGAAAGTGGGTATGGTGGGAATTCTGGTTGTGAATTGCCAATCACCATAATTAACATTTCAGGAATGTATTAAATACAGAGGTAGAGGGTCAAGTGCTCACTTGCTTGTGCAAAAAAGTTGCTGTTGAAAAACAGAAATCACCTTTCTGTGGATTTATTTCCACTTGGAATATCAACTGTGTCCACCTATGACACTGCAATATTATATTCTATATCCACCTTATATTCAATGCAGGGTCAGGGAAATCATGGAACAAAGCAATAAGTGTGGGGGGGTCGATTGTTCCAGGCTGTTACACTGTAACCTTTACTTGTTTGTGTATTTTATATGTTGCTTTGTTGACTATAGATATTTCCTTTTATTAGTAACTCCGCCATGTAGTAGTATTAAACCCATTGTTACTCTCATGACTTATTACCGCCTGTGTTCATATTTAATATAAAGATTGGAATAGTTTACATTGTTCTACTCGGCCAGATGTATTTTATAAAACTGTCCCTGTTATATCTCATAGCCTATGTATTGTAATGAAAAGGGACTCATTACTGCCAATGTCCCATAAAAGATTCCAAGGACATAGCAGATGGAAGTGGATGAGAGTCTAATGATGTGTACCTGGAAATATTTTGATTATTGTGGATTTATATAGTGCCAACATCTTCCGTAGCACTTTACAATTACATGTGTACATTCACATCAGGCCCTATCCCGAAGAGCTTACAATCTAATCACATTTATTTGACACATACAACCTATCAGTATGTCATTATGATTGTGGGGGAAACTGGAGTGCCCGGAGGAAACCCACCCAAACACGGGGAGAACATACAAACTCCTTTCAGATGTGTCCAATGGCGCTGGAAGGTATCTGTGCTAACCACTAAGCCACCATCAATGGTTTGAATTATCTGCTATAATCCTCACCTTTCCGTCTGTAGAAATCGTTGGCTTTGTACACATGGTAAGAGGAAGAAAGGTCAGCTGAGTTGAATCACTGTCGGACGCGGCCAAAGCGTTTATTTTTCTTGTTCGCCTGCTCGTCCGGATCAGATATGCCAGTAAATCGTTGCCCATCGTGCAGTCTTCTATGGAACCACATGATTGGTTATGATTTACCGGCATATAGTACAGTATAGTATATAGTATAGTACAGTATAGTATATAATATAGTATAGTACAGTATAGTATAGTATATAATATAGTATAGTACAGTATAGTATAGAGGTTGAATAAAGACATACGTCCATCCAGTCCAACCCATCTAGCAATATCCTCATTTCCTGCCTAACTGTTGATCCAGAGGAAGGCAAAAAACCCACCAAATTTATGAAGTGGAAAAAAATTCCTTCCTGACTCCAAGTGGCAATGGGAAATTTCCCTGGATCCGATCTGGACGAACAGGCGACTGACAAAAAACAGTCACTGCAGTTTTTCGGACTGACCAATACACAGAAAAATCTTACCGTGTGTACACCGCCGAACTCTTAATACACCACCCTGTGTGTTTTATATATAACCTGAAAAGTGTCCATGTGTCAGTATTCCTGTCTGTCTGTGTGTCCCTCTATGAAGTTTTATTTACTGTCCCTGCCGTACTCAGTAGGTGAAACCTCCGTTGTTATTCAGAATGAGGTTTTGGGGGGATTTTTCCTGAGTCACAGCCACTGAGTTTGTTTAATTGGATTTGATTGAGCAAAGTGCTGGTCTTATCCCCTCTTCTCCCTTTACCCACATTGTGTAACCCTCACCCCTCCACTATTTGCTGATGATGTCAGGATCCCCCCTCCTCTCTTTCCCCTCTGGCTGCTGTATATAAATATATATAAATATTGGAGTCTCAGCCACTCCATGTAAGTCCTGATGCTTTGTCTGAGCTCAGAGGGAGGGGAAGGGGGGGTGAATTCCTCAGACACCCTAATTCATCTTCCCTCTCAATCAGAGACTGGGGAATTCCTGTTCCATTTGCAACTCCCACTGCAGGGTGTTGAAATCAAACGTAAGTTTTGAGTCATGGTGTCTTCCCCTCCCACTGTAGGGTTGCATTGGGATTACACCCGAGATAAAGATTGTTAGCCTGTCCTCCCACAGACAGAAACCCAGCAGCTTGTTCTGTTTTATAAAAGGGGAGCCCTGATACTGTATAGCCATCCAGCAGAACATAAATCAGGATATGGGGAGTCTCTACATGTGTTAGATTATTGGCCATATAAACCGGTGTGTTGGTCTTTATACCCCCAGATACTGGGCGAGGGAACGGGCACATTCCGACAGGAGGAAGATTATGATAGGGACTTGCCCATGGAGCTTACAGTCAGACAACATCCCCACATTCACCCGCTTTATTTGGGTTGATTCACTGGTTCAACTTTCAGAATGTCAGGAATGTGTAAAAGATTTCCCATGTAAGGAACAGGCAGTCTGAATGTGGAAACCAGGGGGCAGGTGGAGACGGATCCAGACTGACAGATAGGGGCCCTCCAATCTATATTCTAAAGGGCCCACTGCTTTCAGTACTGAAGGGCCCTCCAATCTCTATTCTAAGGGGCCCACTGCTTTCAGTACTGAGGGGCCCTCCAATCTCTATTCTAAAGGGCCCACTGCTTTCAGTACTGGGGGGCCCTCCAATCTCTATTCTAAAGGGCCCACTGCTGTCTGTACTAAGGGGCCCTCCAATCTCTATTCTGAGGGCCCTCTGCTGTCTGTACTAAGGGGCCCTCCAATCTCTATTCTGAGGGCCCTCTGCTGTCTGTACTTTGTAGAAATAAAGTTTACCTTGGTGCCTCTGATCACTGTGCCCCAGGGTCTCCCAATGATTCCGCACAGTAACTTACAACATATACAGTAGTTCCCCCAACTGCTGATAAACCAGGGATTGGGCAGTGCTGTCCCCGGACAGAATCACTACAAGGGTTAACACATCTTTAGGGGGTTACAATGAGGGGCACCTGATGGGACCACATATGAAGGGGAGGCAGGGTCCCAGAAGCTGACAATCTGTTGAGAAATGGAATGAGAGATGGAAGGGAGGGTGGGGGAAGGGAAGCAGCTGAACTACAAATGTTCAGTCACATATTTGGCTTTGGGAGATGTCTGGATTTTCTAATGTTTCACTGATTCCCTTATATGTAGATTAGAGTGAGAGTGACGGCATCGAACCCCCACAGGGGGAGAGAGAGGAGCACAGTGTGTGTGTGTGTGTGTACAACTAAGGTGTGTGTGTGAAAGTCTCCGTTTATGTGTATATGGAATAGGTGTCACTGTGTATGTGGAATAGGTGTCACTGTGTATGGAATAGGTGTCACTGTGTGTATGGAATAGTTGTCACTGTGTGTATATGGAATAGGTGTCACTGTGTATATGGAATAGGTGTCACTGTGTGTATATGATAGGAATTGTCAATGTGTGATATGACATAGGTGTCACGGTGTGTATGGAATAGGGGTCACTGTGTGTATATGAATAGGTGTCACTGTGTGTATATGGAATAGGGTGTTCAGTGTGGTATGGAATAGGGTCACTGTGGTGTAAGAATAGGTTGTCACTGGGTGTGTATAGGAATAGGGTCACTGATTGGTGCTATGAATAGGTGTCCTGTTGTATGGAATAGGTGTTCACTGTTGTGTGATGGAATAGGTGTCACTGTGTGTGTGGGAACAGTGTCCACTGTGGTGTGGGAACTATGTGGTCACTGTTGTATTGGAATAGGTGTCAGGGTGTATATGGATCGGTGTCACTGGGTGTATGGAAAGGTGCAATGTGTGTAGCAAGGTGTCACTGGGGATAGGAAGAGGTGGCACTGTGGGTATAGGGAATAGGTGTTCACTGTGTGTATATGGAATAGGTGTCACTGTGTGTATATGGAATAGGGTCTTGTGTGGTGATATGGACTAGTGTCCACGTGTGTAGGAATAGGTTGTCACGGGTGTGTTAGGCTAGGTGTCATGTTGGATATTGGAATAGGTGTCACTGGGTATATGGAATAGGGGTCAGTGTGTATATGAATATGGTGCCAATGTTTGTTATATGGAAAGGTTCACTTGGTAATGGAATAGGTGGGTCCGGGGTGTAATTTAAATGGAATAGTTTCACGTGTGTATATGGAATAGTGCATTGTGTGATATGGAATAGGGTTCACTGTGTTGTATATGGAATAGGGGTCACTGGTGTATTATGGAATAGGGTGGCCACTGTGTGTTATGTTGAATAGGCGTCATGTGTGTATATGGAATAGGGTCCCACCTGTGTTGTATGGAATAGGTTGTCACTGTGTTGTATATGAATAGGTGTCATTGTGTAATGGCATAGGTGTCACTGGTTGTTATGCAAAGTGTCACGGGGTGTATGGAATAGGTGTCACGGTGTGTATATGGGAATAGGTGTCATGTGTGTATGGAATAGGTGTCATTGGTATATGAATAGTGTCATGTTGTATGGAATAGGGGTGTCATTTGGTGTATGGAATAGGTGTCATTGTGTGTATGGAATAGGTGTCATAACTTGGTTGAATAGGTGTCACTGGGTATATGGCTAGGGTCAACAGTGTATATGGAATAGGGCACTGGTGTATATGGAAAAGGTCAATGGGGTATGGAATAGGATTGTCACGTGTATATGGAATAGGTGTATTTGTTGGTTATTGGTAAAGTGAATAGGTGTCCACGGTGTTGTTATATGGAAGGTTTCAATGTGTGTATATGAATAGGTTCACTGTGGTGATATGGAATAGGTGTCATGTGTTGTATAGGCATAGGTGTCACTGTGTGATCGGAATAGGTGTTCGCATGTGTATATGGAATAGGTGTCATGTGTATAGGATAGGTTTGTCAACTGTGGGTATGGAAAGGTGTCACTTGTGTTGTATGGAATAGGTGGCAAGTGTGTATATGGAATAGGTGTCACTTTGTATATGGAAAGAGGTGGGGTCACCCGGGTATATGGAATAGGTGTCAGTGGGTATATGGATAGTGTACGTGTGTATATGGAATCGGTGTAATGTGTGTATATGGAAAATAGGTGTACACGCGTATATGGAATAGGTGTCACTGATGTGGACTAAGTGTCACTGTGTATGGATAGGTGTCACGTGTGTATGGAATAGGTCACTGGTGTTTGGAATAGGTGTCCTGTGGTATATGGAATAAGGTGTCCTTGGTGTATATGGAACTAGGTGTGTCACTGTCCGTGTTGGAATAGGTGTCACTGTGAAAAGGTGCATGTGTATATGGAATAGTTGTCACGGTGTGTGTATATGGAATAGTTTCAGGTGTCATAATAGGGTGTCATTTGATATGGAATAGGTGTCACTGTTGTAGTAGAATGTCAGTTGATATGGATCGGTGCACGTGATGGATGGTGTCCTGGATATGGAAAGGTGTCACTGTGTATATGGAATAGGGTCACGTGTGTATATGGAAAGGTGTCTGTGGTTATTGGAATAGGTGTCACGGTGTAGTGGATAGGTGTCACTGTGTGTATGGAATAGGTGGTCACGTGTGTATATGGAATAGGTGTCACTGTGGATATGGAATAGGTGTCACTGTGGTGTATGGAATATGGTGTCACTGTGTGTATGGAATAGGTGTCACGTGTGTATATGGAATAGGTGTCCACTGTGTCTGTAATAGGAATAGGTGTCACATGTGTGTATATGGAAAGGTGTCACTGTGTATATGGAATATTTTACTGGTTATATGGAAAGGTGTCACTGTGTGTATATGGAATAGGTGTGTCACTGTGATGTGTCATTGGAGGTATGGGTATAGGGGTGTCACTTGTGTATATGGAAAGGTGGTCACTGTGTGTATAGGATGAATAGGTTGTTACTGTGTGTATGGAATGAGGTGTCACTGTGTTGTATGGAATAGGTGTCACTGTGTTATGGAATAGGTGTCATGTGTGTTATGGAATAGGTGTCACTGTGGTGTATATGGAATAGGTGTCACTGTGTGTGGATAGGTGTAACTGGTGTGGAATAGGGTCACTGTGGTATATGGAATAGGTGTCACTGTGTGTATATGGAATAGGTGTCAATGTGTGTTTGGATAGGTTGCACTGTGTGTTATGGAATATGGTTTTAACTGGTGTATATGGGAATAGGTGTCATTGTGTGTATGGAATAGGTGTCAGTTGTGTATATGAATAGGTGTCACGGTGTATGGAACAGTGTCACTGTGTTATATGGAATAGGTGTCACTGTGTATTGGAATTAGTGTCACTGTGTCCTGGATAGGTGTCTTGTATATGGGATAGGTGTCACTGTGTGGTATGGAATAGGTGTCACTGGGTGTGGTGGAATAGGTTGTCACTGTGTGTATGAATAGGTGTCAACTGTGTATATGGAATGTGTGTACTGTGGGTATGGAATAGGTGTCATCGTGTGTATGTGGAATAGGTGCACTGTGTATATGGAATAGGTGTCACTGTTGTTATATGGAATAGGTTGTCACTTGGGTGTATGGAATAGGTGTCATGTGTAATGGAATAGGTTGTCACTGTGTGATATGGAATAGGTGTACTGTGTGTAATGGAATAGGGTCACTGTGTGTATATGGAATAGGTGTCACTGTGTGTATGGAATAGGTGTCACTGTGTTAATGGAATAGGTGTCACTGTATGTGTATGAATAGGTGTCACGGTTGTGTGTACATGGAATAGGTTGTCACTGTGTGTGTGGGATGGTGTACTGGTGGTATGGAATAGGTGTCACTGTGTTGTATATGGATAGGTGTCACGTGTGTTATGGAAATAGGTGTCACTGGTATATGGAATAGGTGTCACTGTGTGTATGGAATAGGTGTCACGTGTGTATGGAATAGGTGTCACTGTGTGTAGGAATAGGTGTCACTGGGTGTATGAGAATAGGTGTCACTGTGTTGTATGGAATAGGTGTCACTGTGTTGTATGGAATAGTGTTCACTGTGGATATGGAATAGGTGTCAATGTTGTATATGGAATGTTTGTCACTGTGTGTATATGGGATATAAGGTGTGCACTGTGTGTATATGGAATAGGTGTCACTGGTGTTAGAATAGGTGCACTGTGTGATATGGAATAGGTGTCACTGGTGTATATGGAATAGGTGTCACTGTGTGTAGGGAAATGAGGTGTATATGTGGTGTATGGTAATAGGTTGTCATGTGTGTATGGAATAGGTGTCACTGTGTGATGGAATAAGTGGCATGTGTGATATGGAATAGTGTCATGTGTGTATGGAATCAGGTGTCACTGTGTGTATATGGATAGGTGTCACGTGTGTAATATGCCGAATAGGGTGTCACGTGTGTGTATAGGGAAAATAGGTGTCACTGTGGTATATGGAATAGGTGTTCACTGTGTTATGGAAAAGGTGTCACTGTGGTTGGAATAGGTGTCACTGTGTGTGTATGGAATAGGTTGTCACTGTGGTGTATATGGAATAGGGTCACTTGTGTGATATGGAATAGGTGTCCTGTGTGTAGGGAAAAGGTGTCACTGTGTATATGGAACAAAAAAAAGTGTCACGTGTGTTGAATAGGTGGTCACTGGTATAGGAATAGGTGTCCACTGTGTATATGGAATGAGGTTATTTGTGGATATGGAATAGGTGTCAACTGTGTGTATGGAATAGGTGTCACGTGTCGTATGGAATAGGTGTCACTGTGGATATGGAATAGGTGTCACTGTGTGTATATGGAATAGGGGTTGTCACTGTTGTGTATAGGAATAGGTGTCAATGTGGTAATGAAAAGGTGTCACTGTGTGTATGGAATTGTCGTCCATGTGTGTAGGAATAGGTGTCACTGTGTGTAGGGAATAGGTGTCACTGTGTTGTATAGGAAAGCCAGGGTCACTGTGTGTGTATATGGAAGGGTGGTCACTGTGTTATGGGAATAGGTGTCCTGTGTTGTGAATATGGAATAGGTGTTCATGTTGTATATGGAATAGGTGTCACTGTGTATATGGCATAGGTGGATGGTGTTATGGAATAGGTGTGAACTGTTGTCCTATGGAATAGGTTGTCACTGTGTGTATATGGAATAGGTGTCACTGTGTTATATGGAATGAGTCACTAGTGTGGATTAGGGTAGTGTGTGTATATGGAATAGTGTCACTGTGGGTAGGATGGTGTCACTGGGTGTAATGAATAGGTGTCACTGTGTGTAGATAGGTGTCACGTGGTGTATGGAATAGGTGTCACTGTGTGTATATGGATAATAGGTGTCACGGTAGGATAGGTGTCCCTGTGTATATGGAATAGGTGTCATGTGGTATATGGAAGGTGTCACTGTGTGTGTATATGGAATAGGTGTCACTGGGTGTTTGGAATAGGGTCACAGGTGGTGTGGAATAGTGTCAAGTGTGTATATGGATTGGTGTCACTGTGTGTATGGATATAATAGGTGTCACTGTGTGTATGGAATAGGGTCACTGTGTTATGGAAAGGTGTCACTGTTGTGTATATGAAAATAGGTGTCCACTGGTATATGGGAATAGGTGTCACTGTGTGTATGGAATAGGTGTCACTGTGATGAATAGTGGTGTATATGGAATGGTGTCACTGTGGGTGTTTGGAATAGTCATGGTATATGGAATATGTGTCACTGTATGGATAGGTGGTCACTGTGTGTACTGGTCATAGGGGTCACTGGTGATATGGAATAGGTGTCACTGTGTGTATGGAATAGGTGTCACTGTTGTATGGAATAGGTGTCACTGTGTATATGGATAGGTGTGTCACTGTGTGTATATGGGAATAAGGGTCACTGTGTGTATATGGAATAGGTGTCACGTGTCGATATGGAATCGGGTACTGTGGGTATATGGAATAGGTGTCACTGTGTGGGAGATGGATATGAGGGTCATGTTGTGTATGGAAATAGGTGTCCACGTATGTTACGTGTTACGGTGGTATATGGAATAGGTGTCACTGTGTGTATGGAATAGGTGATCAATGATGTGTATGGAAATTGTGGTTATGGAATGTGTCACTGTGTATAGGAATAGGTGGTCACTGTGTGTGATATGGAATAGGTGTCACGTGTGTAGTGTATGTAATAGTGTGTTCACGGTGTGTATATGGAATAGGTGTCACATGTGTGTTATGGAATAGGTTCACGATGTGTATATGGGAATAGGTGTCACTGTGTGTATATGGAATAGGTTGTCACGTGTGTTGTATATGGAAAGGTGTCACTGTGTGTATTGGAATAGGGTCATGTGTTGATCTGGAAGTAGGTTTGTGTCACTGTTGTGTATATGGAATAGGTGTCAACGTGTGTGTATTTTATGGAATAGGTGTCCACTGTGTGTTGGAACCTGTGTAAAGTGTACTGTTATTTGGAATAGGTGTCACTGTGGTATATGGAATGGGGTCATATGTGTGTGAGTATGGAAAGGTGTTCACTGTGTGTAATGGGAAAGTATTGTTGTCACTGGTGTATGGATATGGTTGTCACTGTTGTGTAGTATGGTTGTGGGAATAGGTGTCACTGGTGGTATGGATAGGGGTCACTGTGTGTATGGATAGGTTCACTGTTGTATGGAATAGGGTCACTGTGTGTATATGGAATAGGGTCACTGTGTGTAGGAAAAGGTGTCACTTGGTTGTATAGAGAATAGGTGTCACTGTGTGGTATGGAATAGGGTCACGTGTGGTGGAATAGGTGTCAGTGTGGGTAATGGAATGGGTCACTGTGTGTAAATGGAATAGGTGTCACTGTGTGTATGGAATAGGTGTCACTGTGTGTGTGGAATAGGTGTGTCACTGTGGTTGGAATAGTTGTCACGTGTGTGTGGTATATGGAATAGGTGTGTCACTGTGTGTATGGAATAGTGTCACTGTGTGATATGGAATAGGTTGGTGTCACGGTGTGTATAATGGAAATAGGTTGTCACGGTGTTGGGAAAAGGTGTGTGTACTTGTTGTAGTATGAATAGGTGTCACTTGGTGTATGGAATAGGGGGTCACTTGTGTATAGGGAATGAGTGTTCTGGTGATGGATAGGTGTCACGCGTGTGTAGAATAGGTGTCACGTGTGTATATGGAATGGTTGTCACTGTGTTGTTATGGAATAGGGTCACAGTGGGTACTGGAATAGTGTCCACTGGTGTGTAGAGGAATAGGTTGTCACTGTGATGTATGGCATAGGTGTCACTGTGTGTATATGGAATAGGTGTCACTGTGTGTATATGGAATTAGGGTGTAAGGTGTATATGGAATAGTGTCAGTGTATATGGAATAGTTGTTCATGTGTGTATAGGAATAGGTGTCACTGTTGTATATGGAATAGTGTGTCACTGTGTTGTGTCTATGGAATAGGTGCAATCTGTGTGTATGGAATAGGTTGTCACTTTTGTGTAGGATAGGTGTCACGGTGGTATGGATAGGTGTCACTGTGTATGGAATAGGTGTCACTGTGTGTTATGGAATAGGTTGTCCTGTGTTGTATGGAATAGGTGTCACTGTGTGTATGGAATAGGTGTCACGTGGTGTGGATATAGGTGTCACTGTGTGTCATTAGGTGGTCACTGTTGTGTATGGATATGGTGTCCGTGGGATGGAATATGGTGTGTCACTGTTGTATGGAATAGGTGTCACTGTGTGTATATGGAATAGTTGTCACTTGTGTGTATGGAATAGGTGTCAAAGGTGATAGGTGTCATGTGGTAGGAATAGGTGTCACTGTTTGTTGTGTATGGAATAGGGTCACTGTGTGTAGAGGAAGAGGTGCAATGGGGGTATTTGGAATAGGTTGTCACTGTGTGTATGGAATAGGTGTCACACTGTGTGTATGGAAAGGTTTGTCAACCGGTATGAATAGGTGTCATGTGGTGTATATGAATAGGTTGTCACTGTGGTTATGGAATAAGGTGTCACTGTGTGTATATGGAAAGGTGTAACTGTGGTATGGAATAGGTTGTCCGGTGTTAGGATAGGTGTCACTGTGTGTATGGCATAGGTGGTCACTGTGTGTATGGAATGGTGTCACTGTTGGTATGGATAGTGTCACTGGTAGTGGAATAGGTGTACTGGTGTATGGAATAGGTGTCACTGTGTGTATGTTAATAGTGTGGCACTGTCTGTGTATGGAATAGGTGCACTGTGTTGTATATGGAATAGGTGTCACTTGTGTGAATGGAATAGGTGTATGTGGGTATATGGAATAGGGTGTCACTGTTGTGTGATAAGGAAATAGGTGTCACTGTGGTGTATATGGAATAGGTGTCACTGTGGTTGGATAGGTGTCACGTGTGTATTGGAATAGGTGTCACTGTGTGTAGGAATAGGGGCACTGTGTGTATGGAATAGGGTCACTGTGTGTAAATGGAAGTGTATATGGATAGGTGTCACTTGTGTGGTATAGGGAATAGGTGTCACTGTGTGTGGTGGCATAGAGTGTCAGTGGTATATGGAATAGGGTGTCAATGTGTGAGGAATAGGTGTCACTTGTGTGTAGGAATAGGTGTCACTGTGTGTATATGGAATAGGTGTCACTGTTGTGTATTGGAATAGGTGTGCCCTGGTGTTTATGGAATAGGGTGTCACGGGTTGTGTAGTGGAATAGGTTGTCACTGTGGTGTATACTGGAATAGGTGGTCACTGTGTGTATGGAATAGGTGTCACTGTGTGTATATGGAATGTGTCATGTGTGTATGGATAGGTGTCACTGGTGTGTATGGAATAGGTTGACTGTGAGTATGGAATAGGTCACTGTGTGTGTATATGGAATAGGTGTGTCACTGTGTGTATGGAATAGGTGTCACTGTGTATCTGTGGAATAGTGTGTCCTGTGTGTTATGGAATAGGTGTCACTGTGTTGTATATGGGAATAGGTCATCACTGTGTGTATGGAATAGGTGTCCACTGTTGTGTTATGGAATAGGTGTCACTGTTGTGTTATGAATGGTGTCACTGTGTGTATATGGAAAGGTGTACTGTGAATAGGGTAAGTGTGTATGGAAATAGGTGTCACTGTGTATTGATGGGAGGTTATGGAATAGGTGTCACTGGTGTGTATGGATAGGTGTCCATCGGTGTGTAATGGAATAGGTGTCACTGTGTGTATATGGATATGTAGTGTATATGGCACGTGTAGGGAATAGGTGTACTGTGTGTATATGGAATAGGTGTCACTTGTGTGTATGGAATAGGTGTCACTGGTGGTAGAATAGGTTCACTGGTGTGTATGGAATAGGTGTCACTGTGTGTATGGAATGGTGTCACGGGTGTGTGGCAAGGTGTCACTGTGTGTATATGGAAAGGGTCACTGTTGTGTGTATATGGAAAGGTGTCACTGGTGTTGGAATAGGTGTGTCACTGTGGGTTGGAATAGGTGTCAGTTGTGTATATGGAATAGGTGCACGTGTATGGATAGGTGTCACTTGGGATATGAATGTGTCACTGTGTGATAGGAATAGGTGTACACATGATGTGTATGGAATAGGTGTCACTGTGTGTGTATATGGAATAGGTGTCAGGTGTGTATATGGAATAGGTGTCACTGTGTGTATGGAATAGGTTCAGTGTGTATATGAAATAGGTTGTCACTGTGTGTATATGGAATAGGTGTCACTGTGTTATTGGAATAGGTGTCACGTCAGTGTGTCTGAATGGTGTCATGGTTTATGGAATAGGTGTCACTGTGTTATGGAATAGTGTGGTTATGGAATAGGTGTCACTTGGGTATGGAATAGGTGTACTGTGTGTGATACGGAATAGGTGTCACTGTGTGTGTATATGGAATAGGGGTCATGTGTGTATGGAATATGTGTGCACTGTGTGTATATGGAATAGGTTGTCATGGTAATGGAATAGTGTCACTGTGTGTATGGAAGTTTCATTTGTGTCAAGTGTCACTGGGGTAATGGAATAGGTGTCACTGTGTGTAGGAATAGGTGTGTCACGTGGATGTGAATAGGTGTCACTGTGGTTATATGGAATAGGGTCACTGTGTGTATGGAATAGGTGTCAGTGTTGGTATATGGAAAGGGTGTCACGGTGTGTAATGGACTAGGTTGTCACTGTATTGATATGGAAATGTAGTGTATACTGGAATTGGTTGGAATAGGTGTCATCATGTGTGCATATGGAATAGGTGTCACTGTGTGGTATATGGAATAGGTGTCACGTGTGTGGAATAGGGGTATATAGGGCACTTTGCAGTGTGACCACTGGGTGTCTAGGAATAGGTGTCATGATAGGTGTCAGTATGATAGGTTGGGTCACTGGTGTAGGTGGTTGCACTTGTTGTTATCCTGGTGTATATGGAATAGGTGTCATGTGTGTATGAATAGGTGTCAGTGTGTATGGAAATAGGTGTCACCTTGTGTATATGGAAGAGGTGTCACTGTGTGTATATGGAATCAGGTGTCACTGGTGTGTATGGAATAGGTGTCACTGGTTGTGTAGGAATCAGGGTGCACGGGTGATAGGAAATTAGGTGTCACTGATGGTATGGAATAGGTGTCACTGTGTGTATATGGAATAGTGTCACTGTGTGTATACGGCACATAGGTGTCTCACTGTGTGATATGGAATTAGGGGTCACTATGGGTGTATGTGAATAGGGGTCACTGTGTGTATGGAATAGGTGTCACTGTGTGGATGTTGGATATGAATAGGTGTCACTGTGTGTATGGTAGGTGTCACGTGTGTATGGAATAGGTGTCACTGTGTGTATGGAATAGGGTCAGTTGTGTATGGAATAGGTGTCTATCTGTGGGTATAGGAATAGGTGTCACTGTGTGTATGGAATAGGTGTCACTGTGTGATATGGAAATCGGTGCACTGTGTTGTATAGTGGAATAGTGTCACTGTGTGTATATGGCATAGGTGTCACTGTGTGTATGGAATAGGTGTCACTATGTGTTGTATATGGAATTAGGTGTCACTGTGTGTATGGAATAGGTTGTCACTGTGTGTATGGAAAAAGGTTTGTCACTGTGTGTCTATGGAATAGGTGTCACTGTGTGATAGAATAGGTGTCACTGGTGTTGATATGGAATAGGGGTGTACTGGACTGTGTGTGGAATAGCGTGTCACGTGTTGTTGGGGTGAAAGGTGTCACTGGGTGTGGAATAGGTGTCACTGTGTGGTGGAATAGGGTGTCACTGGTTGGTATATGGAATAGGTGTCACTGTGTGTGGATAGGTGTCACTGTGTGATATGTAATAGGTGTCAGTGGTATCCAAGGTGACGTGTGTATGGAATAGGTGTCACTGTGTGTGATATGGAATAGGTGTCACTGCTGGTGTATGGAATAGGTGTCACTGTGTGTATGGAATAGGTGTAACTGTGTGTATATGGAATAGGTTGTCACGTGTTATGGAATAGTCGTCACTGGGAATGAATAGGTGTCACTGTTGTGTATGAATAGGTGTCACGTGGTATGGAATAGGTGCACTGGGGTATGGAATAGGTGTCACTGTTGGTACTATGGAATAGGTGTCACGTGTGTATATGGATAAGTGTATGGATGTACACTGTGTGTATGGAATAGGTTTCACTGTGTGTATATGAAAGGTGTCACTGTGTATATGGAATAGGGTCACTGTGGTATTGGAATAGGGGTCATGTGTGTGATGGAATAGGTGTCACTGGTGTATGGAATAGGTGTCCACTGTGGGTATATGGAATGGTTGTCAGTGTGTGTATGGAATAGGTTGTCACTGTGTGTATATGGAATAGTGTCACTGTTTTGGGATAGGTGTGCAGTGTTGGAATAGGGTTCACTGTGTGTATGGAATAGGTGTCACTGTGTGTATGGATGGAATAGGTGTCACTGTGTGTGTATAGGGAATAGGGTTGTCACTGTTTGATATGGACAAGGTGTCATGGTGGTTATGGAATAGGGTGTCACTGTTGTGTAGGAATAGGATGGTGTCTATGGATAGGTGTCATGGGTATGGAAAGGATGTGTCACGGTGTGTAATGGAATAGGTGTCACTATATGTAGGTAGGGTGACATGGAATAGGTGACACTGGTGTGTAGGGAAATAGGTGTCACTGTGTGTATGGAATAGGTGTCACTGTGTGTTATGGAATAGGTGTCACTGTGTATATGGAATAGGTGTCCACTGTGTATGTGTATTTTTTTGTGGATAGTTGATTGTTACTATGTTGAGAATAGGTTGTCATGTGTGTAGGAATAGGTGTCACTGGTTATATGGAATATGTTTGTCATGTGTGTTGATAGGGTACATAGGTTTTGTCAATTGTGTGCTATGGAATAGGTGTCACTGTGTGATATGGAATAGGTGTCACTGCTGGTGATGTGTAGAAATTAGGTGTCAGTTGTGTATAGAATAGGTGTCACTGTGTGATATGGAATAGGTGTCACTGTGTGATATATGGAATAGGTGTCACTGTGTGTGTGTATATTTTGTGGAATAGGTGTCACTGGTGGGGGGAATAGGTGTCCACTGTGTGTGGAATAGGTGTCACTGTGTGTATATGGAATAGTGTCTTCGTTTTTTGGTCTTTGTATGGATCTGTGCACTGGTTGGTGTCAGGTTGTCCTGTGTGGATAGAATAGGGGTCACTGTGTGTAGGAATAGGTGTCCTGGTGTATTGGAATAGGGTGTCCACTGTGTGTATATGGAAAGGTGTCCTGTGTGTATGGAATAGGTGTCACTGTGGTTGGAATAGGTGCCGAGTAGGTGGGTCACTGTGTGTATTGGAATAGGTGTCACTGTGTGTAGGAATAGGTGTCACGTGTTATGGAATATGTTGTATGGAATAGGCGTGCACTGTGGGTATGGAATAGGGTGCACTGTGTGTATGGAATAGGTGTCACTGTTGTGTATATGGAATAGGTTGTCCACAGGTGTATGCGTGTGTGTCAGTGTGGAATAGGTGTCACGTGTGTATATGGAATAGGTGTCACTGTGTGTATGGAATGAGGTTTATTTGTCACTGGTGTTATATGGAATAGGTGCACTGTTTGGGTATGGAATAGGTGTCACTGGTGTGTACGGACTGTGTGTATAGGATTGTCAATGTGTGTATGGAATAGAGTGTCACTGTGTGTATATGGAATAGGTGGACTGGGTATGGAATAGGGTCACTGTGATGGATAGGTGCATGGATAGGTGCACTGTGTATATGGAAGGTTGTCACTGTGGTGGATATGGAATAGGTGTCACTGTGTGTATGGAATAGGTGTCATGTGTGTAGAACAGGTGTCCGTGTATGGAATAGGTGGTCACGTATAGGAATAGGGCACTGTGTGTATATGGAATAGGTGTCACTGTGTGTATATGGAATAGGTGACTGGTGTATGGAATAGGGTGTTGTCACTGTGTATATGGAATAGGTGTCACTGTGTGTATGGAATAGGTGTCACTGTGTTGGTAGGATAGGTGTCACTGGTGAAGGAATAGGGTCACGTGTGTATATGGGAATAGGTGTTTTGTGTGTGATGGAATAGGTGCTGTGTTTGTAAGTGGATGAATAGGTGTCACTGTGTGTGTATGGAATAGGGTCACTGTGTGGTATGAATAGGTGTCACTGTGGTAGTATGGAATAGGTGTACGGTTTACTGTGTGTCTAGGAATAGGGTCACTGTATGTGTATGGAATAGGGGTCATGATTTGTATGTGGAATAGGATTTGTCACTGTGTGATATGGAATAGCTGTCACTGTGTGGTATGGAATAGGTGTCACTGTGTGTATATGGAATAGGTGTCACTTGTGTATGTAAAGGTGTCACTGTGGGATGGAATAGGTGTCACTGTGTGGTATGGAATAGGTGACATATAGGTTGTCACGTGTGATATGGAATCGGTGTCACTGTGTGTATGGAAAGGCTGTCACTGGGTGTGCTGGAATAGGGTGCACTGTTGGGTTATATGGGTAGTGTATGGAATAGGTGCACTGTGTGTTATGGAATAGGTGTCACTGTGTGTATATGGAAAGGGTGTCACTGTGTGTATAGGGAATAGTTGTCAGCTGTGTGTATATGGAATAGGGGTACGGTGAGTAGGACGTATGGGTGTCACTGTGTTGTATATGGAATAGTGTGATCACTGTGGTGTTATGGAATAGGTGTCACTGTGGTGTATAGGCCAATAGGTGTCCACTGGTGGTAGTCGGATTATGATAGGATGTCCTGTGTGTTATGGAATAGGGTCAGGTGTGTATGGAATAGGTGTCACTGTGTGATTATGGAATAGGTTGTCACTGTGTGTACGTAGGGAATAGGAGTGTGTCACTGTGTGTATGGAATAGGTGTCACTGTGTGTATGGAATAGGTTGTCACTGTGTGTTGGAAAGGTGTCACTGTGTGTATGGATAGGGTCACTGGTGTATGGAATAGGTGTACTGTGTGTATGGAAGAGTGCCACTGTGTGTATGGAATAGGTGTCACTGTTGTGGTATGGAATAGGTGTACTGTGTGATATTTGACATATGGAATAGGGTGTCACTGGTGTGTATATGGAATAGGTGTCACTGTGTGTATATGGAATAGGTGTCACTGTGTGTGTGGAATAGGTGTCACTGTGTGGGGAATAGTGTCACTGTGTGTATGGATAGGTTTCACTGGTGTATATGGAAAGGTGTCACGTGTGTATAGGAAATAGGGTCATGTGGGTATGGAATAGGTGTCACGTGTGTGTGGAATAGGTTGTCACTGTGTGTATATATGAATAGGTGGTGTCACTGTGTGTATGGAATAGGGGTCACTGTGTGTGTATAGGACAGGTGCACGTGTGTGTAGGAATAGGTGTCACTGTGTGTATGGAATAGGTGTCACTGTGTGTATATGGAATAGGTGTCACTCTGTGTATGGATAGGTTGTCACTTGTGTGTATGGAATAGGTGTCACTGTGTGTAGTAGTTGTGAAATGCATAGGTATCGGACTGTGTACTGGTGGTATGGAATACGGTGTCACTGTGTGTATGGAATGAGGTTTTTGTCACGTGTGTATGGAATAGGTGTCACTGTGTGTATATGGAATAGTGCACTGTTGTGTATGGAATAGTGTCACTTGTGTGTATGGAAGGTGTCACTGTGGTGTGTATGGAATAGGTGTCACTGTGTGTATATGGAATAGGTGTCACGGTGTATGGAATAAGGTGCACTCGATTATGTGTATGTGTAATAGGTGTCATGTATATGGAATAGGTGTCACTGGGTGTATATGGAAAGGTGTCACGGTGTAGGAATAGGTGTCACGTGTGTATTGGAATAGGTGTCACTGTGTGTATGGAATAGTGTGCACTGTGTGGTGGAATAGGGTGTCACGTGTTGTGTATTATGGAATTAGGTGTCACTGTGTGTATGGCATTAGGTGGTCACTGTGTGTGTATGGAATAGGTGTCACTGTGTGTATATGGACTAGGTGTCACTGTGTGGATGGAATAGGTGTCACTGTGGTATGGAATAGGTGTCAACTGTGTATATGGAATAGGGTGTCACTGTTGTATATGGAATAGGTGTCATGGTTATGAATAGTTCACTGTGGTTAGATATGGAAATAGGTGTCAATGTGTAGGAATAGGTGTCACTGTGTGTATATGGATAGGTGTCACTGTGTGTATAGGGAATAGGTGTCACTGTGTGTATGGAACTTAGGTGTGTCACTGGTGTATGGAATAAGTGTCACTGTGGATTATGGAATAGGTGTCCACTGTGTGTATATGGAATAGGTTTGTCACTGGTGTATAGGAATAGGTGTACTGTGGTATGGAATAGGTGTCACTGTGTGTATGAATAGGTGTCACTTGTGTGTATATGGAATAGGTGTCACTGTCGGTGTATGGAATAGGGGGGGTGTCACTGTGTGTATATGGATAGGTGTCACTGTGTGTATGGAATAGGGTCAGTGTGTATATGGATAGGGTCACGTGTGTATGGAATAGGTTGTCACTGGGTTGGAAGGTGTGTCACGATGGGTAATGGAATAGTGTCCTGGTGGATATGAATAGGTGTCACTGGTGTATGTTAGGTGTCAGTGTGTATGGAATAGGTGTCACTGTGTGTATGTGGAATGGTGTCACTGGGTATGGAGAATAGGTGTCACGTGGTGTATATGGAATAGGTGTCCATAGTGGTGTTGTATATGGACTAGGTGTCACGAGTTGTGTGTGGGGAATAGGTGTTCACAGTGTTGTGGTGTGGAAGGGTTGTCACTGTGGTGTGTGGAATAGGTGTCACTGTGTGTGATATGGAATAGGTGTCACGTGTAGTATGGAATAGGTGTCCACTGTGGTTATGGGTCACTGTGTGTGGAGTCACGGTGTGGTATGGAATAGGTGTCACTGTGTTTATGGAATAGGTGTCACGTGTGATATGGATAGGTGTCATGGGTATGGAATAGGTGTCACTGTGTGTATAGGAATAGGGTCACTGTGTGTATGGAACTGGGTCACGGGTATGGAATGAGGGGTCACGTGTGTATGGAATAGGTGTCAATGGTGGTGTTAGTATGGAATAGGCGTCACGTGTGTATATGGAATAGGTGTCACTGTGTGTTATGGAATAGGTTTTGTCACTGTGTGTATATGGAATAGGTGTCTAAGTGTGATGGATAGGGCATGGTATGGAATAGGTGTCACTGTGTGTATGGAATAGGTGTCATGTGGTATATGGAACAGGTGTTCACTGTGTGTGTATGGAATAGGTTGTCATCGTGTGTATGGAATAGGTGTCAACTGTGTGTATGGAATAGGTGTCACTGTGTGTATGGAATAGGTGTCATGTGTTAGGGAATAGGGTCACTTGTGGATAGGTGTACTGGATGGAATAGGTGTCACTGTGTGTATGGATATATGGATGTCACTGTGTGTATGGAATAGGTGTCACGTGGGTATGGAATAGTTGTCATGTGATGGATATCATGTGTAGATAGGTGTCATGTGGTGTATGGATAGTTGTCACTGTGTGATGGAATAGTGTCATGTGTTGGAATAGGGTCACTGTTGTTGTATAGGAATAGGTGTCACTGTTGGTATAGGGAATAGGTGTGCACTGTGTGTGTATGGAATAGGTGTCCACGGTGGGTGTATGGAATAGGGTCACTGTGTGTATGGAATAAGTGTCACTGTGTGTATGGAAAAAAAAAAAAGTCACATGTAATAATAGGTGCACTGTGTGTATGGGAATAGGTGTCACTGTGTATGTGTGTAGTGTATATGGAATAGGTGTCACTGGTGTATAGGAATAGGTGTCACGGTTGTTAGGAATAGGTTATTCACGGTGTGTTGGAATAGGTGTGCATGTGTAATGGAATATGTGTCCACTGGTGTGTGTATGGAAATAGGTTGTGTCACTGTGTGGTATGGAATAGGTGTCACTGTGTATATGGAATAGGTGTCACTGTGTGTATGGAATAGGTTGTTCACTGTTGGGTATGGAATAGGTGTCACTGTGTGTATGGAATAGGTGTCACTGTGTTGTATGGAATAGGTTGTCACTGCGGTGTGTATGGAATAGGTGTCACTGTGTGAGGAATAGGTGTCACAGGGAATAGGTGACTGTGTGTAGGAAGAGGTGTCGACTGGTAGGTGTTGTGGTATGGAATAGGTGTCACTGTGTGTGATATGGAATAGGTGTCACTGTGTATAGGAATAGGTGTCCCTGTGTATATGGATAGGGTCACTGTGTAATGGAATAGGTGCACTGTGTGTATAGGATAGGTGTCACTGTGTGTATATGGAATAGGTGTCACTGTTGGGTATAGGGAATAGGGTTGTTCACTGTGTATATGGAATAGGTGTCACGTAGGTGTACTGTGTGAATAGGGGTCACTGTGTGTGTTATGGGATAGGTGTTCACTGGTGTATGGAATAGGTGTCACTGTTGTGGTATGGAATAGGTGTCACTGGTGTATGGAATAGGTGTCACTGGGTGTATATGGCATAGCTGTCCAGGTGGGTATTGGAATAGTGTCATGTGTATATGGAATAGGTGTCACTGTGTATATGGAATAGGTTGTCACTGTGTGTTAGTGGAATAGGTGTCATTGTGTGTATGGAATAGGTTGTCACTTGTGTGTAGGAATAGGGGTCACGTGTGTGTGGGAAGGTGTCACTGTTGTGTATGGAATAGGTGTCACGTTGTGTATGGAATAGGTGTCACTGGAGGGTATGGAATAAGGTGTCACTGTGTTGTAATGGAATAGGTTGTCACTGGGTTATATGGAATAGGTGTCACTGTGATAGGAATAGGTGTTCACTGTGGAGTGTCAATGTGTATATGGACATGTTGTAAGTGTGGGTATGGATAGTAGGTGTCACGGTGGGTGTATGGAATAGGGTGTGTACATCAGTGCCTATGTGTATGGAAATAGGTGTCACATGGTTATGTTTGTGATGTGATATGGTATAGGTTGTCACTGTGTTGTAGGAATAGGGGTACTGTGTGTACGGAAGGGGGTCACGTTGTTAGGAATAGGTTTTGGTGTCAATGTCGTGTATATGGAATAGGTGTCACTGTGTGGTATATGGAATAGGGTCATGTGGTATGAAATAGGGTCATGGTATGGAATAGGTGTCACTGTGTGTAATGGAATAGGTGTCCTGTTGTGTATATGGAATAGGGGTGGCACTGTGTATATGGAATAGGGTTCACTGTGTGTCATAGTGGAAACATAGGTTGTCACCTGTTGGGTATATGGAATAGGTTTCACTGTGTTATGGAATAGGTGTCAGTGTATGGAATAGGTGTCACTGGTGTATGGAATAGGGTCATGTGGTATGATGGTCACTGTGTGTATATGAATAGGTGTCACGGTGTGGTATATGGAATAGGGGTCACTGTGTGTATGGAATAGGTGTCACTGTGTGTATGGATAGGGTGTCACTGTGTGTAGAATAGGTGTCATGTGTTTGGAATAGGGGTGTCACTGTGTATGGAAGGTGTCACGTGTGTATGGAATAGGTGTCACGAATGTGTGTTGAAAGGTGTTCACTGTGTGGAATATGTGTCACGTGTAATGGAATAGGTGTCACTGTTGTATATGGAATAGGTGTCACTGTGTGTATATGGAATAGGGTCACGTGTTAGGAATAGGGGTCACGGTGTATATGGAATAGGGGTCACTGTGTGGGGAATAGGGTCACTGTGTAAATGGAATAGGTGTCATTGTGTGTTATGGAATAGGTTGATCATGTGGGTTATGGAATAGGTGTCATGTTGTTATAGAATAGGTGTCACGTTGTGTATATGGAATAGGTCACTGTGTGTATATGAATAGGAATAGGTGTCACTGTGGATATGGAATAGGTGTCACTGTGTGTATATGGATAGGTGTCACTGTGTGTTTGGAAAGGTGTCACTGTGGTATATGGAATAGGTGTCACCTGGTGTATATGGATAGGTGTTGGTGTCACGGTGTCATTGTGTGTATATGGAATAGGTGTCACGTGGTATTATGGGAATAGGTTTCTCGAATAGCTCACTGTGTGTATATGAATAGGTGTCACTGTGTGTATCTGGAATAGGTGGTCACTGTGGTATGGAATAGGTGTCACTGTTGTGTATGGAATAGGGTCACTGGTGTGTTAGGAATAGGTGTGTCACTGTGTGTATATGGAATAGGATGTCACTGTGGGATTGGTAGGTCACTGTGTATGGAATAGGTGTCACGGTGTATAGGAATAGGCCTGCCTGGTGTATGGAATAGGTGTCACGTGGGTATATGGAATAGGTGTCACTGGTATATGGAATAGGTGTCACTGTGTGTATATGGAATAGGAGTCAGTGGTGTATGGAAAGGTGCACTGTGTGTATATGGAAGTTGATCTGGGTATAGGAAAGGTGTCACTGTGTGTATTGGAATAGGTGTCACTGTTGTATATGGAATAGGTGTCACTGGTGTGATATGGAATAGGTGTCACTGTGTATAGGCATAGTGCACTGTGGTTGTACTTGAATAGGGTCACTGTGTGTGTATGGAATAGGTGTTCAAATGTGTATGGAATAGGTGTCACTGTGTGTATATGGAATAGGTTGTCCACTGGTTGTATATGGTATATAGGTTGTACATTGCGTGTACTATGGTAATGTTGTCACTGCGTGTATATGTGACTTATAGTGTTTGTCATGTGTGTATATGGAATAGGTGTCACTGGTGGTATATGGAATAGTTGTACTGTAACTGTGGTATGGAATGGGCAGTGTATAGGAATGGTGTCACTGTGTTGATATGGAATTGGTGTCCACTGGTATATGGAATAGGTGTCACTGTGTATATGGAATAGGGTCACGTGTGTATTGGAATAAAGGTGGCCACTGTGTGTGTGTGGAATAGGTGTCATGTTGGGTAGTGACTGGAATGAAGGTGTATGTACACGGTGTATTTGGAATAGTGGTCACGTGTGTATGGACATAGGTGTAACGGTGTGTATATGGAATAGGTGTCACTGTGGTGTATGAATAGGTTGTCACTGTTATATACCAGGGGTATTGCCCCTGTATTAACAGTGGATATTGGCCCCTGTATTTATTAGTGGATATTGGCTTCTGTATTTATTAGTGGATATTGGCCCCTGTGTGTATTAACAGTGGATATTGTCCCTTGTATTTATTAGTGGATATTGGCCCCTTTGTGTATTAACAGTGGATATTGGCCCCTGTATTTATTAGTGGATATTGGCTCCTGGGTGTATTAACTGTGGATATTGGCTCCTGTATATATTAGTTGATATTGGCCCCTGTATTTACCACTGGATATTGGCCCCTGTATTTATTAGTGGATATTGGCCCCTGTCTGTATTAACAGTGGATATTGGCCCCTGTATTTATTAGTGGATATTTGTCCCTGTGTATATTAACAGTGGATATTGGCTCCTGTATTTATTAGCGGATATTGGTCCCTGTGTATATTAACAGTGGATATTGGCCCCTGTATATATTAGTGGATATTGGCCCCTGTGTATATTAACAGTGGATATTGGCCCCTGTATTTATTAGTGGATATTGGCCCCTGTGTGTATTAACAGTGGATC
>JAACNH010000324.1:0-113652 GCA_019447015.1 Hymenochirus boettgeri
GGTACAGGGATACTATATAATATTGAGAATTACTGGTATTAATACATATACTGTAGATCCAGGGATACTATATAATATTGAGAATTACTGGTATTGATACATATACTGTAGTTCGGGTTGATCCAGGGATACTATATAATATTGAGAATTACTGGTATTAATACATATACTGTAGTCGGTCGCGGCAAACTCCTCTATAGGGAGTCTAGCGTGACCAATGGAAATTTTCAATCTTTGCCGACCCAATCGCTCGGAAAACGAAGGTACACACAGTAACGATAAAGCCCAGATACCGTCCGATCCGACAGTATCGGTGCTTTATCATTACTGTGTTTACCCAGCTTTTTCATAGGAGCCAGCAGTACTGTGTTTACCCAGCTTTTTCATAGGAGCCAGCAGGGAAATGGTTTATCTTTCCCGTGATCATGCTCCCCAGTTGCTTCCTCTGAATCTTTGGACTGCATCCCCGATATACTCCCCGGATGTAGTCGGGAACTATCAGAGAAAGCAGCTGAGGATCGTGATCTTGGATAAGTTTAACTGTTGCCCTGCTGACTCCTATAAGATTAATTGAAGACGGGTAATAGACACACACACATATATACATAGAATAGTAGAGGAGATAGACACATGGATGGATAACACACAATATATTCAAAAATCTAATTATACTCTTATAAATGGTGCTTGTCTATGTCAACGGGTCTACGTTTTGCTTAGTTATTGTCACAAGACTGAAACTTAAATAAAAATAAAATATCATAATAAATAGAAATAATGTAGCCTGCATTTTAAAATATTAAAAAGTGTATCAGAAGTAAATTTTGAGTTTTTTTGTCTTGTATAAAAACATTCAGACTTATCATTTATGATTGGGAAACTCATTGGTGTCTTTTAATATCCTTATATTACACATTAAAGTGTTATAATCCCTTATATAATACTCATCTGTATGAAGATCTAGACAAAGAGACAGAAATATAAAGCTAAATAGTAACGGTACCCATACATTACATATTTCCCATGACATTCAGGATAACTGCATAGCCTGGTTACTTTACAACTGACATTACAGGCGTAATCAGGGGTAATGTCAATCTTAATGTGTTATCTGGATTGGTAACATCTACAGCTTTAGACATAAAAATGATTTGAAATTCGATCCATTTGCGTGTGAGAATCGTAGAGCATGTCAATGTGGGTGGGCATTTTCGGAGAACACGCGTTGCCGTCCGGCACAATGTGGCCAGCATTAGGGACAAATATTTTGTCTAATCTTGAACTTTACTTCAGGTGAACTTGATTTATGCTGAATATTTATATATATATATCACTAAAATTTCAATTATTTAGTTAACCCTCGGTTTTCCCCCGGGGTTCAATCTTCTATTGGAATAAATTTGTATTATTATATTACATTTATATTAAAATATTATTTTGGGCTGGACATGTCCTTTAAAGACATATGTAACCAATAGAATTACAACACATATGGTCGTATTTATAAAGGATTGATATCAGTAAATAACATTCGTTAATTAACGACCACAGGTGTAATGACTGTCGTTATTTACAACACTGATCAAACTATTGCAATATTAGGATTCAATTTCCAATGGTGTTTAACAACATAGATTGATGATGTAATAATAATAAAAGATGTCTTACGACTACAATGTTAAGTAACAATAATGATCGTTATAGCGTTTCTAACCAATAACGATGGTTTAAATGTTTTATATATGTATATATGTTCCAATATAACAGCTCAGGCACTAGCATTCAGGAACAGAGACTGACTATAAGACACATCACATATTACACGTTACAATATAAAACCCCATAATACAAATAAAATATCCCTAATGTATACAGAATACCTATGTACATAATATTATAATAAAGTGAGAAAAAGTATATTGATCTAAGTGATAAAAGATGCAAAATTCCAAACGTCAGGTGATATCCAAAACATCTTCTAAGGTGCCATACACTAGGCCCATATTACGATCAATCCGACATGCAAGTAGACATTTCCATTGATTGGTCCAAAACTTGTACGTTTTCCCGATCTTATAATGCAATATTGGATCATAAAAAGGGATTGTAATTAATATCAGGGAAGTTGTTTTTTTAAGTGGATCTAAAGCTCCGATTAATTTTAAATGAAATGTAACCTCACAATAGACCACATTAGACAATAATAGCCAAACTAATTGAATTTCGAACAATATGTATGGTACATCTACCTACAACTAACATTGTACATCTGTCTATCAAAGTATCGGATAGTGATACAGATCGCAGGTCACCTTTAGACACTGAACAGAAATCAAACACAAAACAAAAAAGAAAGAATGGGAATGGCACTCCCTCTAGTGCCAATAAAGCAAAATGTATAATCCCAAAAATGGTTCCTATAAAAAAAACACCTACCCACTACTCCACATACATTCTAAGACTTAAACTAAATTGCAAACAATTGCAAGACAACAATGCACATATTAACAGTTAATATAAATTAATGTAAGTGGCAGCATTTATGCATTCAAAATATAAAAATGACAACAAGAGCACTTATCAGAAAGGTAGACCATCAGGCACAAAAAGTGGTTAATTAGATGATCCTAACTGAAAACCATTGCAAGTGCTTAATGGTAAGCTTTAAAGAGTATATCCACCCCTTAGAAAAACTTCTAATATGAACAGCGAGGACCCCTTAAAACAAAATGTCTGAATTGGTTACTTTTGTTAAATACCGTATATACTCGAGTATAAGTCGAGGTTTTCAGGCTGTGAAAACAGCCTAAAAACTGAACCTCGACTTATACTCGGGTCAGTCACTTACTGATGGAGGAATCCGGCTGCCGCGTCGACTGATGGTCGCATCCACTGACGTCACTACTCGGCGCCGGGAAATGAGACCGGTGCCGAGTAGTGACGTCAGTGGATGCGACCATCAGTGGATGCGGCAGCCAGATTCCTCCATCAAGTGAATGATGTCGGGGCCCGGACTCTCCTGCAACTATGTAAAAGGTAAGGCTGCAGCTTTACTTGTAGTGAGAGAAGATGGGTTGCAGGGAAATAGGGGTTATTCCTGGGGCTGGGGGGGGAGAGTAAGGAGTCAGGGACAGGGTAGTGGTTTTATTCCTGGGGCTGAGGGCAGAGTAAGGAGTCAGGGACAGGGTAGTGGTTTTATTCCTGGGGCTGGGGCTGGGGGAGAGTAAGAAGTCAGGGACAGGGTAGTGTGTTTTGGGGTTAGTGGTGCAGTTCCACTCATGATGTTTGTAAACTACACTCCCTTTACTACTCTACCCTAGACTTATACTCGAGTCAATTGGTTTTTACTCATTTTTGAGGTAAAAATGGGTACCTCGACTTATACTCGGTCGACTTATATTCGAGTATATACGGTATGCTCCCAGACAGAGTTCTCAAACTCAGCAGCTCCTCGATCCACCTCCGCTGCTCTCTGGCTCTTCCGGGGGGGCAGTCAGTCACGGCCAATGGCTGACTACCATTCCTAGACGAACCTCCACTGCTGCTGCTCGGGAACAGAAGAATGGAGCAGCAGCAGTAGTGGAGAGGGAGGAAATGGCAGTGGATTGTGAACTTGTAAGTATGATATCTAGGCCTGGGAGCATATTTTATATCATTAATCAATTTGCAGCTTTTTAAGGGGTCCTGCTTATCATATTAAAAGTTTTTTTAAGGGGAGGACATACCCTTTAAAGTAGAATGACTGCAGGACTCTAAGAATGTATTATAAGCAGTATGGTTTGATTTACTGCCACTAGGGAGAGCTCTGTGCCGATCTGTAATGTCAGTAATATTCCTCAATAGGTTAGTTTGGAGTTAAAGCTGAACCCCTGATTTTTACCACACTACCCATTTCATGCATATTAAAATATGTGAGATTGGGTTAAATTATTGGAATTGATCAGCAAAAAAAATCTACCTGTGTTTACCAACCCTAAAGCCCTGCACACAGATCTTGGTCTTACTTCAAAATCGGCCGAACGTTCCATTGGACATGCCAATAGATTTTTAGCCAATCATTCAGTCTTTAAAGGGCTGCACCACTTTTTCATCTGACTGGCAGACTACCAATAAGTGTATTTATCTGTCTGTAACTTTTTATTTACCTGTAACGTTTTGGAGATACCCATGTTCCTTCAAACTTAACATATTATATACAGAAACACAATATATTAATTCATAGAAATAGCAATCGACAAAGAAAACTATATATTAAAATATGTGTGTAAAAATATTCTTATCCTAGGATAACACACTAACCACACTGTAACCTTCCAAGTTACTGGCTATATAAGATTGTTGTAGTTTCTCTCACTGCTGTTTCGTCTAGATCAGCTTCTTGTTTGTTTCTGCGATTAGTAGATTGCAGTGTCCATTCTTATTTCCCCTTTTCCCAATTTGCTCTGCCCCCATTTCTCATCTTCTCCATTCTTTTTACCCCTTTCCTATTATTTTTTACCCCTTTCCTAGTTTGCTTTGCCATTTCCATTCTATTTTCCCTTTTTCTGTTGCGCTGGGTTCATAGTATCACATCCTCTTTACCTCTATCCAAAACAAATTGTGCTGTGGCCTATCCGGTATCCAATCAAATCTAATTTATATAAATACCCCACTATGTTTCCATGGCAACACCCACTCAGACAACATAATAAAAATACTGTATCACTCTTCCCATCCGAGTTACCCCAGATCTTCGAAAATCCTAGCAATGCCCCTGGTGCTGGGGTATGTCTGTGTGCTTTCGCAGAGACAGAGATTTTGCCACTAGAGAAATTGCCATGTGTGCCACAGTCTGAAAATGTCTCAGAACCATGGCTCTTTGTCACTGGATATATTAAAGGACAAATGCACCCACCACCCCTCTACCTCAAATGTGGAGGCCTTAACCGCTAGATCCTGGGTACAGTCTGGATCAGCTGTTCAACTTACCATAACTTCAGAGTTATGGCTGAATCCTGTCCCAAGGAATTTGCTCTCGCCTCTGTGCTAGTGGGGATGTTCTCGGCTCTGTGTTGCAGGGTTCTGATGACACAGATGGAGGAGGTAGAAACACAGGCGCTTAATACCTTTAAGGGCATAGCACCCAGCCACTGGTTCAGATATGTTGATGACACCTGGGTTAAAATCCACCAGAAGGAAGTACAAGCTTTCACAGAACACATTAATGCGGTGGACCAAAACATTAAATTCCAAGGGAGAGGTACAAAACAACAAACTGGGCTTTCTTGGACTGCTTGGTAGAAGTTAAGGAAAATGGTAAACTGGAAGTAGAGGTTTACAAAAACCAACACACACCAGATCAGTATTTGATGTTTGACTCCCACCACCCTTTAGATCACAAGCTGGGTGTCATCAGAACCCTGCCACACAGAGCCGAAACATCCCCACTAGCACAGAGGCGAAGGCTAAAGAAATGAACATCTCAAGGAGCCTTAAAACTGTGTGGATATCCGACTGGGCCTTTGTCAAAAGAAGTAGAAGGAAAGAAAAGAACACATACCAACAGTGAAGGGGGAAAGCAAGACAGAGGAAGAAACATGGTCATCCCATTGTAGCAGGGGTTCTGAGAAATTAAGAAGAATTTTCAAAAAACGTATCCCTGTCTGCTTTAAACCGAACAACACACTGAGGCAGCAATGGTCATCCGAAAAACCCAATACCAAACACAAGAAAAAGCGACATCATATATGCGGTGCAGTGCAGTGAAGAATGCCCTTATTGTATGTGGGGGAGACCAAACAGCAACTGCATCAACGTAGGCCCAGCACAGAAGAGCCAATTCCTCGGTCAGGACTCAGCCGTGTATCTGCATCTTAAGGATAAAGGACATACCTTGAAGATTGTAATGTTAACATACTGGCGAAGGAACGTGACTGGTTCAAGAGAGGTGTTAAGGAGGCCATTATGTGAAATAAAGAAACCAAGCTAAATAGAGGTGGGGGGGTTCGACACCAACTGTCTGCCATGTACAATGCTGTTTAACACCTTACTCGGGCGTTCCTATAAACCTCTTAGCACTATCTAATCACACCCTTAACACCTTGGCTGTGATATGCTAATTGGGATTTTCCAGGTACATAATTGCCACAGATTCTTGTACAAGTCATTCTGAATTGAGAACGCCAGTCGGATGACTAGCGAAACGTCTTCAAGAACTACATTTCAAGTCCAGTTGATCTAATTGAAACAACAGATATACCATGCTGGATGAATGGAACCTTCACAAGCATACTGGTATTAATACATATACTGTAGATCCAGGGTACTATATAATATTGAGAATTACTGGTTATTGTACATAACTGTAGTTCTGGTTGACCAGGGTATACTATATAACATTGAGAATTACTGGTATTTATACATATACTGTAGTTCTGGTTGGTACAGGGATACTATTAATATTGAGAATTACTGGTATAACATATATGTAGATCCAGGGATACATATAATATTGAGAATTACTGGTATGATACATATACTGTAGTTCTGGTTGATCCAGGGATATATAATATTGAGAATTACTGGTATTAATAAATATACTGTAGTTCTGGTTGATCCAGGGATACTATATAACATTGAGAATTACTGGTATTAATACATAATTAAAACATCTGGAGGGTTGCAATTGTGACATCCCTGCTGTATGTTATTGTGGCTATGGATTCCTGTCTTAACCAACTGAACATTAATTGCAAACGATATGTAAAGTGTTTACATTGTGCTACAGTATCCTTATTCTAACGGGATTTGATTTAAAGGAAGCAGGCAGGGAGACATAATTGTAACCAATAAAAATAAAGGAGCTAAGTCTCACTAAGCAGGGTACACACAGTACAGATCAGTGAAAGATGACAGACAGGATTGCAGATCTGAAAAGATCTGCATACACAGTCTGAGCGTTCTCCTATAGACACATAGGGAGAACACTCGGGACAGTGTGTTTCCCTCGGTCGCGGCAAACTCCTCTATAGGGAGTGTCAGCGTGACCAATGGAAATTTTCAATCTTTGCCGACCCAATCGCTCGGAAAACGAAGGTACACACAGTAACGATAAAGCCCAGATACCGTCCGATCCGACAGTATCGGTGCTTTATCATACTGTGTTACCCAGCTTTTTCATAGGAGCCAGCAGGGAAATGGTTTATCTTTCCCGTGATCATGCTCCCCAGTTGCTTCCTCTGAACTCTTGGACTGCATCCCCGATATACTCCCGGATGTAGTCGGGAACTATCAGAGAAGACAGTGAGGGATCGTGATCTTGGATAGTTTAACTGTTGCCTGCTGACTCCTATAGATTAATTGAAGACGTTGTTTTGTAAGTATATTCCATCCATTTCTATTACTCACAGGGAGGTGAGAACACTTATTCCCACCTCCCTGTGAATAATCGAACGCCCAGGGGCGCTGGAACTCACCTTACCGCCGCTCCACATCACAGCTGCTTCTGCCCTGACAGCAGCGCTGTCCGACCAAGAGCCTATCTTAGGCGAATGCACGCCAATATAAAAGATAAGTGTACGATCGGGACAGTGCGGGCTGTCAGTGCAAAAGCAGCTGCGAGTGGAGTGCCGGTAAGGTAAGTTCCAGTGTCGCCTGAGCGTCCTATATTCACAGGGAGGTGGAATACGTGTTCTCATCTCCCTGTGAATAATAGAAACAGATGGAATAATTACAAAAATGGGTTTAGTGTTCTTTAATAAGAAAAAGGGTATGCATTACATGTATGGTTATTGTATAACTTTTAAAAGTATGGTTACATTTGCAAGTTTCCCTGCTGCTTCCTTTAAAGGGGAACTGTGGTCTCCAAACAAGTTAAGTTTAATGAAAGGCTAGTTTCTTACTTAAAACGAACAACCAGCTCTCTACGTGCTCCACACCCAAGATATAAAAAGAATGACCAGAAAGTTAATGGGTGGGGGCTGACATGTGACATTCTAAGGCTTCTACTGCACAGTGCGCCGGCGAGCACAGCCTCAGACTCCCTCACTGTGTGAGGGAGACGAGGAGTCCCTGACAGAAGAAGGTAAGTAAATCTACAGCCCTTCTCTTTCACGTGTGAAAACACCGTTTTCAGGCAGAGTTCTCTGTTCTCACTTGCCTGAAAAGGCTGATTCACAGAGTTTTCTGTAAGGAGGGTTTCTGAGTAACCCACGGCACCGCAAGGGGCGGGCTTAGGCAACCATGAGGGACGGGGCTTAGGCACCCACGAGCGGGGGGGCTTAGGCACCCATGAGTGGGTGGGGCTTAGGCACCCACAGTGGGCAGGGCCAATGGGGCTGTAAGATAGGGCCATGGAGGGCCTGCAACTGGAGGAACCATGGGGTCTATGAGTGGAGGGGCCAGGGTGGCTGCAAAGGGGGGGAGGAGACAAAGGGCAGATTGACTGACAGTTTCAGAGCAGGAAGCAGGAAGTGCAGGGGACCTGGTGATGCTGCTACCATACTAATATCTTAAAAAAATATGCAAACTAAACAATGGAAATAAATTGCAAAAATTCTCAGGGGAGCAATTCCTATCAATTTACCTCAATTTACCTAAAGTCGTTTTTGGACCACAGTTCCCCTTTAATTTTTGAGAGGACAAACCCTTTAAGTGCAAAAAATAAATTAAGCTACTAGAACAATGTATATAAAAAAACCAACAACTCTGTCCCCAAACCGTAACATTAAGCGCTAGATGTACTGAAGACAGAAATCGAGTTTCGAAAGCATTTAGAAGTTTAAAGGGAAACTAAACAATAAGAAGCATTGTCAGCAATCCAGAGAGAGAGAGACAGTGAATAGAGACAGAAAGAAACAAAAAATGGTGTGTAATCCATAGAAATACGTTGCATTTGCATTCTGTGAGTGTACCATTAAGGAAATGGATGTTTATTTTGCCTTTACAAATAGAAAGGAATTATGGATTAAATGGTAAAATGAAAACCGTACTTTAAAAAAAATGACCAACTAAAGCTGTATTTAATTAAAATGGAAATTATTTGAAATATACACCAGACGTTTATTTTTTAATGTTTAATCACATTCATTTTAAAATTATTACTGTAGTTTTAGTTTTCAAAACCTCCGATATCCCTGCGATAAGTAATAACACGTGTCCATCAATGTCATACATTTTATTCTCTGTATTTAAAAAAATATAGAATGAATAATTTATATTAACTTTCATTATGGAAAGGTTTCCATGACATCTTATCTGAAACAAAACTGAAAACCGGTTGGGAGAAGAGGTTAAATTATATTTTAACTTTAATGACACATAAATCAGAAATTACCTTTAAGGCTGGATACATGTTTGTGGTCCCGGCCGACGTTCACCACAAGCGGGTGGGTAGCCTGAACAAATCACTGTCAGTCGCGGCAAAAGTAGGCACGGCCAACAGTTCGCTGCGACCAGTCGTGTGCCCCAAGGGAAACCGCCACGTCGGCCATGATTTACCAGCACCACACTTACAGATAATTGTACCCAGCCTTAATGGTTAAAAAAATAAGATTGTATCAGCAAATGTATTGCAGGGCAAAAATGCAATTCTTACAGGGAAACCTTAATATACTGTAAAACGTGCAATGATAGGTGCAAAAGTTTCTTGCTCTAATAATATGCAGCAACCTATGAAATGTTAGCTGTTTACTTAATAGCTAGGACAAACTTTAACCTTTTGTTTAAAGGCCCTATGAAGTATAAATTGTTTTGTAAATTAAGAGTTATTTTCATTAAGCTTCCCTACACCAGCATATTATTTATTTCCCTCTCTCTATATTAATCTAAAACAAAGCAATTCTGCAATTAGTAAATAAATTATTACAAAGAAGAAATGGGTCAGGAAAACAACACAAGCTGATCACTAGAAATCTCATATACAAAGGAATATAAAATTGTGTATAGGAGCTCACCAGTGAGCTGTGTATGTAAATAGAGTCTAAAACAATAATGGAGAGGCACAACTCAACACACCTGCTAGATTCTTCAGTGCTGCTCTGTGGAAACCCCATTCAAAGGGCCAATCGTCACAGCAGAACAAAAGGGACCAGAACGCTACTCGGATGAACAGGTGATTAAAGGGAAAAACCCCTATAGTTTATTCACATTATTTACACAGATGCTTGTACGGATAAACCGTATTACCTGTTCATCTGAGTAGTGTTCTGGTTCCTCTTTTAGTTCTGCTGTGTATGTTAATATACATATGTACATATATGTATTGGTTTGATGGATAAGTTTTTTTTGGCAATAGCCCCAATAAGTGCCATTTAATGTCGAGCCCAGTAGAAGGCAAACCTGTTAGAATCACCTAGTTTAGAGGAGTCCAACAATAACCAGAGGGCCCCTCACAGTGAAGGTGGGCTGTCCAGTTTGGCATACAGTACATATAAGGGTAATACTGGTATGCATGGTAGAAGGAAAGCACAAGGGACTAGTATTTCAGGGCAATATTGTCTCTGGTCATCCTTCACCAGCACCCTGACTGCTACTTTCCTGGCCAGGCCATGGGGTAATGTCTGTGCTGTCTGGTTAGCAATCATCTTCCTCTTGGTTTTGTACCTCCGGTTCTGGAACCAGATCTTGACTTGGGTCTCCGTGAGTTTGAGTGCAGCTGCCAGGTCTGCTCTTCAGGCCAGAGAGATACCTCTGCAGGCTGAACCTCCTCCCAGTTCGTATACCTGGCGTGGGAGAAAGCTGCTCGGGGCGCTTTACTGGACTTTGGGTCTTTTAGTCTGACTGCAAGGGAATCCTCTGTAATTAACCAGACTGGCGATATAAGGAAAGGACAGGACAACAATTGATTCACCTGACAACATAGATAACTTCTATAGACTGGGAGGAATATGGCAATATAGAGAGAATAAATATGTCTGCACAATTACAGAAATCCTACAGACATCTGTACTCTGGTGTTATAATTGAAATAACTCTTACCTCTTACAAAAGCCATGGCACCTCTCTGCAGTATTTAGATCCCTTGACAACTATTGAGATCATGTCTGTACCAGCACTTCCTGTCAAATGGGCACCAGACATCAAGATCTGCAGAATTGGGCCAATGATCTCTACTACAATGATTCTCTTATAACCCTGATTTCTTTCTAACAAAATCTACTTCCAGGGACTCTACACAAAATGTACATTTAAATATAAATAAACATTGATACCAGAATAAATAGTAATAGGTAGGCTGGGTTAATTCCCACATTTATCATCTCCATTGTCTCTTATCAGTCTGTCTCTCTCTACCTGTTCCAATATAATTATTTTTTATCGCCTGTCCAGCAGGGATTTACCATTACTGGCAGGTTCGGATCTCCATCCCAAGCTGCATCCTCTGTTTCTGAGTCAATGTCCAGACTGTTTTCTCTGGGTCGCGGTGGATCATCTGGCCCATTGAGACAATGTCTGTGTATGTGACAGGGATAGGGGGAACTGTCCAGTGGCCTGGGTAAGCGAGAAGAGGCAGAAAGTTATCTCCTTCAGTGATACATCAAGGGGAGGGCCGGGCCAGAACTGACGCTCTGCCACAACATTAACAGTCTCCACCTATTCACAGAGATAGCAAGAGGGGAAGAGAGAGGGGGGTGGAGAGAATGTGTTTGTGTGGGTAATAGACACACACACATATATACATAGAATAGTAGAGGAGATAGACACATGGATGGATAACACACAATATTCAAAAATCTATTATACTCTATAAATGGTGCTTGTCTATGTCAACAGGGTCACTTTTTGCTTAGTTATTGTCACAAGACTGAAACTAAATAAAAAATAAAATATCATAATAAATAGAAATAATGTAGCCTGCATTTTAAATATTAAAAAGTGTATCAGAAGTAAATTTTGAGTTTTTGTTTGTATAAAAAACATTCGACTTATCATTTATGATTGGAAACTCATTGGTGTCTTTTAATATCCTATATACATTAAAAAGTGTTATAATCCCTTATAAATACTCATCTGTATGAGATCTAGACAAAGAGACGAAATATAAAGCTAAATAGTAACGGTACCCATACATACATATTTCCCATGACATTCAGGATAACTGCATAGCCTGGTTTTTACAACTGACATTACAGGCGTAATCAGGGGTAATGTCAATCTTAAGTGTTATCTGGATTGGTAACATCTACAGCTTTAGACATAAAATGATTTGAATTGATCCATTTGCGTGTGAGAATGTAGAGCATGTCAATGTGGGTGGGCATTTTCGGAGAACACGCGTTGCCGTCCGGCACAATGTGGCCAGCATTAGGGACAAATATTTTGTCAATCTTGAACTTTACTTCAGGTGAACTTGATTTATGCTGAATATTTATATATATATCACTAAATTTCAATTATTTAGTAACCCTCGGTTTTCCCCCGGGGTTCAATCTTCTATTGGAATAATTTGTATTATTATATTACAATATATTAAAATATTATTTTGGGTGGACATGTCCTTTAAAGACATATGTAACCAATAGAATTACAACACATATGGTCGTATTTATAAAGGATTGATATCAGTAAATAACATTCGTTATTAACGACCACAGGTGGAATGACTGTCGTTATTTACAACACTGATCAAACTATTGCAATATTAGGATTCAATTTCCAATGGTGTTTAACAACATAGATTGATGATGTAATAATATAAAAGATGTCTTACGACTACAATGTTAAGAACAATAATGATCTTATAGCGTTTCTAACCAAAACGATGGTTTAAATGTTTATATATGTATATATGTTCCAATATAACAGCTCAGGCACTAGCATTCAGGAACAGAGACTGACTATAGACACATCACATATTACACGTTACAATATAAAACCCATATACATAGAAAAATATCCCTAATGTATACAGAATACCTATGTACATAATATATAATAAAGTAGAGAAAAGTATATTGATCTAAGTGATAAAGATGCAAAATTCCAAACGTCAGGTGATATCCAAACATCTTCTAAGGTGCCATACACAGGCCCTATTACGATCAATCCGACATGCAAGTAGACATTTCCATTGATTGGTCCAAAACTTGTACGTTTTCCGATCTTATAATGCAATATTGGATCGTAAAAAGGGATTGTAATAATATCAGGGAAGTTGTTTTTTTAAGGGATCTAAAGCTCCGATTAATTTTAAATGAAATGTAACCCACAATAGACCACATTAGACAATAATAGCCAAACTATTGAATTTCGAACAATATGTATGGTACATCTACCTCAACTAACATTGTACATCTGTCTATCAAAGTATCGGATGGTGATACAGATCGCAGGTCACCTTTAGACACTGAACAGAAATCAAACACAAAACAAAAAGAAAGAATGGGAATGGCACTCCCTCTAGTGCCAATAAAGCAAAATGTATAATCCCAAAATGGTTCCTATAAAAAAATCACCTACCCACTACTCCACATACATTCTAAGACTTAAATAACTTCAGAGTTATGGCTGAATCCTGTCCCAAGGAATTTGCTCTTCTGTGCTGGGCCATACGTTGATGCAGTTGCTGTTTGGTCTCCCCACATACAAATAAGGGCATTCTTCACTGCACTGCACTGCGTATATGATGTCGCTCTTCTTGTGTTTCGGTATTGGGTTTTTCGGATGAACCAGTTGCTGCCTCAGTGTGTTGTTCGGTTTAAAGCAGACAGGGATACGGCCTTCATTGAAAATTCTTCTTAATTTCTCGGAGACCCCTGCTACATATGGGATGACCATGTTCTATCTCCTGTCTTGCTTTCCCCCTTCACTGCTGGTATACGTGTTCTTTTCTTTCCTTCTACCCCTTTTGACAAAGGCCCAGTCCAGATATACACAAGCTTTTAAGGGCTCCTTTGAGATATTTAAGGTTTTTAGCCTTTTTTTAGCTTCTACTTCCAGTTTACCATTTTCCCTTTTACCAAGCAGTCCCTTGTAAATGTGATTTGGACCACAGCATTGATGTGTTCTGTGAAGGCTTGTACTTCCTTCTGGTGGATCACGGCGAGGGATCAGGGTTCTAATAGCTCTGTGTGGGTGTGACAAATGAAGTTAATAAAACGAAATGTCTATCATATCTATTGTCTATCTAATCTATCATTCAGAATATTTATCTGTCTATCTTTAACAGACATTAACAGTCTTTTCCTGTTATTTCTATCATATCTATTGTCTATCTAATCTAATTCAGAATATTTATCTGTCTATCTTTACGACATAACAGTCTTTTCCTGTTATTTCTATCATATCTATTGTCTATCTAATGTCTATTAATCAGAATATTTATCTGTCTATCTTTAACAGACATTAACAGTTTTTCCTGTCATTTCTATCATATCTATTGTCTGTCTAATGTCTATTAATCAACAGACATTAACAGTCTTTTCCTGTCATTTCTATCATATCTATTGTCTGTCTAATGTCTATTAATCAGAATATTTATCTGTCTATCTTTTACCAGACATTAGCAGTCTTTTCCTGCCATTTCTATCATATCTATTGTCTATCTAATGTCTATTAATCAGAATATTTATCAGTCTATCTTTAACAGACATTAACAGATTTTTTGGACTTTCCCTTAATTTATTAATTTACGTGTAATTAGCTACATTTTATAGAATCTGATTTTTTTTCAGTATTTCTACAGATTTACAGTAAGAAAGTCTGTTCATTTTTCGCTCATCTGTAAATAAATATATATAAATAACGTTAACTAATTAAATGCTTAATTTTTTATCTCCCTGTCATGTCTGTCCATCTAATCTATCAATGTAAATATTTATTTGTATATCTTTTACAGACATTTTAAAGATAGAGATAAGGATTTTTTTTGTCCTATGCGTTAATTTATGCGTGATGTCATAATGGCACATGTGACCCAGCTTCACTGCTGAAGTGAAATCATTTGTTTGCGAGGTAGCAAGAGTTCAGGTGTTTTTACAACTGCTCCTGCTAACAAGCTACATTTTATAGAATCTGAATTTTTTTCAGTATTTCTACAGATTTACAGTAAGAACATCTGTTTATTTTTCGCTCATCTGTAAGTACATATATATATATATATTATTAATGTAAATTATTTAATTACTCTGTCATATCTGTCCATCTAATCTATCAATCTAAAGATATGTCTATCTTAAACAGACATTAACAGTCTTTTCTGTCATTTCTATCATATCTATTGTCTGTCTAATGTCTATTAATCAGAATATTTATCTGTCTATCTTTAACAGACATTAACAGTCTTTTCTGTTATTTCTATCATATCTATTGTCTGTCTAATGCCTATTAATCAGAATATGTATCTGTCTATCTTTAACAGACATTAACAGTCTTTTTCCTTTTGGCCTTTCCCATAATCTATTAATCAGAATATTTATCTGTCTATCTTTAACAGACATTAACAGATTTTTTGGACTTTCCCTTAATTTATTAATTTACGTGTAATTAACTACATTTTATAGAATCTGATTTTTTTTCAGTATTTCTACAGATTTACAGTAAGAAAGTCTGTTCATTTTTCACTCATCTGTAAATAAATATATATAAATAACGTTAACTAATTAAATGCTTAACTTTTTATCTCCCTGTCATGTCTGTCCATCTAATCTATCAATGTAAATATCTATTTGTATATCTTTTACAGACATTTTAAAGATAGAGATAAGGATTTTTTTTGTCCTATGCGTTAATTTATGTGTGATGTCATAATGGCACATGTGACCCAGCTTCACTGCTGAAGTGAAGTGATGTCATAATGGCACATGTGACCCAGCTTCACTGCTGAAGTGAAATCATTTGTTTGCGAGGTAGCAAGAGTTCAGGTGTTTTTACAACTGCTCCTGCTAACAAGCTACATTTTATAGAATCTGAATTTTTTTCAGTATTTCTACAGATTTACAGTAAGAACATCTGTTTATTTTTCGCTCATCTGTAAGTACATATATATATATATATAGTTCATCAGCCATATGAGGATCCCAGCGGAAACTGGCCAATATTTATCAAGGTTGGACTAATGGATATGGGATTTGGTGTTAAATTGTGTTACAAAGGAACCCCCATCATTTCCTTAGATTTCTTTCTTAGGGAGTTTAGGCCTCCATTTGGCCTTAGATATGAAACTAAGCTTCCTGGGTAGTTACGGGCGCCAAAATTTTTTTTGTCATGATCTCAATGGTGGTAGCATCATGGGACATTATACAATGCGTAACACTCTAGTGAATTGCGATTAGGAAGACGTCTGTCACATGGGGGGGATGAAACTCTGACCTGATAATATGGTAGTTACGGTCAGTAGGTTTGACAAACAAGGAAGTTGAAAAAACACCTCCTGTTTGTTTTATATGTACACAAGAAAATTAATAAACATGAGAAGAATATTCGCAGTGTACACAATCTTGGTGTCCAAGCTGTTAATGAAAAGACAAAAATACATTAGCAGTTCATAGACCCTGCATACCATAAACAGATAATCAATCCTTGCAGGTGTTTTTTAAACAATAATATGATAAAATGGAATCTTCCAGAACCCAATGTATAAATTGGGCGTACAGAAGGATCGCTGTCGGACTTCCCATAGCCTGTGCAACTGCTGAATATAGAAGTCATTCTCAAATTTGAAGAAATTATTCCTAAGAATAAAATCAAACATTCTACGAGAAAATTCAGTCGGGGGCGGGAAACAGGGACCACACGTATAGAAAAGAAAGTGTATCACTGCTTGAGTCCTTGGTGATGTTCAATGTTAGTATAAAGAGACGTAATGTCCGCAGTAAGTAATCAGGAAACGTTCCGTGCGTATTAGCTGTATTAATCTAGATAATTTTTGCAGAAAAAATCACCCAGTGTATTTTAAATAAGAGGGGGGATCTTGTACTAAGGCTTAAGAAATAAAAGTCACAAAAGATGAAAGAGAATGAGTAATAGAGCCAACAGCTGAACAATCGGACGGAAATGGAGGGGCTTAAACTGGGTCTTTTGAATTTAGGAGTCCGTACAGGACGGTTTCGGGATTAGATTCCAAACAAAAAATCAGAAAGTACTGTGATCGATCCATAGATGGCTGAGTGCTATATCTAAAAGATTCTTTAATGAGTCGCAATGGAAAAAGATGGATCTCTATTTAGTTAGTATAGGCAACCTGCTGTCAGAGATGATCATTGCATACCTCTTATGTAGAATTTCATAGTCAAGGATAACAAATCCAACCACCTTTGCTGCCGGTTTTATTATCAGCGAAGTATTGTGGCCTAAGCGATTAAGCAAGCAATTCTGACTTGGAGGAGATGTTAGGTAATGTGAATGTTGCTCAGGATCCCTGGACTACAGTATAGTGTATTAATACAGTTAATCTCAATATTATATAGTATCCCCTGTACCACCAGAACTACAGCTAGGTATAATACCAGAATCCAATATGTATATAGTATCCTGGTACCACAGTATATGATTATCATACCAGTAGATTCAATATCACAGTAGATTACCCAACTACATTAATTCGTTTATATTATATAGTCCCTGATCACCAGAACAGACAGTATATGTTAATACCAGTAATTTCAATATATATAGTATCCCCGCAGACTACCAGTTATATGTATTAATACCAGTAATTCTCATATATATAGTATCCCTGTGACAACACAGAACTTAGCAGTATATGTATAATACCAGTAATTCTCAATGTTAATAGTATCCCTGGATCAACCAGAACACAGTTATATTAGTAATCCAGTAATTTCTCAATATTATTAGTATCCCGTACAACCAGAACTACAGTATCGTGATTAATACCAGTCATTCGCAAATACTTACTATAGTATCCCTCGTACCACCAGAATAAAGTAATGTATTTACAGTAATTCTCCATTATTATATAGTATCCCTGATCAACCAGTACGACAGTAGATGTTATTAATACCAGGAATGTCTCCAATATTAATATAGACCCTGATCAACCAGAACTACAGTATATTATAATACCAGTAATTCAATATTATATAAGTTACTCCCTTAGCAACCAGAACTACAGTATATGTATAATACCGAATTCTCAATATTGATTGTATCCCTGTATCAACCAGAAACTGACAGTATATGTTATTGACTACCAGTAAGTATCTCATGGTTATAAAATATCCCTGGACAACAGAACCTTGACCGTATATGTATTAATTACCAGTAATCTCATAATTATATATCATGTAGTCCCAGAACTACAGTAATGTATTAATACAGTAATTCTCAATATTATATTTATAGCCCGTTACCTAACCAGCAAACTACAGTATATGTGTAATAACAGTAATTCTCAATATATAGTATCCCGTGACACCAGAACTACAGTATAAGGTGATAAACTAGCAGTAATGTTCTCAATATTAGATAGTTTATCCTATAACCGAACTACAGTATATGTATTAATACCAGTCAATTTTCTCAATATTATACTAGTATCCTGTCCACCGTTACCGAACGTTTAATCGTATCCATGTATATAGTTCTGATTAATCAGAACGAGGTAATTATTTTCGTAATCTCATATTATTATGTATCCCGGCTTAACCAAACCAGTAACTACCAGTAATTGTTCAATACCAGAATTCTCCAATTAATATAGATCCCTGATCAACAAGATCCATATAGTTATTAATACCAGTCATTAGTCTGACAATTATTATATAGTATCCCTGTCACAACCAGAAACTACAGTATTATATTAATACCAGTAATTCTCAATATTTTAGTTATATTCACCAACATATTACTGTAGCCAGCAGGTAAAAATCCGTAAGACGATGAGGAGTGAGTACAGGAGAACCAATTTGGTGCGGTGTACCTGCAAGGAAAGCAGTTTGTTTTTTGCTCCATCTACTATACCAGATATAAGGGGCGGGGAAGGGGCCAGTTCCCTCTAACCTTAAATTGGCTGGTGCACAGAAATCTATGTTCTGGTGCATACCAAAATGAAATTTTGTGCGCTCCTACCGCACCCCTAATCCTAGAACATTTTTGTGTGCGCACCACTTTAATTCTGTGTGCGCCCTGCAGAGGTTTGTGGGCACGAAGGAGAGAACAGCTTTAGAGGGACACTGGGAGGGGTGGCCACCACTTTGATGCAGCCCTGCTGCGCTTACAGTGCATGCCATGGACCAAATTGGCTGGTACACACATTTTAATCGGACAGTCTGCCCCCCCCCCCCCCCCCCCACAGACCCACATCAATAATTGGCTGCATCAATATTCGGCATGACCAAAATCTGTTCGAGACACACGTTTAGGTGTTGATCCATTATTCCACTTTGATGGTTTTTCATCAATATGTTTACCCTTAGCATTATATGTCCGGGGTTCATAATGCTTATCGCACAGAGAAAAGACCCTTATCTTGTAGACTCCATTTAGGTATAGAATCCTGAACCTCACAGTCGCTATGAAATCAGAATTAACTGTAATGTAAATCAACTGCAACTGAAATCACAGAGGAAAATAACTGGGACCCCTTCACCTCCCTCACTACCGACCAGTGACAAACAATTCTAACTCTTGGAATTGAAAAATACAAGACATTGCATTTAAACTGTTACTGACTTCCGTCTAAAGGGCATCTGGCCTTAGTGATAGTTTTAAAAATCTCTTTGTGTTTTCAGTTTTCTTATGAGAACAGGAAAATTGAGGACCGACTTTAAATCACGCATACAAGGCTCTAAGTAGTAATAATTGTCTCAGCTATTAAAGGACAACTATGCCCAAAAACACCATGCAAACCAATCCTTTTGTATCAGAAGTTGCTTTTATAATACGGGAGGTAGGAAAATTCTATTCTCATCACAATGGATGGGCGCTCTCGCATTAATGGTGGGTTGTCAAATAACCACTCATGCAGTGGCTTACCGCTCTCATTCAGTTGTGCCGCTGACATCTTCCATAATGTATATGAATAGCCATGCTGGAGTGCCAAAGACAGTGGTGAGCTTGTCAGCACTGCATGAATTATAACTGAAACACAACTCACCACTCATGAAACAGCCACCGAGGGTGGGAATAGGTGGAATAGGATTTTAGCATTTCCTGGGACATTCAATTTGTCCATCCTATTTAGCCTACTCATTAGCCGTCCTAACAGTGAAAACCAGAGGCAAAAAATAGAGGGAGGATGAGCTGAGGCACACCACTAGAAACGACCAGAATAGTGCATGCAGCGCGCCGTTAATCGTCACTGATTGCATACGTTTGCGCTGCGATTTTGCTATTTTCAATGATTTAAGCATTGCGACTGTCGTATCGCTGTTGGTACGTGTATACACCTTTACAAACCATGACCTGTTCTAGACTTTTAATTTAAATGTGATCCAATCGTAACAGTGAATTTTCTAATGGTTTTGTAAACTTCACTCAAGATCAAAAGAAAAAATGGTCCGGAGATTCACTTTTTTGACTACTAGAACGCCAGACTGCCAGCTGACTGCAGGAAACAGAGGTTCAGAAACTAAAGGTGGGTAAAACACATTAACGAGAAGGTAATTCGCTCCTTTCTCATCTTACTTGTGTCGGACATATTTCAGAGCGAATGTTCATGTCGGCCTCGGGATTATTCAGAATGGGGGAACTTTGTATTCCCAAGCGTATCTTCCTGGCTGCTAAATATGGGAGAAGGCTCAGGACTGGTGTGTAGCGCAAGATTGATGCTCAGATTCGTGTTGTTCATGTTTTTAAAGATCTTCAGTGTGGTAGTACCCGCTTTAGGGGCAGGCTCAAAAGCCAAGCCTATATTAATACCGTAATAGTATAATTGAACGAGATTCTGATTTAGTGGCAATTGAGGTAATACCCCCAATTAATAAACCAGTGAGAAAGAAATATTTTATGACCCAATATAGACATCTCGCTTCAACCAGTTTCAATGGTATAATACCGATAAAACACATGTGCTCCTTACTCAGAGGCACTGCCAATATATGGGAGTATAACGGACAGTATTAACTGTCCTACTGCTAAAATCCCATCATCCGTTCTGCTTACAAAGGGTACTAACCTAAGTCTCACCGGCGTGCGGTCTCCGTTTAGGCAGGAGGGGGAGCTTTTAAAGCCGAGTGCTAAATCTGCTGTGGATGGCGAATCCCGTAAATGGCAATGGAGAGGAGACCAAGTGATGTACTAATCGTCCATTTGAAAGTCGCACGAATGTGGAGCTATTCCGGAATGAGCGGCTCTAGTCGTAAATATCCCAGTACATGTTTGAAATCCATTCTTTGCAAACATTTCTCAGACTTTCCACATGGAGTTAAGCTTGTCATGACAGTTAAGCTTTGGGATAATCCCTCGGCGATGTACCATAATTGCTAAAGTTAACTATTTCGCAAAGTGAGTCTTCAACGGAATTAGGATTGTAGGAAGTCTACCCTCAGTAAGTGGTTAGATGAGAAACAGCCCCTTAATTTCGAAGACAATGAGTCGTCGGCACTTAACCACTATGGGGTACAATCTACTTCATGCAGTCTAACGTACCACACACGTCTCTTTCGGTTCCCAAAACAGACGGCATTGCGTGCATCGGCCGAGACAAGCAATGTCTGACATGTGCAAAAGTAGTCGGTGTGTTCCTACAGTTTGCCCAAACCGTGGACATGTTCCAGCGTCCAACTCTCCCCATTCATCGATGCGAGCGACAGCGTTCACGCTGGGCTGAGGCTGCGAATCCAGCAACTTTTGGGCCCGCCGGTCGACCAACACAATGAAATAGCCGAAAATTGCATGGTTGTGTACAGATCCCAATCACTGTCCTATTACCTTTTTATCCCAAACTAAAGGAATCCGCAATAACTTTTAATGTGGTCCATTGTGTGAACCAGGTCATCAGACAAGCCATTAAATGTAAAGATATAGACCGGTGGGAAACCATTCCCCATCTGCACACTCAATAACCCACACCACTTATTATGGTCCTGTTCAGATTCTAACACCCATTATATGTGGGCACCTTAAGCAACTGCCACGTGCTCTCACAATGGTCCAATCACATGTGATTTCCTAACTAGGTAAACTCTAGTAGCCTCCAACCTGCACATCTATCCTGATGTGATGGTCGGCATGCAGCCCAATTCAATGCTGGCGCAACTCTCTGAACAGGGGTTTTAGTGATGCTAACTGATTCAAGGCCCTATTGAATAGCTTGAAGTGGGGTGTCTGTACCAGCAAGTATTCAATAGCGGATTTGTGTGGTCTGTGCATTTGTATTTAAATATACACTCAGGGGTTAAACCCCCAAGGATTTCACGAGCTAGACCACCAGTGCCTCACCAACCCAAAGCCAGAATAGTCCAGGGCACTCGGAATAATAACAATGTGGGCCACGGGTTTTACAGTATTAAAGTTTGGCACTGTGGGACTAAGTATATACATATTGCCAGGACAGACATACAAAAAACCTGTGTGTTATATCATCTGACAAGCTTTTGGGGTTTGTTCCCTTCTCAGGTCCAAAGAGCACACGACATGAGGAGTAAAACCCTAGAAACAGTATCAGCTAAAAAATAAAAACCGTCATTCCAAATTGAAACATATTTGTACAATCATACGAGCACAAGTAAATGATTCAGTGTATGCCGAAAAATATTTATCACACACCAAATGTTAAAATTGAAATATACCAAGATCGGGTGTTTAGGATAAATAGATTTAGTTTAATTTTGAATTGGGTGCAAATGGGATGATCCAGGGGAAGGCGAAAAATCCACTCCGGGAGAAAAATTGAATAATCCAGGAGGGGGGAAAAATCCTTCCTGGACTCCACGGGCCACTATTTCTAAACCTGCGGTATCGCTTTTTAGCGATACGCGGGTTAGTAATTTAAGTTGTTGGATCGTAAATTTACGATACTGATCGTTAAATGGCGAGGGGATCGCTAAAAAGCGATACCGAGGCTTATACATATGCCCCCAAATGGCAATCGGATTTAAGCCCTGGATCATCTCGCTTTATAGGAGATTGTTAGATAGGACTAAATGGTGCTGTTATGGCTCCTATCTTAGTAGATTACAAGTTCATTGGTGGGCAGGGACTGCATGTGGGCCTACTACCCTTTATGGGTAGGGGATTTGCGGCTGGGGCTCATCAGGTGCGTCTGAGGAATTGTCTCGAGGTAAGAAGTTTGAAGTGGAGAGGAGATGAATGGATGCAGAGCTTTAACGGATATTGCAAACTAGTGGTTTTTTTGGAATTTGTTTAGGAAAACAGCCAGTCTACTCCTGTTAAAACAGAAAAAATTAAAAACCTTGTTATTTCTTATTAATTTAAAAACTAAGTACTATAAAACATTCATGACTACTATTGTAAAACTACATTGCTAGGATTTTATAACAATTTAGTTATGCAGTGCTACATTTAATTCTAACACTGCATATAAGCGCGGAAAGATCATTTTCTGAATTAGAACTCCCAATATGTCTAGGAATCCTACCTCAAAGAATGAGATGATTTCAGCTCCTGATGGATCATCTTTCTGAGCAACCGGATACTCAGGATTTTCGTTAAAATTGGAAAGCAAAATGTGCACAAAAATTACAAGGTATAAGACAAGATGGCAGCTGGATCGTGTTAGCAGTCGTTGCGGAATATTTAATTATGTAAAAGTAAAAGCTCATTAAGCTCACAGAATGTCTATTCCATAATATAAACACTACTTGTTGCATGAAGTTACCGTGGGGTCTACAGTTTGGGGAAGTTCTGGTTCCGTGCAAATATTTGATAAATAAAACTTCTTCTTTCGTCAGATTCAAATGGTAACTGCAAAGAAAAGGTTTGTGTACCCCAATTAAAAAGCTTGTCAATAGAAACAAATCACTATAACTATATATGATCGTGTACTAACTCACATTCAAAGGAGATTCAATAAAGTTCGTATGTTAAAACAATGGTGCTAATGTTTTTTACCCAAAGAGATGTTTAGCTTAAAATGTTTTAATAAGCTTGATTGGTTGGGGGCAAAATTAGCACGATTTTAATGATATGAAACTTTTATTAAATCTCCCGGTAGTGGTTTTGGTATAGTTTATTATCTAGTTCCAGCAACACTCTATTAATACAGAGCAGTGGGTAACTTTAGAGAATCGTGGTGCATATTAGGCATCCCCAATTCTCATGCTGAGTTATGAGAGGATTGGATAAACTAGTATAGTGCATTACATATTGTCTATTATTATTCAGTTTAAATAAAACATGAACAGAATACTATACAAAACTTAGATAGATGTTTTAACCCACATTGGAATGTTTTGGGTTTTTTTTTTTTTTTTTTTTTTTTTGGGGGGGGGGGGGGGGGGTGGGTGGGGGGGGGGGGGGGGGGGGGGGGGGAAAAATACTGACAAGTTTCAAGGAAATCCTAGGGACATTTTGTTTAAATTAAGATTGGTAGATTCCAGAGTAATTCTGTTACGGGTATTACCTTGCCATAAAGAATTTAGTATATGGTTACCCCTTAATGCCAACCAGTCCCACAGATCTTGCGATGGATGCATGTTGACACTTGGGGGCCATGTATTCTGTTGCCACATAGTAATCGTGGGTCCAAGTGGCCCAATCCTTTAACACAGAAAAAAAGGAAAAGTAGAGAGAGTATATAAATGAAACCACCAGAGGTCTTTCTCTATTTGGGTAGTTTTACTATCTACATAGACATACAAACCAACACAGACCAGGAAGAGGATTGTTACAATCAGGGAGGTAGGGTGAAATTCGACATTTAATCTACTTAAAAACACCATGACGGTTAGTATCTAAAATCTAGAATCTTATTACAGCAGTGTCCAAAAGCGGGAAATTTGAGCGACTCCCGGACATCCAGTAAAAAATGTGGCTGGGTGGTATATCTCCTATATCAAAACCAACGGGATTAGAAAACACCCAGTGTTTACGTTTACAGATTCGCACAATTACTATAAACAATTCCAATAATTCATTTTAGAAAAGACTATTTATACACTACTATGATGTGAACTATCAGGCGAGAAATGGAGCCAAAGACCCACATTTGCCCAGCAGTAAAAGGTGGTGGCCACTGAACCAAAATGTCTATATTACCCAGTCCCCGCCCATTATTATTCATTAGTGCTACCGATGGAACAACGTGTTACGTGCCAGGAATTCCAGGCCTGGACATGCGGCGCTAAGCTCGTAAAGCTACAAATGGCAATATTAATAACAGGGTCAATTAATCATGAAATAAGGCTCACCAAACTGACCTTCCCCAAAATAATACATAGTATAAACCTCCTTAGAACCACTACTTGGTTTGTAATAGTGAGAGGGGACCCATGTTGACAGGGAATGCACGTCCTCGTGGGGCGTTAATCTTCCTTACTTGCAGTGAGGGGTTGTGTATCATAGAGGGCAACAAGCCTATCAGGAAAGGATGGTGGGATTTTCTCACCATCATAAGGATGAGGAAATTTCTGTATGCGCTGCCCAAAAAAAGAATCGGTCAAAATAAAAAAAAATACACAAAGAAAATGTCAAGAAAAGCTGTTGCACCTTCTAGTGACCTACTACACACGACGTTTACGATGGAGGGCAAGGAATAAATAGATAGATTTTACCTTGGTAGATTAGATCTGCTCTCCAATGCGTTCCTTTTTTAATGTACTTGATGGGACTGTGGTATTTTGTACAGTGTTACAGCTTTTTTTAAACACCTTGACAATGGTGAGAGCAATGTAAGGTCCCCTGTATATTGAATATCGGTCATCTTCCATTAGGGGCTGATAAACTCACCTGTCAAATCCGCCACGACCGATACTTGTGAATGAACCAAAGTCGTCCTCATGGGCTTAAAACTCATAATATGGAAAGCAGAAAAAAAGAAAAAACCTGTGAATGCTTTCTTGTTAAAGCTTTTCTAGTCTCTGGATTTGTAGGTCTCCCAACCCTTTTCTCTGTAATATTACAGATCTACTAGAATAAGACTTGTTTTAAAACTAAGGCTCATCATAGATGAGTTACTGTTCCATGTGTGCTTAATTAAAGGGTAATATCCTACCCCCAAAATTTTTATTAAAGGGTAGTCCAGCAAAATGTAGTGTTTTAATGAGTTATGAAGACAGGAGGTAAATGCACTCATTCTTACCTCGCCTCAGTAAATCTTACAGGTTGAGGAGGAGACACTTACCCGCTCCAGCCCGACTTAAATGACAGGCTCAACGGTTCCTCTGCTCCTTCGCCAACTGTGTGCAAAGGACTGGAGATGTGCAGGAGGGCGTCAGGGTTTTGGCTCTGGGTAAGTGTCCTCCTCCTCTCCCGGTAAGTTTTACTGAAAAGAACCGGGAGATAGAGGATAGTGCCTTTACTCCGTTCTTTCCGTAATCAGGAGAGAACTACTTACATTTTTGATGGACATACCTTAATACGTGCAGGGAAAATGGGCACAAACCTCGACCTTGCGAGATTTATATTTCTGAAAGCTCTTCCCCCAAATGTACTTACCAGCCTTGTTCCCCTCTGCCTTTGGCTGTCCTGTGGCTTGCTTGCACATAAGCAAGCACTAGGGGCTCGACGACATATCACTCCTTAGCTGTTTTGGAGCCCCTTTTGCTGTCTCCATGACGGAAAAAGGCACAGAAGACAGCCAAAGGCAGAGAGGGGGGGACAAGGGCTTGTAAGTCATTTGGGGGACAGCTTTCAGATATATAACCTCACGAAGCGAGGGGGGTGGACATCCCCTTCACACGGGAGAAAGAATTCTAATAATATAATATAAATGGAAGCCGGTGGTCACAGTTAATTGTTAAATGACCATGAAATAAATTAAACATGTGTGTATTTGTTCCAGGCCCCCTATATCATACCTTGGTCTGTGTCCACTGGTCCATCAATAGCGGGATCTTAGCGGAACTGACAGTGCAGGATCATCTCTCAGGAAAAGCAAAAGGTCGTATCTAATTAGATATTGTGGGCCAATGGAAATCTACACATTGCATCATATCATTGTTCCATATCTGAGCAAACACGTTTCCATTCCACTGCCTTAAAAGTAAAAGGACGAATGAAACATTTACAATGAAAAGTCTTTAACTGGACTATCTGCACCCGAGACAGAAGGAGAGCCTGAAAAAAAGATCAAAGAAAGAAATTAACACGCACAGTTCTTTCCTGGCTGCAGAACATGGTGAAGTTCTATAGACAAAATGCTAAAAAAAGCAATTACACTTAAAAACTAACAGCAAAACTAGAGGCATTAAAAGATAAAGGCCTAATTTACCCAGACTCGCTACCGGTTAGCTACGACTTAGCTCCAGATTAGCGTGAATGCGCTGTTAAAGAAAGAATAACCCGCGTAAGTGAAGTTCACGATTTATATCGAATTTGCGCTCATTTTAGCGCAGAATTTAAGAAAGCCGAATAGATGGCGTTAAAACCCGCAGTGGGTAAATCCTTTAACGGGATTTAAGACATTGCACAAACGTTATTTATTAAATCGCAGAGAAGAATGCATTTACCCAGAGCTATATGGCGGCTCTGGGTAATGGAGCCCGAGATCTTTCCATGGTTTCATATAGAGATGCTATGGAAATACCAGACGTCTTCCTCTTCTTGGAAAGTCTCGTTTTATATAATAAAGTGTTTATTGTAACATCCAGGATCTGTAAATATCTAACCTGATTCCTTAGATACAATACCTGATGGTGTGGGACTTGCAAGCTTGGTTGTGGAACGGTCCTTGTTGGTAGGGACTTGTTAAGATTCGGTAAAGATTTAAAGGAATAAAAATAATTATAAAATTATTCTGGAAAAAAACTTTTAAACGTGAAATAAAAAATACACAATATCCACAAAACACACCATAACAATATGATTGGCGAGGAACCAGGCAGTGTTTACACTATAAAAATGAACTTACCTGTTGAAAAGGGGACACCAACGCGATTTTCTAATTCGTGGAGGATGTTGGTGTCGTTATTTGGAGTTCTGTAAAAATTAAATGCTTTAATTGTTTTAATAGTGATTCTGCTCTATACCAATGATAAATTTTCTAGTATTTCCTTAAATACAACATCTAATAGTGTGCGTCTCTCAAGTCCACTGGGAATGGTGGATCTTTTATCCGAAATAGCAAGGTTGGACAAATATTAATATAATAACAGCATTATTGAACTAAAGAACAGAAAACAGGTAAAGAAATGAATCTGTAGAGCTAAGATTTACACGTTACAGGAAACTTACGCTGTCCTCTCTGGAAGACGTGAGCAATTTCTTATTGTATCATCAGACAGCATTTCAGATATTGCATCAGAAGCTGATGGTCTGAAAATAATGTAAAAAGGAGAATATTGTTATTTACAAATTATAAATTGTGTTCCATTGCATAAATGACAACCATGGATCCTTTGAAAATACAAACGGATGGGGCAAGCTCTCAGTGTCAAGTTGCCAGAGTTCGTGGGGTTGGTCCGAATAACAGGATTTCTGAAAAATATAAATATTAAATAACAACGACCATGAATAGCAGAAAAATAAATTACATACGGTATTGAAATAAAAACATAAAACAATACACAGAATTTTACACATTAGTATGAGCCAAACCGGGAACAGAGCAGCATTTACACTATAAAAAACATTACAGTGGCAAACAGGAGAGGTCAGTTCTGCCATCTCTGTGAGCTTCGAGACTTGTTACAGCCCTAGGAGAAATAAAACAACACCAATGTGTGGGATTTAATGTGTCTAGTATATTACCAATTCTCATTACACTTAATATAACATAGTGTGCCATAAAACAAGTACAATTATACGGTCCATTGCAGAAATGTGTTTTTAGAACAAATATTTTTGTACTTAATGTACAAGAATCTGTACCCATTTCTCAATAATAAACAATTATGATTCATTTAAAAAAAAAAATGCAATAATGGGGGATGTTGAATATCCTGGAACCAATGCGGGAAAGGTTCGGTGGTGATCTAGGAATTCTCTGATATTCTGATTCCTGAAATATCAAAATCAATATAAAGAATCTTTAAGAAATATCTAATATTGAAATAAAAATAACAAACACACATGAAATATAAACGTGGAACAGACTGATCGCACACACACTTACTTATGTACCATGATCAGCTGTTTAAAAACTGGGAGAGGGTGAATATCAGGGGCCTGGCTGCAAAGCTGTGTGGGGGCTATGGGATGAAGTTTCGCCTCTGCTCTGTTATGCTCCATCATTGCCCCTTCCCATGTAAACATAACGTGCTAACTGCAATCCCCCATACACAGGCAATTGTAACATTACACTAGGCCATGTCACTCTCACTATTAGAAAAACAAAACTTACCCTCTTTTTCTGAAAAGCTTTTATGCCAGGAAAAAAATAATCTGCATGTGGTTTTCTAAAATGGAAATAAAGTTAAATAGTTAGAAGGGAGAGAAGATAAAGAATCTACCAAGATGGGGGTAGAGGAAAGATTAGAATGGACAGTATATAACATCTCACCCTTAACCATCACAAGACATTATATTCAAAGATTATATACTGTAAAATACTCCATAACATTTTCTGTCCTAAAGGTTTTGGTATTCAGATGCTGTAGGATTAATGGGCATTTTAGGGTTTTAGAGTGATATAGTTATAAAATGTGTTCCCATTTCTATAAATGACAACCCTGATCCTTTAAATACAATACCTGATGGTGCGCGGCTTTAGTGCCCAATGGGAGTGGTCGGTGTTTGGTCCGAATAACAAGATTCTGAAAAATATAAATATAATAACAAGACCATGAAATTGCAGAACATACATACGGTATTGAAATAAAAAACATAAAACACACACAGAATACACATTTAGTATGAGCCAACCTGGGACCAGAGCGCATTTACACTATAAAAACACTTACAGTGGCAAACAGAAGACGTCAGTTCGCCATCTCTGTGTCTTCTAGACTTGTTACAGCACCTAGAGAAATAAAACAACACAATGTGGGATAATGTGTTCTATTCTATACCAATTCTCATTACAACATTAATATACCTGTGGTGCCATAAACAAGTACAATTATACTGTCCCATTGCAGAAATGTGGTTTTTAGAACAAATATTTTTTTACTTAATAGAAAAGTAATCTGTACCCATTTCTAATAATAACAATTATGATTCATTAAATGCAATACCTGGGGATGGTTGAATATGCTGGACCAATGGGGGAATGTTCGGTTGTGATCTAGGATTCTCATCTGATATTCTAGATCTAGAAATATCAAAATCAAGATTTTCTTTATAAAGAATCTTTAAGAAATATCTAATATTTAAATAAAAAAACAAAAACACACATGAAATTATAAACGTGGAACAGCGATCGCACCACCTTTACTTAGTACACATGATCAGCTGTTTAAAAACTGGAAGAGGGTGAATATCAGGGGCTGGCTGTAAAGCTGTGGGGGGGCTATGGGATGAAGTTTCGCCTTATGCCTCTTCGCTCCATCATTGCCCCTTCCATGTAAACATAACTGCTAACTGCCAGATACCCCATACACAGGCAATGTTAAATTACTATAGGCCAGTCACTCTCACTTATAGAAAAACCAAACTTACCCTCCTTTTTCTGAAAAGTCTTTTATGCCAGGAAAAAAAATAATGCATGGTGTTTCTAAAATGGAAATATAAAGTTAAATAGTTAGAAGGGAGAGAAGATAAAGAATCTACCAAGATGGGGGGTAGAGAAAGATTAGAATGGACCAGTAATAAATCTCACCTTAACCATCACAAGAGAAATTTATATTCAATGTAAATACGTAAAATACTCCATAAGCATTTGTACCTAAAGGTTCTTGGTATTCAGATGCTGAGGATTAATGGGCATTTAGGGGTTTAAGGGAATATTGTTTATAAGTGTTCCAATTGCTATAAATGACAACCTCGTCCTTAAATACAATACCTGATGGTGCGCGGCTCTTAGTGCCCAATGGGGAGTTGGTCGGTGTTTTGGTCCAAATAACAAGATTCTGAAAAATATAATATAAAACAACGACCATGAAATATGCAGAAACATACATACGGTATTGAAATAAAAACATACAACATACACAGAATACACATTAGTATGTGCCAACCCTGGTACCAGAGCAGTATTTATACTATAAAGTACTTACAGTGGCAAACAGAGACACCAGTTCTGCCATCTCTGCATCTCCTTGACTTGTTGGAGATCCTAGAGAAATAAAACAACATAATGTGTTGATAATGTGTTCTATCTATACCAATTCTCATTACAACACAACGTTTCGGATATTGCATTAGAAGCCGATGAGTCTGAAAATAATATAACCGGTTTAGTAATGCTTTATGTAATCTGCCATTCTCACCACAACAGTTATTGTGCCAGTTACTATGTTAAGGTCCGTACACACGTCCGACACACGCCCCTGGCGACCCCCTAATGCAAGGCGCAACGAACGCAAAACACAGATATGCATTGTGTCAGTGTTGTTCAAAGGTCATCTGACGAACACATACACATGGGCGATTACGTCCAAAACAGACGTTTGTCACATGTGTGAATGCGCTCGGGGGTCGGACGTGTGTACGAGGCTTTAGATTGGGGATCAAAGTATTTCTCGATAGGCTGGGTCAAATGTGTAAACCATATCTCCAAATAATTAGTATTGGTAGATAGAGCCCAACTTAACCGATAATAACCGGACAGGACTTTTTTATATCATTGGCACAACATTACTAGCATTGCTACATAATGGTACATGTTACAGCTATTTCCATAAATGTTCTAAATCCTTTAATACGATACCTGAAAATGCTTTGTACTGGACCATTGTGGACACATCTGATGATGGTCGTTGATTTTCCACTGGTGATGAAATACCCTAAAAGGTCAAAATAAAAAGTTACTATGACATATCTCAAAAAAAGAAACCTTAAATGTTAAAATGAACACATATAAACACATATAAAAGTCACATTGTGAGGAACCAAACCTAGAACCAGAGACTTAAAATGATCAACTTACACTGGTCTTTGGGGAATTGATCCTGTCTGTATCTGCCAGTTCGGATCTTGAGCCACTGGCTGAAGAGTCTAAAACAGGTAAATAATATAGAATAGGTTTAATTCTATATTTACACATCCAATGTGAAACTCTATAAATCCCACCCAAGTATTACATTGATAATATGTTACTATTTAGCTTATGTGAGAAATTGCAATGATCGGTAGAATATGGTGGTTAGTAATAGAACTGATCAATTGCCTTTAATGTTATAGTGTAGATATCAGTATAAATGATGATAAAGGTTCTTATACTATACCTGATGGATCCTGGACCTGGTGCCCTATGTGAATTATCACTATATCCTTTGGAATAATGTAACTGGGATCCTGAAAAAATGTTTAATCAATATTAATAAAGTATCAAGGAAACCAAATTCAACAATACAGAATTAAAACAAGTCAACATTACAAAAAACTCTTCTAATTCCCATGGAACCACAAGATGGTAAAAGAGAAACAGAGGCTGAATAGCTTATTATATGCTTATATGCTTATTATTACAGGTCTCTCCCGTCTAGTATAACGCCTTCCTACCCTTGCTGCTCCACTACCCACTTCTCAGTTGTGTAACATACAGCCCCTGCAGTCCCTGCGATAGTGGGGAGTCTGGGGGCTGAGAAGACACGCCAATCTCCCTAACAGAACTGCAACCAGCAGTTTTTAAACAGCTGATCGCACATATGTAAGTAAAAGTGTGCGTGATCAGTTGTTTAAAACCTGCTGATTGTGGAAGATTGGGTAGAAGAGGGTGTGTTTCTGGCTGCAAAGCTGTAGGGAGGCTCTGGGCCCTGCATTTTCACCTCTGCTTCTTCGGCAGTATTTAACTAATCCAACATTGCCTCTCCCCATGTAGACAATACTGCTAACTGCCAGATCGCCCCATACACAGGCAATGTTAACATTACTACTTAGGACATGTCACCCCCCATTTATAGAAAAACAAGACTTACCTTCTTTTTTCGGAAAAGTTTTCTGAACCAAGAAAATAAACCTCTGCGCTTTGTTTTTTCTTCTAAAATGGAAATATAAAGGTCAATAAATAGGAGGGAGAGAAGATAAAGAATCTACCAAGATGGGGGGAAAGATTAGAATGGACCAGTATATAAATCTCACCCTTAACCATCACAAGAAACATTATAAAATGGCATTTAATGTAAATTACTCCATAAGCATTTTCTGTACCTGGAGGTTTTTGGTCTTCAGATGCCGCAGGATCAACAGGCATTTTGCTAGCACCATTGTCCTAAAAATAAACAATACATTTTACTTCATTGAAAGCAGCATTATCTACATTACCCTAGAAACCTGCAAATATCCATTCTATGTATGAGGCACTCGACCCATGACACATGAACTACCCCTAAACCACTGATTCCTTAATAAGGTTTATATAGACCTGCCATGCAAATTAGAACATTGCAGGGTGTGGATGGTCTTGTAATGACCCCAGGTTTGGTCTAAAGGTAGGCATACACCAAACAATCCAGCCAAAATATCAGCAGTGGATTGTGCTCAAATATCGGCTAATTTGTAACAAGCCTAATATGAACGGTGGCACACAAAGACCAATGTTTGGGCCCAATCAGTTACATTTTGTTCCAATTGGTGGGTTAATTGATGCCTATTTACTGTATAGCCTATCAAGTGCAACCATTTTTTAAGCAAATATAAATGTGAAATAAAAATCACAATCATGGCTGACTGTGCCGTCTATATTAGGCTACATGATTGGTCAGGTAACTTATCTTCTAAAGAAAGTCTAGCAATCAATATATCTATTGGACCAAATTATCAGGCCAAACTCAACCCATGTGGACCAGCCCTTAGATTCCTATTTATGAAATGTTAATATTATTACTGACAGTTCTCCCATGCTTAGTTAGTACAGAAAATAGAATGTAATCTTACCTTCTTCTTTCTAAATTGAGTAGAGATATTCTTGCCCATTTTTCCTTTCGCCTACAAGTTCCAAAAAAGTTAAATAGTGAGAAGACGAATGAAAAGAATTTACCATTTAAACACATCACATAGATATAAATATCTAAACTTCTTATCCAATAAACCCCAAATGCTAAATCTGGTGCCCAAGTGCAGACAGGTGAATAAAAATGGAATGAAAATCCATTCTACAGGGTAGGGTGAGTTTTTTGTTGCTTTAGAACAATTAAAAAACAAATTTTACAAATAATTGTTAATGTCTATTAAAGATAAACAGGTACTTAGATAAGTAATTCATTAATTAACATTAATATATATATATATATAGTCTGTGGTTGAGTATAGGCACACACATCAAGCCGTTAACTCGCCCGGGTGCAGCAGCCTTGAACTATCCCAATATCCAATGAACAATTCGCACTCCTGGGTCTTGTTGAACCATAAACAAATTTTATTCCAATATAGGCCTATAATTTGTTTATGTTTCAACAGGACCCAGGAGTGCGTAGGACTTTGTTCATTGGATATATATATATATATATACACTTACAGAGCAGTGGAAATGAACAGACGTTCTTACTGTTAATCTGTTGTGTAGTGATTTAAAATTATAGAAATGCTGAAAAAAATCAGATTCTATAAAATGTAGCTTGTTAACACGAGCAGTTGTAACTACACCTGAACTTCTGCTAACTCACAAACAAATGATTTCACTTCACCAGTGAAGCTGTGTCCGTTATATGACATCACGCATAAATTATGGGAAAGGCCAAAAGGAAAAAGACTGTTAATGTCTGTTAAAGTTTTCGTGCATGGAAAGACAACAACAAGGGGCTCAACCAGCAAGGAGTGATGTTCTTAGCCAATACACAGGAGCGGACAGGATGCCAGTCGACCCCTAGTGCGTGCTTAACGTGCAAGCAAGCATAGGAAACAAGCAGAAGGCAGGAGGGCAACAAAGAACTGAGAGGTAGACCTTACCCGCTACAAGACCGAAATCCCCGACGCTCCGCGCAATATCCATGCGAGAGGAAGCGAAGCCTCGGAGACTGTCAGTAGAAGTCGGCGCTGGAGCGGGTCCCAGAGGTAAGTTCTCCTCTCTCCTGTAAGATTTATTGAAGAACGGAGGCGTAAGAGATTTACCTCTGTTCTTCAGTAAAATCAGATAAAACCAACTTCACATTTTTTGCTGGGACATACATTTAATAAAATTTGGGGGGTGGACCTACCCTTTAAATTACAAGCAACACATGAACATTTAACTTTCATCTATGATTGTACAAAGTAAGTTTCATTTGATTGACGGATTTATTTTTAGCTGATACGGTTTTTCTAAGGGGTTTTGCTAATCATCAGTCAGAGTGTTCGCTTCTTTGACCTGATGAAGGGAACACAAACCCACAAAAGCTTGTCAGATGTTTAACAACCAGTTGTATGTCAATTGTCCTTTGGCAATATGTAATATACTCATAGTCCACAAGTGCACAAATTTAAAAATACTGTACAAACCAATTTAAATCCGAACCGGCCCACATTGTATATTCCAGTGCCCTGGACTACTTCTGGCTATTTTGCTTGGTGTGTGAGGCACTGTGTCTTAGCTCTGTGTAAATCCTTGGGGTTTTAAACCCCTGAGTATATTTAAATACAATGCCCAGAGCCACAATCCGCTATTGAATAGGCTTGCTGGTACACAGAAGCACACCCCTCGCAAGCTTATTCAATAGGGCTGAATCATTAGCTCACTAAAACCCCCCTGTTAAGAGCGTTGCGCCATGCATTGAATTTGGCTGCATCCGACCATTCACACATCAGGATACGATGGCGGTTGGGGTCTAGAGTTACCTAGTTGACAGGAAAATCGCTAAGTGGATTGGACCATTGGGGTGGAGAAGCACTGGCAGTTGCTTAGAGGTGCCGCACGATTAAATGGGTGTAGAATCTGAAGACATAATGGTTGTGTGTGTTATTGAGGTGCAGAATGGGATGGTTAAGTTGATGTTCCCACGTCGGTCTATATCTTACATTGAAATGTTGTCTGATGACCTGGTTACACAATTGACCACATTACAAAGTTATTGATCGGGATTCTGTGTTTGGATATTAAAAGGTAATAGACAGGATTGGGATTCTGTCACAACACGCATGCAATTTTTTCGCTCGTATTTCATTGTGTTGGTGACCCGGGCCCAAAACGTTGCGTGGATTCGCAGCAACATCCAAGTGACCAGCGTAGAACCTGTCGCTTCGATCGGATGAATGGGGAGTGTGGACTCGCGTCGGAAATCATCCGTGTCTTGGCAAACTGTAGGACAACGACTACTTTTGCCATGTCGACATTGCTTGTCTCGCCTTGCTCCGATGCACGCTATATCTCGTTCTTTTGGGACGAAGGCGTGTGTGGATGAGAGGAGTGGTGTTGTCATATTTGGGTTAATCCCACCCCGCACTCTTTCCTTCAGAGGCTTTACTGGTTCGGGTCCTGCTGTTTCTCGATCCTGCAACCCACATGCAGGGTTAAGACTCCTTACACTTTATTGTTTGAAGAACGTCACTCCTTTAAACTTTGACTTCTTTCTTTTATAATTTATTGGTGACATGCTGGAGTGGTCGTGTACCCCCCAGCTTAACTTCATACAGAGCATACCCTCCATTTGGAAAGGATGCTGAAAATTGTTTGGAAAGTAATCGGGATTTCCGGGACAAACACATCTACTGGGGGAACTGGATTTACCTAGAGCCGCTTAACATTCCGGGGGAAACATCCTCCTCTTCTGCCTCTTGATCTTGTTCAATATTAACGTTAGCACACGTGGGTACCAATCCACCAGAAGGGATTTATCGCACAGCATGATTTTACATCGGCATTAAAAATCTTTGCTAAAACGGTGCGCAACGCGATATTAATGTTGAGGGGAGAACGGATGATGGGGGCTCTTTAGCTTTAGTTAACCAGTTACAACAGTACGCAGCGCTTAACTCGCCTATCATGTGGCACCGTGCTCTGAGTAAGGAGCCACAGTGTGTTTTTATAGGTATTATACCATAGAACTGGTGAAATCGATAGATGTCTTATTTGTACATAAATATTATTTCTTCTCACTGGTTTAATTAAATTGGGGGTTATTACCCCCTCAATTGAATCCACATAAATCAGTAATCTCGTCATTCTAATAGCTACGGTATTTAATAGGCCTTGGTCTTTGAGCCTGCCCCTAAAGCGGGTACTACCACATGAGAGATCTTTAAAAACATGAACAGACAGAATCTGACATCATTGCGTACACACCAGTCTGAGCCTTCTCCCATATTTAGAGCACAGGAAGAGACGATTGGGAATTACAAAGTCCCCATTCGTGAATAATCCCGAGGCGAACTGACATCGCTCTGAAATATGTAACACAGTAGAGGAAAGGAGCGAATCCTCTCGTTAATGTGTTTGTACCCACCTTTAGTTTCTGAAACCATCTGTTCCTGCGTCAGCTGGCAGTCGGCGTTCTTATGTAGTCAAAAAGTGATCTCTCCGGACCATTTTCTTGATCTTGAGGAAGTTTACAATAACATTATAGAAACATTCACTGTGACGATTGGATGCAACATGTAAATTAAAAGATCTAGAGAAGGTGCATGGTTGTAAAGTTATTACACGACCATACAGCCGTACACAGTCGCATGCTTTTAAATCATTGAACATAGCAAAATCGCAAGCGCAAACGTATGCATCAGGTGGATACGTGCGCGCTGCTGCACATTCTGGTGCGTTCTAGTGGTGGCCTCACCTCATCCTCCATCTATTTTTGCCTCTGGTTTTAACTGTTAGGCAGGGCTAATCGAGTAGGCTGAAATAGGATGGACAAATGACATGTCCCAGGAAAATGCTAAAATCCTAGTTCCACCTATTCCCACCCTCGGTGGCTGTGTTCATGAGTGTGTGAGTTTTTTCAGTTATAATTCAATGCAGTGGCTGACAAGCTCTACCACTATCTTTTGGCACTCAGCATGGCTATGTCTATACATTAATGGAGATGTCAGCTGGCACAATGAATGAGAGCGGTAGCCACTGCATGAGTGGTATTTTGACAACCCCACATTAATGAGAGCACCCATCCATTGTGATGAGAATAGAATTTCTACCTCCCTGTATTATAAAAGCACTTCTGAATACAAAGGAGTTTTGCAGGTGTTTTTGGGCATAGTGTCCTTAATAGCTGAGGAAATTATTACTTAGAATCCTTGTATGCAGTGATTTAAAGTTCATGGTCCTCAATATTTCTGTTTCTAAGAAGACTGAAAACACAAAGGAGATTTTTAAAACGTATCAAACTAAGGTCACAGATGCACCTTTAGACTGGAGTACAGTAACCAGTTAATGCAATGTTTATTTTTGCAATTAACCAAGACGTAGATGTGTTTGTCACTGGTCGGTAGTGAGGGAGGTGCAAGGGGTCCCAGTATTTTCCTTGATTTCAGTTTCCAGGATAGTAAATTTACATACAGATTAATTCTATTTCATAGCGACTGTTAGGCTCAGGATTCCTTATACCTACTAATGGAGTGCTACAAGAAAGGTCTTTTCTCTGTGACGATAAGCATTTAATGAACACCCGGACCATATAATGCAGGGTAAACATATTGATGAACCATCAAAAGTGGAATAATGGACTCAGAACATAAATGTGTGTCTCTAACAATATTGGTCATGCCGAACTAGTGATGCGCCAATTTTTGAGTGGGTCTGTTGGGCAGGTACTGTGGATCAATAAATGTGTGTACCAGGCCAATTTTGGTCCATGGGCAGTCGAACTGGTAGATTCTCAGCAGGGCTGGCATCAAAGTGGTGGCCACCCCCTCCCATGTTCCCTCTAGTGTTCGTCCTTCGCGCCCACAAAACTCTGAAGGCCTGCACACAGAGATAAAGTGGTCGCACACAAAAATTTTCTTGGATGTAAGTGGTGCAGTATGGAGCGCACAAAATTACTTCATTTTGTATGCGCACCGAAAATATATTTCTGTGCACACAGCCAATAAGGTTAGAAGGGAAACATTGCCCCTTCCCCAGCCCCTTATCAGGTTATAGTGAGGGAGCCAAAAAAACACTGCTGTCTTGCAGGGGTTACCGCACCAAAATTGTCTCCGTGCACTCTCATAGTCATTAAAGGATTTTTACCTGATGGGCTACAGTATAGTTGGGTGAAAAGAAAGTAAAAAGATATTATTCGGGAATTACTGGTATGAATGATATTACTGTAGTTATTTGGAAAGGGATACATATAATATTGAGATTATGGTCTTAATGACATTACTGTAGATCCAGGGTACATATAATATTGGAATTCGGGTATGATACATATACTGTAGTCTGGTTGATCCAGGGATACTATATAAATGAGATACTGTATAATACATAACTGTAGTTCTGGGTCGTCACGGGGAATTATTAATAGTGGAGAATTACCAGTGTTATTACATACTACTGTAGTTCTAGGTTGGATCCAGGGATACTATATAATAGTGAAAATCTATGGTATTTAACAAAATTACTGTAGTTCTGTGTTTGATTACAGGGAACTATCCTATTGAGACTTACTGGTATTACACAATAAACTGTAGTTCTGGTTGGTACAGGGATACATATCATATGAGAATTATGTATCATAATCATCACTTGTAGTTCTGGTTGATCCAGGATACTATATAATATTGAGAATTACTGGTTATAAGACATATACTGTAGTTATGGTTGGTATGGGATTACTATATAATTTGAGAATTACTGGTATTAATAAATTTTACTGTAGTATTGGTGTAATCCAGGGATAGTATATAATCATGAGAAATTATGGTATTAATACATAGTACTGTATGTTCTGCGTTGGTTACCGGTGATACTATATAATTATTGGAATTACTGGTATTAAATACATATCCTGGTAGAACATAGTAACAATAGTAACATAGTAACATAAGAACTAGCTACATTAAGGTTTGAATAAAGACATTCGTCCATCAAGTCCAACCTATTCCCTTTTTTTTTTTTTTTTTTTTTTTTTAACCCTACCTAACAGTTTTGATCAACGAGAAGGAAAAAAAAAACAGCTAAAAAAGGGGGGGAAAAATTCCTTCCTGACTCCAAACGGCAATCGGAAAGTAATCCTGGATCAACCAGATCTTATGCATTAATCCCAGTAATTCTCAATATTTTTTAGTTTTAGATAAACTTATCCAGGCCTTTTTTTAAAAGGTATTCAATGAACTTGCCATTACCCCTCTGATGGAAGACAGTTCCACAGTTTCACCGTTCTCACTGTAAAGAAACCTCTCCTAACTTGAAGATGAAACTTCTTTTCTTCCAACCTTAAAGATGTCACGAGTCCTCTGATATGACCTATTAGTGAACAATGCCACCAGAGAGTTCACTGATGGGCCCTTAATATATTTGTATAAGGTTATCATGTCCCATGCAACCGCCGCTTCTCCAATGTAAAACAGCCTCCTACTTGTCTAATCTGCCTGCATATTCAAGCCCCTCCATTCCCTTATTAATTTAGTTGCCCTTCTCTGGACTGCTTCCATTTCCAAGATGTCCCTTTGTATATGGGATTCCAAAAACTGCACCGCATATTCACAATGAGCCTTACCAGTGCCCTTGTAAAGAGGGAGAATAATATTTTTTCTCTGTGAATCTATTCCCTCTTTATACAGACAATTATCGGCTAGCTCTAGCTGTTGCTACCGGCATGTTTGCTAAAAGCTAAGTCGTTATCTACCAGAACCCCCAATCTTTTTCCATTTCAGGAGCACCTAACACAGAAGTTATTGTGTAGGTGGCACAGGGATATTAAATCCCAAATGCATCACTTACATTTATCCACATTGAATCTATCTGCATTCTGCTGCCCATTTGATAATCCTACTAGGTCTGCTTGCAGCACTTGCACATCATTGGAAGTTTCCAAAGCTCTGCATAATTTAGTGTCATCAGCAAACACGAGGACATTGCTCTCAATGCCCCCTTCTAGACATTTATACAGATTAAACAGAAGCGGCCCCAGTAAAACGAACCCTGAGGAACTCTGCTAGAACTTTAGCCCACATAGATGTAGCTCCATTAACCACCACTCGCGTTTGCGGTCCAATAACCAGTTCTCAATCCATGAACAAATGTTTTCTTCAAGGCCAACAGTCCTCAGTTTATACATTAGTGCTATGGTGCACAGTATCAAAGGCTTTTGCAAAAATCCAAATTACACATCCACAGCTGTGCCGAATCAACTTCTACTCACTTCTTCATAAAAACCAATTAATTTGTCTGGCATGATCTATTCTCATAAATCCATGCTGACTACTACTAAAAGTGATCTCTGGAGACAAAGTCAAGGATAGATCCCTTAAACAAGTTTCCATCACCTTCCATACCAATGATGTTAGGCTTACCGGTCTATAGTTACCAGGCTTGAACGACTACCTTTTTGAATATTGGTTTACATTGGCTTTTTTCCAATCCCGCGGCACATCCCCAGACAAAGCGAATCTGAAAAGATGAGACACCGTGGTCTGCTAGAAACTGAACTAAGCTCTTTAAATCCTAGGATGCAATATCTGGTCCTGGCGCCTTTATTGTATAACTTTGTCTAATTGATTCCGTACCATATCCTCTGTTATCCAATGTGAAAACTCTTAATTTCCTCCCTGCAATGTGGTTACAATCCCTACTGTAAGGATTCTCAACAGTAAAAACCGATGTAAAAAAACGGTTTAGCAGATTAGCCTTTCGGCACCTCTACAACCCCTCAGCTCCATTATTTAATGGTCCCACATTCTCAGTCCCTCATTTTTTACCATTTATATACTTAAAAAACATCTTGGGGTTGGAACTTGCTTGTTCGGCAATCCGTATTTCATTTTCTATTTTAGCTAGTTTAATTGCTTTCTTGCACTCTTATACAACTTTTGAAGTCCCTGTAAGCCTGTCTGTGCCTTCTGCTTTCAAAATTTTAAAAGCCCTTTTCTTCTTTTTCCATTTCCCTTTTTTACCTGAGCATTAAGCCATCAGGATGGACCTAATTTTTTTCTTGTTTCCTAAAGGTACCGATTTGGAGATGTAATAGTTTAATATCCCTTTAAAAGGGTCCACATCTGCTCAGTTATCTTTACCTAGAAACGTTTCCCCCAGTCTATGAGCAGGAGCAGATTCCTTTAAAAGCATAAAATTAAGCTTCCTAAAGTTAAAGTTTTGTTAAGCCAGTGCATTTAGTTTTCTGCAACCTATATTAAATGACACTATATCATGGTCACTATTCCCAAGTTCCCATACCTTCATCTCCAAAATGAGCTCTGGGTTATTAGATATCACCAGATCCAACAACCCATCTTTCTAGTAGGAACTTCTACCATCTGTGAAAGAAAATGCTCATATAGGAAATTTAAGAACTTATATACTTTTTGAGGTTGCTGGCAGTTCCATTACTCCAATCTATTTCAGGGTAGTAAATCCCCCATAACCAGACATGCCCCATACCAGCAGCCTTCGCCAACTGCATATGGAGATTCATTTCCACCTCTTCCCCGGCATTTGGCGGCTTATAACCACACTCCAACAATTAATTTACCTACCTTCTTGCTTCCTGTACACAGTGTTCCACCCATAATGTTTCTGCCGTCGCTTTGCTCCCCCATTATTCCATCTTTTAAATTTGGCTTCAATTCCTGTTTAACATACATACATACTCCTCCTCCTTTCTATACTCGGTCATGTCTAAATAAGGAGGTACCCTTCAAATTTACTGTCCAGTAGTCGTGAATCATTAAGCCATGATTCTGCTATACCAATACATCATAATTTCCTTTAGAGCTATTATTTCAAGTTGCCGGTTTTTCCAGCCAGACTCCTGCATTTGTAAACTACTTTTAGATTATCAATTGATTTACTTCCATACATGGTCGTACATGCCTCCTATCCTCTATGCTCCCCCCTCCTCCTTCTCCTCCCTCCGTTGTGTTTACTGCCCCCAGATCCCTAACTTCTCTATCTACCCCTGTGTATTAAACGTTCCCTCCCCCCCATACCTAGTTTAAAATCCCTCCAACCCCCTAGCCATCTTCTCCCCCAAAAACAGTTGCACCATCACCATTGAGGTGCAATCCGTCACTACTAAAGAGCCTGTAGCCAACGAAAAAGTCAGCCCAGTTCTCTAACAAAACCCAAACCCCATCTCCTTACAACCACTCTCTTAGCCACGCATTATACTCCTGAGACTCCCGTTGTCCCTAGCGTAGCACGTGGCTGCGGTAGTATTTCTGAATCACTACCCTGGAGGTCCTTGCTTTAAACTTGGCCCCAATTCTCGGAAATCATTTTAAGGACCTCCACCTCCACCTCTAACTTGTCATTGGCACCAATGTGAACCAAGACCCGCGGGTCACTCCCAGCCCCACCCAATAATCTGTCTACACGATCCACCACATTCAACCTAGCACCAGGCAACAACACACTGTTCGGCACATGCATGGTCCCTGGCGAAGATTACCCTATCTACCTTCAATAATAGAATCCCCTAACCACTACCAACCATGTCTATCCTTTCTAGCCCCCAGTTCTCCTCCCTTGTATTGGAGATGGGCCGTCCCCTGGGTGCTCAAGGGAAAGGCCCGCTCCATACATGCTGCTTCCGAGCCATCGTCCTCCACATCTTCACCTAAAATGGCAAATTTGTTTGGATCGACCAGCTGGGAAGAAGCCCCCTATCCTTCCGTCCCCTACTTCCCTGGTGTGACCCTTACAAATCCTATCTTCTTCTCCACCTTATCTGCCCATCTCCACCACCAGTTTACTGGCCCCTGCCAGTACCTGCATGTCCCCCAGGTTTGCCAAGTCCTGCAATGCGTGCAAGTTTACCCCTTAGACTCTGTACCTCAATTCCAAATGGGCAACCCACTCCACATCTGAACATACATAGGTCCCCTGGGGCGGCTGCTCCAAGATCCCATACATGCGGCAGGATGCACATTGCGCGGCCCCAACACAAAACTGTCCATACTAAACGCAATACACAGCAGAGACACGCAATACACAGCAGAGAAATAGTGTTGTTCTTAAACGCTTTCTCGTTTTTAAAACGCTTAGTTTTTTACGCTGTCAATTATCTTAACATAAAAAAAATCTCTTTAACAGAAAATCGCTCAGAGCTAATCGCTCATGGGAAAGGCTTAAATGAGTTCAAAACACCAACCAGAGCCAACAGGCCTCAGCCAATTTTAAACCAATTAGTTACAACCCCCATCCAATCAGAGAGAGAGAGAGAAAAAAAAACCCTTTCCTTTGTCTCCTACCAGCCCCCGCTCCACAGGTAACAGTGTTTTTTAAACAAGATTTTTTTAGTAATCCAGTGCTTTGAGTTACTCAAACAACTCTACCACCTTATTCAGACAGTAAGTGTAAAAAAAATAAAAATACACTAGTGATTAATTACTTAACACAGGCACCCTCCTAGTTCTGGTTTCTACGGGGATCATTAAATTGAGAATTACTGGTATTAATACATATACTGTAGATCCAGGTACTATATAATATTGGGGAATTATGGTATTTGATACATATACTGTAGTTTCTGGTTGATCCAGGGATACTATATAATATTGAGAATTACTGGTATTAATAAATATACTGTAGTTCTGGTTGATCCAGGGATACTATATATTATTGAGAATACTGGTATTATACTATACTGTAGTTCTGGATGGTAAGTGGGCATACTATATAATATTGAGAATTACTGGTATAATAAAATATACTGTAGTTCTGGTTGATCCAGGATATATATAACATTGAGAATGACTGGTATTAATACTATACTGCAGTTCGGTTGATCCAGGGATACTATATAATATTGAGAATTACTGGTATTATACATATACTGTAGTTCTGGTTGGTACGGGATACTATATAATATTGAGAATTACTGGTATATAAATATTACTGTAGTTCTGGATGATCCAGGGATACTATATAACATTGAGATGAGATTATGGTATTAATACATATACTGTAGTTCTGGTTGGTACAGGGATACTATATAATATTGAGAATTACTGGTATTAATACATATACTGTAGTTCTGGTTGATACAGGGATACTATATAATATTGAGAATTACTAGTATTAATACTATACTGTAGTTCTGGTGGTACGGGATACATATATATTGAGAATTACTGGTATTACACATATATGTAGTTTCTGGTTGGTACAGGGATACTATATAATATTGAGAATTACTGGATTAATACATATCTGTAGTTCTGGTTGCTACAGGGATACTATAATATTGAGAATACTGGTATTAATACATATACTGTAGTTCTGGTTGGTACAGGGATACTATATAAATAGAATTACTGGTAAATACATATACTGCAGTTCTGGTTGGTACAGGGATACTATATAATATTGAGAATTACTGGTATTAATACATATACTGTAGTTCTGGTTGCTACAGGGATAACTATATTAATATTGAGAATTTACTGGTATTAATATATACTGTAGTTCTGGTTGTACAGGTTACTATTAATATGAGAATTACTGGTATATACATATTACTGTAGTCTGGTTGTACAGGATACTATAAATATGAGAATTACTGGTAAATACATATACTGCAGTTCTGGTTGGTACAGGGATACTATATAATATTGAATTACTGGTATTAATCATATACTGAGTTCTGGTTGGTACAGGGATACTATTAATATTGAAATTACTGGTATTATACATATACTGTAGTTCTGGTGATCCAGGGATGCTATATAACATTGAGAATTACTGGTATTAATACATATACTGTAGTTCTGGTTGGTACAGGGATACTATATAATATTGAGATTACTGGTATTAATACATATACTGTAGATCCAGGGATATATATAATATTGAGTAATTACTGGTATTGATACATATACTTAGTTCTGGTTGATCCGAGACTATATAATATTGAGAATTACTGGTATAATAAATATACTGTAGTTCTGGTTGGTCAGGATACTATATAATATTGAGAATACTGGTATTAATACATATACTGTAGATCCAGGGATACTATATAATATTGAGATTACTGGTATTGATACATATACTGTAGTTCTGGTTGGTACAGGATACTATATAATATTGAGAATTACTGGTATTAATAAATATACTGTAGATCCAGGGATACTATATATATTAGAATTACTGGTATTGATACATATACTGTAGTTCTGGTGGATCCAGGATACATATAATATTGATATTATGGTATAATACAATATACTGTAGTTGGTTGTGATCCAGGGATACTATATAACATTGAGAAGTACTGGTATTAATACATATTACTGTAGATCCAGGGATACCTATAATATTGAGAATTACTGTATTAATACATATTCTGCAGTTCTGGTTGGTACCGGGATACTATATAATATTGAGAATTACTGGTATTAATACATATACTGTAGTTCTGGTGGGTACAGGGATACCATATAATATTGAAAATACTGGTATGATATATACTGTAGTTCTGGTTGATCCAGGGATACATATAACATTGAGAATTACTGGTATTAATACATATACTGTAGTTCTGGTGGTACAGGGATCTGAAAATATTGAGAATATTATGTATTAATACATATACTGTAGATCCAGGGATACTATAATAATATTGGAATTACTGTTATTAATACTATACTGTAGTTCTGGTTGGTACAGGGATACTATATAATATTGAGAATACTGGTATTAATACATATACTGTAGATCCAGGGATACTATATAATATTGAGAATTACTGGTATTGATACATATACTGTAGTTCTGGTTGATCCAGGGATACTATATAAATTGAGAATTACTGGTATTAATACATAACTGTAGTTCTGGTTGGTACGGGATACTATATAATATTGAGGAATTACTGGTATTTAAATATACTGTAGTTCTGGTGATCCAGGGATACTATATAAAGTGAGAATTACTGGTATTAATACTATACTGTAGTTCTGGTTGTACAGGGATACTATATAATATTGAGAATTACTGGTATTAATACATACTGTGTTCTGGTTGAGATACAGGGATACTATATAATATGAGAATTACTGTATTAATACATATACTGTAGTTCTGGTTGTACGGGGATACTATATAATATTGAGAATTAACTGGTATAACATATACGTGGTTGGTGGTACAGGGATTACTATATAATATTGAGAATTACTGGTATTAATACATTACTGTAGTTCTGGTTGCTACAGGGATACTATATAATATTGAGAATTACTGGTATTAATACTATACTGTAGTCTGGTTGGACAGGGATATATATAATATGAGAATTACTGGTAATACATATACTGAGTCTGTGTACAGGGATACTATATAATATTGAGAATTACTGGTATTAATACATATACGTAGTTTGGTCTACAGGGATACTATATAATATTGAGAATTACTGGTATAATATATACTGTAGTTCTGGTTGGTACAGGGTTACTATATAATATTGAGAATTACTGGTATTAATACATATACTGTAGTTCTGTTTCAGGGATACTATATAATAATGAGAATTACTGGTAAATACATATCTACAGTTCTGGTTGGGTACAGGGATACTATATAATATTGAGAATTACTGGTATTAATACATATACTGTAGTTCTGGTTACAGGGATACTATATAATATTGAAATTACTGGTATTGATACATATACTGTAGTTCTGGTTGATCCAGGGATACTATATAAGTATTGTAATTACTGGTAGTAATAAATTATACTGTGTTACTGGTTGATCCAGGGATACTATATAATATGAGAATTATTGGTATTACAACTATACTGAGTTCTGTTGATCCAGGGATACTATAATATTGAGAATTACTGGTATTAATACATATACTGTAGTTCTGGTGGTAGGGATACTATATAATATTGGAATTACTGGTATTAATAATATATCTGTAGTTCTGGATGATCCAGGGATACTATATAAATTGAGAATTAACTGGTATTAATATATACTGTAGTTCTGGTTGGTACAGGGTTATACTATATCATATTGAGAATTACTGGTATAATACATATACTGTAGTTTGGTGGTACAGGGATACTATAATATTGAGAATACTAGTATTAATAACATATACTGTAGTCTGGTGGTAGGGATACTATATAATATTGAGAATTACTGGTATTAACATATACTGTGTTTCTGGTTGTACGGGATACTATATAATATTGAGATTACTGGGATAAATACATATACTGTAGTTTGGTTGCTCGGATACTATATAATATTGAGAATTACTGTATGAATACATATACTGTATTCTGGTTTGGTAAGGGATACTATTAATTTGAGAATACTGGTATAATACATATAATGCAGTTCTGGTTGGTACAGGGATACTATATAATATTGAGAATTACTGGTATTAACATATACTGTAGTTTGGTTGTACAGGGATACTATATAATATTGAGAATTACTGGTATAAATATATATACTGTAGTCGTGGTACAGGGTACGATAATAATATAAGAATTACTGGTATATATAATATTACTGTAGTTCTGGTTGGTACAGGGATACTATATAATTAATGAGAATTACTGTAAATCATATACTGTAGTTCTGGTTGGTACAGGGATACTATATAATAGTGAGAATTACTGGTATTAATACATATACTGTAGTTCTGGTTGGTACGGATAACGATAAATATTGAAATATGTATTCAATACATATACTGTAGTTCTGTGATGCCCAGGTAAGATAAACATTGAGATTACTGTATAATACATATACTGTAGTTGGTTGGAACGGGTACTATATAATATTGAGAATTACTGGTATTAATACTATACTGTAGATCCGGGATACTATATAATGAGAAATTAACTGGTATTGATACATATACTGTAGTTGCAGGTTACCAGGGATACTATATAATATGAGAATACTGGTATTAAACTAACTGTAGTTCTGGTTTGGTACAGGTACTATATAATATGAGAATACTGGTATTATACATTACTGTGTCCAGATACTATATAATGAGAATTACTGGTTTGCATATCTTTATTCTGTTGGTGACGGACTATACTATGTACTGGTAATCATATATTAGATCCAGGTCTAATAATATGGAATATGTTTGGAACCTTACTGATTCTGGTGATCAGGATATATATAATATGGATTATTAATGGGGGGTATTAACAAATTACTGTAGTTCTGGTTGATCCAGGGATACTTATAACATTGAGATTACTTATCTAATACATATAACTTAGATCCAGGAGACACTTATCATATTGAGAATTCTGGTATTAATCTTCTGCAGTCTGGTTGGTACCAGGGATACTTATAATAGTGATGTTATGGTATTCACCTTACTTTTAGTTCTGGTGGGTACAGCTACAATATAGATATGAAATTACTGGTATGATACCATATACTGTAGTTTCGGTTGATCCAGGGATAAGATATAACTTGAGAATTAACTGGTATAAACATATTACTGAGTTCTGGTTGGTACAGGGATACTATATAATATTGAGAATTACTGGTATTAATACAGATACGTAATCAGGGATACTATATAATATTGAGACATACTGGTTTATACATATACTGTAGTCTGGTTGGTACGGGATACTATATAATATTGAGAAACTGGTATAATACATTACTGTAGATCCAGGGATACTAAATAGAGAATACTGGTATTGTACATACTGAGTCTGGTTGACAGGATACTATATAAATGAGAAGTATGGTTTAAAATATACTGTATTCTGGTTGGTACAGGGCATACTATATAAATGAGAATTACTGGTATTAATACATATGTAGATCAGGGGATACTATATAATATTGAGAAAAAATTTTACTGGTATTGACCACTAACTGTAGTATGAGTTGGTACAGGGATACTATATAATATTGAGAATACTGGTATATACATATACTGTAGATCCAGGGATACTAATAATATGAGAAGTACTGGTATTGATACATACTGCAGTTCTGGTTGATCCAGGGATACTATATAAGATTGATAATTACTTGGGTAAATAAATATTACTGTAGTTCTGGTTGATCCAGGAATACTATATAATATTGAGAATTAACTGGTATAATACATATACTGCGTTCTGGTTGGTAAGGGGGTATACTATATATAAGATGAGAATTATTACTGGTATTATACATATACTCGTAGTTCTGGTTGGTACAGGGATACTATATAACTATTGAGAATTACTGGTATTAATCCATATACTGTGAATCCAGGGTACTATATAAATTGGATACTGGTATTGATTACATATACTGTAGTTTCGGGTGACCAGGGAATATATAATATGGGAATTACTGTATTAATACATATACTGTAGTCTGCAGTTGTAAGGGATACTATATAATATTGATAATTACTGGTTATTTAATACATATACTGTAGATCCAGGGTACTATATAATATTGAGAATTACTGGTATTGATACATATACTGTAGTTCTGGTTGATCCAGGGATACTATATAACATTGAGAATTACTGGTATTTATACATATAGTTAGTTCTTTGTTGGTACAGGGATACTATATAATATTGAGAATTACTGGTATTATACATATACTGTAGATCTCAGGGATACTAATAATATTGAGAATTACTGGTATTGATACATATACTGTATAGTCTGGTTGATCCAGGGATACTATACATATGGAGATTATGGTATTAATACATAATTAAAACATCTGGAGGGTTGCAATTGTGACATCTCTGCTGTATGTTATTGTGGCTATGGATTCCTGTCTTAACCAACTGAACATTAATTGCAAACGATATGTAAAGTGTTTACATTGTGCTACAGTATCCTTATTCTAACGGGATTGATTTAAAGGAAGCAGGCAGGGAGACTAATTGTAACCAATAAAAATAAAGGAGCTAAGTCTTCACTTAAGCAGGGTACACAAGTACAGATCAGTGAAAGATGACAGACAGGATCTGCAGATCTGAAAAGATCTGCATACCAGTCCTGAGCGTTCTCCCTATAACATCATAGGGAGAACACTCGGGACAGTGTGTTTCCCTCGGTCGCGGCAAACTCCTCTATAGGGAGTCTAGCGTGACCAATGGAAATTTTCAATCTTTGCCGACCCAATCGCTCGGAAAACGAAGGTACACACAGTAACGATAAAGCCCAGATACCGTCCGATCCGACAGTATCGGGGCTTTATCATTACTGTGTTTACCCAGCTTTAATCTCATAGGAGCCAGCAGGGAAATGGTTAATCTTTCCCGTTATCATGCTCCCCAGTGCTTCCTCTGAATCTTTGGACTGCATCCCCGATATACTATCGGATGTAGTCGGGAACATATCAGAGAAAGCAGCTGAGGGAACGTGATCTGGATAAGTTTAACTGTTGCCCTGCTGACTCCTATAAGATTAATTGAAGACGTTGTTGTTGTAAGTATATCCATCCATTTCTATTACTCCCAGGGAGGTGAGAACACTTATTCCACCTCCCTGTGAAAATGAACGCCCAGGGGACGCTGGAACTCACCTTACCGCCGCTCCACTCACAGCTGCTTCTGCCCTGACAGCAGCGCTGTCCCGACCAAGAGCCTATTCTTAGGCGAATGACGCCAATATAAAAGATAAGGTGTACGATCGGGACAGTGCGGGCTGTCAGTGCAAAAGCAACCGCGGTGGAGTGCCGGTAAGGTAAGTTCCAGTGTCGCCTGAGCGTCCATTATTCACAGGGAGGTGGAATACGTGTTCTATCTCCCTGTGAATAATAGAAAACAGATGGAATAATTACAAAATGGGTTTAGTGTTCCTTAATAAGAAAAAAGGGTATGCATTACATGTATGGTTATTGTATAACTTTTAAAAGTATGGTTACATTTGCAAGTTTCCCTGCCTGCTTCCTTTAAAGGGGAACGTGGTCTCCAAACAAGTTAAGGTATATGAAGGCTAGTTTCTACTTTTTAAAACGAACAACCAGCTCTCTACGTGCTCCACAGCCCAAGATATAAAGAAATGACTGACCAGAAAGTTAATGGGTGGGAGGTGACATGTGACATTCCTAAGGCTTCTACTGCACAGTGCCGCCGGCGAGCACAGCCTCAGACTCCCTCACTGTGTGAGGGAGACGGAAGTCCCTGACAGAAGAGAGGTAAGTAAATCTACAGCCCTTCTCTTTCACTGTGTGGAAAACACCGTTTCAGGCAGAGTTCTCGTTCTCACTCTGCCTGAAAAGGCTGATTCACAGAGTTTTCGTAAGGAGGGGTTCTGAGTAACCCACGGCACCCGCAAGGGGCGGGCTTAGGCACCCATGAGCGGACGGGGCTTAGGCACCCACGGCGGCGGGCTAGGCACCCATGAGTGGGTGGGGCTTAGGCACCCACAAGTGGGCAGGGCACATGGGGCTGTAAGATAATGGGCCATGGAGGGCCTGCAACTGGAGGAACCATGGGGTCTATGAGTAGGGGGCCAGGGGGGGCTGCAAAGGGGGGGAGGAGACAAAGGGCAGATTGACTCACAGTTTCAGAGCAGGAAGAGGAAGTGCAGGGGACCTGGTGATGCTGCTACCAACTAATATCTTAAAAAACTATGCAAAATAAACAAGGAAATAAATTGCAAAAATTCTCAGGGGAGCAATTCCTATCAATTTACCTCAATTTACCTAAAGTCGTTTTTGGACCACAGTTCCCCTTTAATTTTGAGAGGACAAACCCTTTAAGTGCAAAAAATAAATTAAGCTACTAGAACAATGTATATATAAAAACCCAACAACTCTGTCCCAAACCGTAACATTAAGCGCTAGAGTACTGAAGACAGAAATCGGTTTCGAAAGCAATTTAGAAGTTTAAAGGGAAACTAAAATCAATAAGAAGCATTTGTCAGCAATCCAGAGAGAGAGAGACAGTGAATAGAGACGAAAGAAGAAACACAAAATGGTGTGTAATCCATAGAAATAACGTTGCATTTGCATTCTGTGAGTGTACCATTAAGGAATGTATGTTTATTTGCCTTACAAATAGAAAGGAATATGGATTAAATGGTTAAAATGAAAACCGTACTTTAAAAAAATGACCAACTAACGTGTATTTAATTAAAATGGAAATTATTTGAAATATACACCAGAACGTTTATTTTTTTTTATGTTTAATCACATTCATTTTAAATAATTACTGTAATTTTAGTTTTCAAAACCTCCGATATCCCTGCGATAAGTAATAACACTGTGTCCATCAATGTCAAATACATTTTATTCTCTGTATTTAAAAAAAATATAGAATGAATAATTTATATTAACTTCATTATGGAAAGGTTTCCACTGACATCTCTATCCTGAAACAAAACTGAAAACCGGTTTGTAGAAGAGGTTAAATTATATTTTAACTTTAATGACAATAAATCAGAAATTACCTTTAAGGCTGGATACACATGTTTGTGGTCCCGGCCGACCGTTCACCACAAGCGGGTGGGTAGCCTGAACAAATCACTGTCAGTCGCGGCAAAAGTAGGCACGGCCAACAGTTCGCTGCGACCAGTCGTGTGCTCCCATAGGGAACCGCACGATCGGCCATGATTTACCAGCACCCACACTTTACAGATAATTGTACCCAGCCTTAATGGTTAAAAAAATAAGATTGTATCAGCAAATGTATTGCAGGGCAAAAATGCAATTCTTACAGTGAAACCTTATATATACTGTAAACGTGCAATGATAGGTGCAAAAGTTTTCTGCTCTAATAATATGCAGCAAACTATGAAATGTTAGCGTTTACTTAATAGCTAGGACAAACTTTATACCTTTTGTTTAAACGGCCCTATGACGTTAAATTGTTTTGTAATTAGAGTTATTTTCATTAAGCTTCCCTACACCAGCATATATTTATTTCCCTCTCTCTATATTTAATCTAAAACAAATGCAATTCTGCAATAGTAAATAAATTATTACAAAGAAGAAATGGGTCAGGAAAACAAAACACAAGCTGATCACTAGAAATCTCAATATACAAGGAATATAAATATGTGTATAGGAGCTCACCCAGTGAGCTTGTGTATGTAAATAGAGTCTAAAACAATAATGGAGAGGCACACTCAACACACCTGCTAGATTTTTCAGTGCTGCTGTGGAAACCCATTCCAAAGGGCCAATCGTCACAGCAGAACAAAAGGGACCAGAACGCTACTCGGATGAACAGGTGATTAAGGGAAAAACCCTATAGTTTATTCACATTATTTACACCATAATTACCTGTTCATTGAGTAGTGTTCGGTTCCTCTTTTAGTTCTGCTGTGTATGTTAATATACATATGTACATATATGTATTGGTTTGATGGATAAGTTTTTTTGGCAATAGCCCCAATAAGTGCCATTTAATGTCGAGCCCAGTAGAAGGCAAACCTGTTAGAATCACCTAGTTTAGACTGGAGTCCAACAAAAACCAGAGGGCCCCTCACAGTGAAGGTGGGCTGTCCAGTTTGGCATACAGTACATATAAGGGTAATACTGGTATGCATGGTAGAAGGAAAGCACAAAGGGACTCAGTGTATTTTCAGGGCAATATTGTCTCTGGTCATCCTCACCAGCACCCTGACTGCTACTTTCCTGGCCAGGCCATGGGTGGTAATGTGCGTGCTGTCTGGTTAGCAATCATCTTCCTCTTGGTTTTTGTACCTCCGGTTCTGGAACCAGATCTTGACTTGGGTCTCCGTGAGTTTGAGTGCAGCTGCCAGGTCTGCTCTTCAGGCCCCGAGAGATACCTCTGCAGGCTGAACCTCCTCTCCAGTTCGTATACCTGGGCGTGGGAGAAAGCTGCCCTGGAGCACTTCTTACGGACTTTGGGTCTTTTAGTCGACTGCAAGGGAACCTCTTATAGGAATAATTAACCAGACTGGCGATATAAGGAAAGGACAGGACAACAATTGATTCACCTGACAACATAGATAACTTCTATAGACTGGGAGGAATATGGCAATATAGAGAGAATAAATATGTCTGCACAATTACAGAAATCTACAGACATCTGTACTCTGGTGTTATAATTGAAATACTCTTACCCTCTTACAAAGCCATGGCACCCTCTCTGCAGTATTTAGATGCCATTGACAACTATTTGAGATCATGTCTGTACCAGCACTATCCTGTCAATATGGGCACCAGACATACAGATCTGCAGAATGGGGCCAATGATTTCCTTACTACAATGATTCTCTTATACCCTGATTTCTTTCTAACAAAATCTACTTCAGGGAACTCTACACAAAATGTACATTTAAATATAAATAATAACATTGATACCAGAATAAATAGTAATAGGCTAGGCTGGTTAATTCCCACATTTATCATCTCCATCTGTCTCTTTATCAGTCTGTCCTCTCTACCTGTTCCAATATAATTATTTTTTATTCGCTGTCCAGCAGGGATTACCATTACTGGCAGGTTCTGGATCTCCATCCCAAGCTGCATCCTCTGTTTGAGTCAATGTCCAGACTGTTTCTCTGTGGTCAGCGGTGGACATCCTGGCCCATTGAGACAGTTTGTATGTGACAGGATGGAGGTGTAATTCGCCCCTGCATTCAGCATGTGTTCCCCACATTGTCCTCTGTGCAGTTAAGGATGTCTGTATAGAGAGGAGGTGGGCAGTGAGCTGCCTGTGTGGACATGTCATAGAAACTGTCCAGGGCCTGGGTAAGCGAGAAGAGGCAGAAAGTTATTCCTTCAGTGATACATCAAGGGAGGGCCGGGCCAGAACTGACCGCTCGCCACAACATTAACAGTCTCCACCTATTCACGAGATAGCAAGAGGGGAAGACAGGGGGTGGGAGAGAATGTGTTTGGGTGGGTAATAGACACACACACATATATACAATAGAATAGGAGAGGAGATAGACACATGGATGGATAACACACAATATATTCAAAAATCTAATTATACTCTTATAAATGGTGCTTGTCTATGTCAACGGGTCTACTTTTGCTTAGTTATTGTCACAGACTGAAACTAAATAAAATAAAATATCATAATAAATAGAAATAATGTAGCCTGCATTTTAAAATATTAAAAAGTGTATCAGAAGTAAATTTTGAGTTTTTTGTTTGTATAAAAAACATTTGACTTATCATTTATGATGGGAAACTCATTGGGTCTTTAATATCCTTATATTTCACATTAAAGTGTTAAATCCCTTATATAATACTCATCTGTATGAAGATCTAGACAAAAGAGACAGAAATATAAAGCTAAATAGTAACGGTACCCATACATTACATATTCCCATGACATTCACGGATAACTGCATAGCCTGGTTACTTTACAACTGACATTACAGGCGTAATCAGGGGTAATGTCAATCTTAATGTGTTATCTGGTTGGTAACATCTACAAGCTTTAGACATAAAAATGATTTGAATTCGATCCATTTGCGTGTGAGATCGTAGAGCATGTCAATGTGGGTGGGCATTTTCGGAGAACACGCGTTGCCGTCCGGCACAATGTGGCCAGCATTAGGGACAAATATTTTGTCTAATCTTGAACTTTATTCAGGTGAACTTGATTTATGCTGAATATTTATATATATATCACTAAATTCAATTATTTAGTAACCCTCGGTTTTCCCCCGGGGTTCAATCTTCTATTGGAATAAATTTGTATTATTATATTACATTTATATTAAAATATTATTTTGGGTGGACATGTCCTTTAAAGCAACATGTAACCAATAGAATTACAACACATATGGTCGTATTATAAAGGATTGATATCAGTAAATAACATTCGTATTAACGACCACAGGTGTAAGACTGTCGTTATTTACAACACTGATCAAACTATTGCAATATTAGGATTCAATTCCAATGGTGTTTAAACAACATAGATTGATGATGTTTAATAATATAAAAGATGTCTTAAGACTACAATGTTAAGTAACAATAATGATCGTTATAGCGTTTCTAACCAATAACGATGGTTTAAATGTTTTATATATGTATATTGTTTCCAATATAACAGCTCAGGCACTAGCATTCAGGAACAGAGACTGACTATAAGAACACATCACTATACACGTTACAATATAAAACCCCATAATACATAGAAAATATCCCTAATGTATACAGAATACCTATGTACCTAATATTATATAAAGTGAGAAAAAGATATTGATCTAAGTGATAAAGATGGCAAAATTCCAAAGTCAGGTGATACCAAAACATCTTCTAAGGTGCCATACAACTAGGCCCATATTACGATCAATCCGAATGCAAGTAGACATTTCCATTGATTGGTCAAAACTTGTACGTTTTCCCGATCTTATAATGCAATATTGGATCGTAAAAAGGGATTGTAATTAATATCAGGGAAGTTGTTTTTTAAGTGGATCTAAAGCTCCGATTAATTTTAAATGAAATGTAACCTCACAATAGACCACATTAGACAATAATAGCCAAACTAATTGAATTTCGAACAATATGTATGGTACATCTACCTACAACTAACATTACATCTGTCTATCAAAGTATCGATGGGTGATACAGATCGCAGGTCACCTTTAGACACTGAACAGAAATCAAAACACAAAACAAAAAGAAAGAATGGGAATGGCACTCCCTCTAGTGCCAATAAAGCAAAATGTATAATCCCAAAAATGGTCCTATAAAAAAAACACCTACCCACTACTCCACATACATTTAAGACTTAAACTAAATTGCAAACAATTGCAAGACAACAATGCACATATTAACAGTTAATATAAATTAATGTAAGTGGCAGCATTATGCATTCAAAAATAAAAATGACAACAAGAGCACTTATCAGAAAGGTAGACCATCAGGCACAAAAAGTGGTTAATTAGATGATCCTAACTGAAAACCATTGCAAGTGCTTAATGGTAAGCTTTAAAGAGTATATCCACCCCTTAGAAAAACTTCTAATATGAACAGCGAGGACCCCTTAAAACAAAATGTCTGAATTGGTTACTTTGTTAAATACCGTATATACTCGAGTATAAGTCGAGGTTTTCAGGCTGTGAAAACAGGCCTAAAAAAATGAACCTCGACTTATACTGGGTCAGTCACTTACTGATGGAGGAATCCGGCTGCCGCGTCGACTGATGGTCGCATCCACTGACGTCACTACTCGCGCCGGGAAATGAGACCGGTGCCGAGTAGTGACGTCAGTGGATGCGACCATCAGTGGATGCGGCAGCCAGATTCCTCCATCAAGTGAATGATGTCGGGGCCCGGACTCTCCTGCAACTATGTAAAAGGTAAGGCTGCAGCTTTACTTGTAGTGAGAGAGATGGGGCAGGGAAATAGGGTTTTATTCCTGGGGCTGGGGGGAGAGTAAGGAGTCAGGGACAGGGTAGTGGTTTTATTCCTGGGGCTGAGGGCAGAGTAAGGAGTCAGGGACAGGGTAGTGGTTTTATTCCTGGGGCTGGGGGGAGAGTAAGAAGTCAGGGGACAGGGTAGTGTGTTTTGGGGTTAGTGGTGCAGTTCCACTCATGATGTTTGTAAACTACACTCCCTTTACTACTCTACCCTAACTTATACTCGAGTCAATTGGTTTTACTCATTTTTGAGGTAAAAATGGGTACCCCGACTTATACTCGGTCGACTTATATTCGAGTATATACGGTATGCTCCCAGACAGAGTTCTCAAACTCAGCAGCTCCTCGATCCACCTCCGCTGCTCTCTGGCTCTTCCGGGGGGGGGGCAGTCAGTCACGGCCAATGGCTGACTACCATTCCTAGACGAACCTCCACTGCTGCTGCTCGGGAACAGAAGAATGGAGCAGCAGCAGTAGTAGTGGAGAGGGAGGAAATGGCAGTGGATTGTGAATTGTAAGTATGAATTCTAGGCCTGGGAGCATATTTTATATCATAATCAATTTGCAGCTTTTTAAGGGGTCCTGCTTACATATTAAAAGTTTTTTTAAGGGGAGGACATACCCTTTAAAGTAGAATGACTGCAGGACTCTAAGAATGTATTATAAGCAGATGGTTTGATTTACTGCCACTAGGGAGAGCTCTGTGCCGATCTGTAATGTCAGTAATATTCCTCAATAGGTTAGTTGGAGTTAAAGCTGAACCCCTGATTTTACCACACTACCCATTTCATGCATATTAAAATATGTGAGATTGGGTTAAATATTGGAATTGATCAGCAAAAAAAATTACCGTGTTTCACAACCTAAGGCCCTGCACACAGATCTTGGTCTTACTTCAAAATCGTCCGAACGTTCCATTGGACATGCCAAGATTTTTAGCCAATCATTCAGTCTTTAAAGGGCTGCACCACTTTTTCATCTGACTGGGAGACTACCAATAAGTGATTTATCTGTCTGTAACTTTTTATTTACCTGTAACGTTTTGGAGATACCCGTGTCCTTCAAACTTAACATATATTATATACAGAAACACAAATAATTAATTCATAGAAATAGCAATCGACAAAGAAAACTAATATTAAATATGTGTGTAAAAATATTCTATCCTAGGTAACACACTAACCACACTGTAACCTTCCAAGTTACTGGCTATATAAGATTGTTTGTAGTTTCTCACTGCTGTTTCGTTTAGATCAGCTTCTTGTTTGTTTCTGCGATTAGTAGATGCAGTGTCCGTCTTATTTCCCAATTTGCTCTGCCCCCATTCTCATCTTCTCCATTCTTTTTACCCCTTTCCTATTATTTTTTACCCCTTTCCTAGTTTGCTTTGCCATTTCCATTCTATTTTCCCTTTTCTGTTGTGCTGGGTCATAGTATCACATCCTCTTTACCTCTATCCAAAACAAATTGTGCTGTGGCCTATCCGGTATCCAATCAAATCTAATTTATATAAATACCCCACTATGTTTCCATGGCAACCACCACTCAGACAACATAATAAAATACTGTATCACTCTTCCCATCCGTGTTACCCCAGATCTTCGAAAATCCTAGCAATGCCCCTGGTGCTGGGGTATGTCTGTGTGCTTTCGCCGAGACAGAGATTTTGCCACTAGAGAAATTGCCATGTGTGCCACAGTCTGAAAATGTCTCAGAACCATGGCTCTTTGTCACTGGATATATTAAGGACAAATGCACCCACCACCCCTCACCTCAAATGTGGAGGCCTTAACCGCTAGATCCTGGGTACAGTCTGGATCAGCTGTTCAACTTACCATAACTTCAGAGTTATGGCTGAATCCTGTCCCAAGGAATTTGCTCTTCTGTGCTGGGCCATACGTTGATGCAGTTGCTGTTTGTCCCACATACAAATAAGGCATTCTTACTGCACTGCACACTGCGTATATGATGTGCGTCTTCTTGTGTTTCGGTATTGGGTTTTTCGGATGAACCAGTGTGCTGCCTCAGTGTGTTGTTCGGTTTTAAAGCAGACAGGGATACGGCCTTCATTGAAAATTCTTCTTAATTTCTCGGAGACCCCTGCTACATATGGGATGACCATGTTCTATCTCCTGTCTTGCTTTCCCCCTTCACTGCTGGTTAACGTGTTCTTTTCTTTCCTTCTACCCCTTTTGACAAAGGCCCAGTCCAGATATACACAAGCTTTTAAGGGCTCCTTTGAGATATTTAAGGTTTTTAGCCTTTTTTGCTTCTACTTCCAGTTTACCATTTTCCCTTTTACCAAGCAGTCCCTTGTAAATGTGATTTGGACCACAGCATTGATGTGTCTGTGAAGGCTTGTACTTCCTTCTGGTGGATCACGGCGAGGGATCAGGGTTCTAATAGCTCTGTGTGGGTGTTGACAAATGAAGTAATAAAACGAATGTCTATCATATCTATTGTCTATCTAATCTATCATTCAGAATATTTATCTGTCTATCTTTAACAGACATTAACAGTCTTTTCCTGTTATTTCTATCATATCTATTGTCTATCTAATGTCTATTAATCAGAATATTTATCTGTCTATCTTTAACAGACATTAACAGTATTTTCCTGTCATTTCTATCATATCTATTGTCTGTCTAATGTCTATTAATCAACAGACATTAACAGTCTTTTCCTGTCATTTCTATCATATCTATTGTCTGTCTAATGTTATTAATCAGAATATTATTGTCTATCTTTAACAGACATTAACAGTCTTTTCCTGCCATTTCTATCATATCTATTGTCTGTCTAATGTCTATTAATCAGAATATTTATCTGTCTATCTTTAACAGACATTAACAGATTTTTTGGACTTTCCCTTAATTTATTAATTTACGTGTAATTAACTACATTTTATAGAATCTGATTTTTTTTCAGATTTCTACAGATTTACAGTAAGAAAGTCTGTTCATTTTTCGCTCATCTGTAAATAATATATTAAATAACGTTAACTAATTAAATGCTAATTTTTTATCTCCCTGTCATGTCTGTCCATCTAATTATCAATGTAAATATTTATTTGTATATCTTTTCACTTTTAAAGATAGAGATAAGGATTTTTTTGTCCTATGCGTTAATTTATGCGTGATGTCATAATGGCACATGTGACCCAGCTTCACTGCTGAAGTGAAATCATTTGTTGTGAGGTAGCAAGAGTTCAGGTGTTTTTACAACTGCTCCTGCTAACAGTACATTTTATAGAATCTGAATTTTTTTCAGATTTCTACAGATTTACAGTAAGAACATCTGTTTATTTTCGCTCATCTGTAAGTACAATATATATATATATATATTATTAATGTAAATTATTATTACTCTGTCATATCTGTCCATCTAATCTATCAATCTAAAGATATGTCTATCTTAAACAGACATAACAGTCTTTCTGTCATTTCTATCATATCTATGTCTGTCTAATGTTATTAATCAGAATATTTATCTGTCTATCTTTAACAGACATTAAAGTCTTTTTCTGTTATTTCTATCATATCTATTGTCTGTCTAATGTCTATTATCAGAATATTATCTGTCTATCTTTAACAAAATTAAACGTCTTTTTCTGTTATTTCTATCATATCTATTGTCTGTCTAATGCCTATTAATCAGAATATGTATCTGTCTATTGTCAGACATTGCTTTGTCTCGGCCGACTGCACGCTAATGCCGTTCTGTTGGAACAAAGGATGGAGTGGTGTGTACCCAGCTTAACTGTCATGACAGAGATTATACCGCTTAACTGTCATGACAGAGATTATACCACCAATGTGGAAAGGATGCCGAGAAATTGTTTGAAAGTAATGGGGATTCAACACTTACTGGGGGAGATTTACCTAGAGCCGCTAACATTCCGGGGAAATCTCCCTTCTGCGATTCAATATTACGTTAGCACACGTGGGTACATCCCAGAAGGGATTGATCTCAGAAGGAGATTGCCCCGGAATGTTGCGGCTCTAAGGGTAAATCTCCCCATTAATGTTGAATTCCCCATTACTGTCATTCAAACAATTCCTCCTGCATCCTTTCACATTGGAGGTAAATCTTCTGTCATTACGTTAACTGGGTACGACACCCAACTCCACTCCATCCTTTTTCCACCAGAACGGGCCAAAACAAATTAGCGTGGCAGTCGGCCGATACAAAGCAATTTCTGACATGTCAAAGCAGTCGTGGTCCACATTTGCCAAGACCGGACGTGGTTTCCAACGCGGTCCCAATCTCCATTCATCCGATTTTCGAGCGCCAGGTCAGTACGCTGTCATTGGACGCTTGCGAATTCCAGCAATTTTGTTGGGGCCCGGTCGACCAAAACAATAAATAGATAGCCGAAAAATTGCATGGTGTGTACCGAATCCCAATCCAACTGTCCTATTACCTTTTTAATCCAAACACAGTTTCAGTCAGCACTAACTTTTAATGTGGCCCATTGTGTGACCCGGTCATCAGACAAGCCATTAAATGTCAGATATAGTACCGGTGGGGAACCATTTCCCCATTCTGCACCTCACACCACAAACACAATTAGGTCTGTTCCATTCTAACACCACTCCATTTAAATAAGTGGGCACTTAAGCAACTGCCCACGTGCTTCTCACAATGGTGTCCAGATCACATTGTGATTTTTCTGTCAACTATGTACTCATAGTAGCCGCACCACCTCTATCTCCTGCTGGTTGATGGTCGCATGCATGCCAATTCAAATGCTGGCGCAACTCATCTTAACAGGGGTTGTACAGTGATCTAACTGATTCATCGCTATTGAAATGAGCTGGCAGTGGGTGTCTGTACCAGCAGCTATTCAATAGCGGATTGGTGGCTTGTGCATTTGTTATTTAAATACTAACTTCATGGTATAACCCACAAGAATTTCACAGAGCTAAGACACGTGCTCACCAAGCCCAATGGCAAAGAAATAGTCCCAGGTCTCAGTCTGGAATATAAAATTTGGGGCCCCGGTTTACATTATTAATTTGTGCATGTGGACTATAGTATGAGACATATTGCCAAGGACAATGACATACAACTGTGTAATATCATCTGATCAAGCTTTTTTGTGGGTTTGTTTCACGCATTCATCAGGTCAAAGCGACCACTGACCTGAGGGAAAACCCTAGAACCGATCAGTAAAGATACCGTCAGTCCAAATGAAACCTACTTTGTCAATCTACATACACACTGGCAGAAATGATTTCTTTAACAAATGGCCAAACCTTTATAAATCACACAAGGGGCAGGAATATAACAAGACTTCTCGGTGTTTGGTATAAATAATATTTATTTAATTTGATTGGGGCGCAATTGGTATTTATCTCAGAGGAAGGCGAAAAAAACTGCCCTCGCGGGAAAGCTAATTTAACTAAACTGCTATGTAGGGGGGGAAAATTCTTCCTGACTCGCAGTCGGGCGCCATATTTCTTAACCTGTCGTTATCGCTTTTTAGTCGTACCGCGGGTTAGTTAATTTAGATTGTGTCGTATAATTTACGATACTGATCGTTTAAGATGCAGGTATCGGCTAAAAATCGATAAACGCCCGCGGCTTTAATAAATACTGGCCCCAAATGGCGAATCCGGATTATATCCCCGCTGGATTCATCTCGGGCTTTTAATTAGAGATATTGGTAGATAGACTGTAACTGGTGCTGTTTAGGCTCTATCTATAGAGTATATCACAGTTTCATCTTGTGTGCTAGGGATGGCATAGCTGGGCTACTAACCCTTTATTGTAGGGGATTTCTGGTCTGCTGGGTACTCAGGGTGCAGTCTGAGGATTTGTCCTAGATGTAAGGATTTAGAAGCTGGGAGAGTAAGGATGAAAATGATGCAAGCTGTAAGGCGGTATCATCTTGCCAAACTATGTGGGTTTTTGGAATTTTTTATGGAAAACAGTCCAGTCTAACTCCCATGTTAAACAGAATAAAAATAAAACCATTGTTTATTTCTTTATTAATAAACTCATATACTACCATAAAATACAGTTTCATTGAATAAATATTGTGAACTACAGTTCTAGGATTTTATATACATTTAGTTTGACAGTGCTACTATTTAATTCTACACTGCATAAAAGAGGAAGATTCATTTCTGAATTGAATCACCCCCAATATGTCCTAGAATGCGTCATACTCAAGAATGGAGATGATTATCAGCTCCTGTGCTCAATCTTCTCCTGAGGCCAATCCGATACTACTCAGGATTTTTTTGTAAAATCTGAAAACAATAAATGTTACAACTTACAAGTGTATAATAACAATATGGCATGTTACGCTAAGAGGGGGCTGATCGTGTTAGCTTTACGAATCTATTATGTAAGAAAGTAAAAAAAGCTGCATTAAGGCATCAGAATGGCTTCTACACAATACATATATAACACTTACCTTGTGAATAAGTAACCGTAGGGTCTATACAGTTTGGGGAAGTTCTGGTTCCGTGCAAACTATATTTTTTATAGATTAACTTCTTCTTTCGTCAGATTCACCTGGTAACTGCCAAGAAAAGTTTGTTTAACAATTAAAAAGCGTTTTTCAATAGAATCAAATCAATATAAAACTACAATATGATTATTGTCAATTACCGTCCATTCACAGGAGATTCAATCCAAACGTTCTATATTGTTAAAAATGGTGCTATTTTCCGGCCCGCAATTCAGAGTTGCTTGAAATGTTAAACAGTTATCTGAATTGGTTGTGGGGCCAAAATGCGCACGATGTTTAATAACGATATGATCTTTTATTAGAATCTCCCTGTTAAGTGGTTTTTTGTCTATTTGATTATCTAGTTCCAAGGGGCAACACTCTATTAATAAAGTAGGTGCATTGGTTAACTCTAGAGATCGCTTGTGCATATTAGGGCAGGTTTGTCCCGCAATTCTCAAGCTGAGGTATTAGAGGATTGGAGATATAACTAGTATAAGTGCACTACTATCTTGTCTATATCATTATTTGATCGTTAAATAACGCTGAACCTAGGCACACTATACCAACAACGTTTAGATTTTTTTAAACGCCACCATTGTAAAAATACTGCAATTTGTCATGAAACCTAGGACATTTCTGTTAAATTAAGATGTAATTCCATAGTTCATTCTTTAAGGGTATTTACCCTTGCATAAAGCTCTTCGTATATGGTTACCAGCCACTAGAGCGCAACCAGTCCCAGGATCTGCGATGGATGCATGTTTGAACACTTCGGGGGCCATGTATTCTGGTTGTGCCTACATATGGTAACTCTGGTATCGTCTACAGTAGGCCCTAATCCTTTAAAACAACAGTAAAAAAGGAAAGTTAGGATATATATTAAAATGAAGACTCACCACAGTCTTTCTTATTTTGGGTAGTTTTACTTCTACATGGACATACAAATCCAACATCAGACACTATAGTTGTGATGGCGGAAATCCAGTGGGGTAGGGTGAATCGACATTAATTCTACTTTAAACACATGACGGTTATTATCTAAACTCGCTAGAAGATCTTACATATTTACAAGCCGTTCCAAAATCGGAAATTTGAGCGAATCCCGCTCGACATCCAGTAAAATGTTGCTGGTTTTATATCCTCTATACAAACAAACGGGATAGAAACACAGTGTTTAGTTTACAATGATTCGCGTCGCACATACTATAAAACAAATTCCAATAATCATTTGAAAAACGACTTATTACAACTACTATGGAGTGGAACTATCTAGCTGTAAACTGGGAGCAAGTATCCCAACATTGTCGGCTAGCAGTAAAGGTGGTGGCTACTAACAAATGTCTATATAGACCCGGCTCCCGTCTCCCGTTATTATTCATTTAGTTCTTTACCGATGGACAACGTTGTTACTAGTGCAAGGATTCTGCAGGCCTAGGACTAAATGCAGGGCGGCTATAGAATCGTTAAAGATACAAATGGCAATATTAATAACAGGGTAATTGATCTAATGAAATAAGGGCCAAACAAACTGAACTTCCATATAATACCTACTTTATAAACCTTCCCCTTTGAGTGAAATCTGACAATTAGCTTGGTTGTTATTATGTGAGTGAGGGACGTCCGCCATGTTGATCATGGAATTCAATCGTTCCTCTTGGGGGCGTAATCCATTACTATGCAGTGATGGGTGTTGTCTCATAGAGGGAATGACAATCCTAGCTAGGAAAGGTGTTGGATTTTCTTCATCGGCATCATAAGGATGGAATTCTGTACTGTAGCTGGCAAAACAAAAGAATCAGTCAAAATAAGAAAAATACACATAGAAATTCAAGAAGCTGTTGAAACCTTCTACTGGACCTAACTTAGCACACTACTGTATAGACTATGGAGGGTCAATGTCAATAAAATAGATAGATTTACCTTTGTAGATTAGTCTGCTCTAATCGTCCTTTTAATGTACTGATGGCGACTGTGGTATTCGACGCATGTGTGTACAGCTTTAATACACCTGCAATGGAGAGCAATGTTAAGTTTCCCCCTCACGGCGTTGGTGTTATATTTAATTGATCGTGTCATCTTCCATTTAGGGGCTGATAAACATAAACTTATACCTTTGCGCTAAATGGCCTCCACCCGATCGGGGGGGACAACCCTTCGCCTAGCAGATAGCTTGTGGGGAATGTTACAAATTGTCTTCTGCATTGGGCTTATAAACTTGCATACATTCGGAAGCGATAAAAGTAAAAACATCTGTGAAGGCTTGTTAAAGCTTTTGCTAGTCTCTGATTTGTATCTTCAACCTCGGTTACCTCGTTGGTGCTGATCGTCCTCCGGGCAACCCCTTTTTTCTCTGTAATATTAGCAGATCTGTAACTAGAATAGCCTTGTTTAAACTGAATCTAATGGGCATAATCACAGTATGGAGTTATATTTTGCATGTGTTGCTTGAAATTAGTATGGTATATCCTACTGCCCATAATTTTTATTAAAAGGGTATGTGCCAAGGGGCAAAAATGTAGTGTTTTTTTCTATCAGCTGATTTAGGCATGAGAATTCTGAGGAGGAAAATGCAGTGGCTATCTGCATTACGGGCTCCCATCCCTCAGATAATCATTATCAGAGTAGGAGGAGGACACTTACGTGGCCGCTCCTAGGGCTATCAGACATTCACTGCGCAGTGCTCGCCGTACCGATCCTCGGCATATTCGGCTTCGCAGGCTGTGTGCAAAGGACTGGAGATGTGGTGCCAGGGAGGCGTCAGGGTATTTTCGGCGCTGGAGGGCGAGGCGGGTCCGTGGGTAACGTGTCTCGCTTCCTCTCGGGGCTGTAAGATTTGAGGCCTGAAGACGGTGACTTAAGAGATAGCTGGGCATTTACCACCAAAAGCAAACAGCTCCCCCCTGTTCATTCAGTACAACAGATTAGTAAATCTCCTTAGTAGGCATTTTTGGGCTGTGACATACCGCTGCTTTATAGCTTGCATGGAAATGGGCACTTGACCACTCTTTTCTACGTCTCGCGAGATATACTAATATGTTCTGAGCTGCTGGGCGGCTCCCAAATTAGGGGCTACCAGCCTTTGTTGCCATTTCGCACATCTCTGCTGCGTTCTGCTTGTCTTCTGTGGCTTGGCTATGTCTACTCTAAGCAATGGCACTAGGGGGCTCCGACTGACATGCAGCTCCTCTAGGCTGGTGTGAGGTCGCCTTTTGGCATTGTCTTCCATGCACGGGAAAAAGGCACCGGAATACAGGCGCTAGAAGGGCAGTAGAGATCCCAGGCAAAGTGGCTGGTAAGTACATTTGGGGACAGGCTTTTGCAGATATACATTTATAAACGGGCTCAGCGGTTCAAGTGCGAGGGCTGGTGAGCAAATACCTCGTCGCTTCAACACGGGAGAAATTCTAATAAATAATAATTAATGTAAGGCTGCGTGTCAGGGGAGGCAGTATTGTAATAATGACGTCATAAATAAAACAATAACTATGTTTGTTGTATTTGTTTGGGCCAGCTATATGCATACCTTGGTCATGTGTCGCACTGGTGCGGGGCCTATCAATATAGAGGGATGCTTCAAGTAGGAACTGTAGGCGAGTGGCAGTATGGTCTTAATCTGCTGGCTAGAAGATACGGGTCAAAAGAGTGCTTATGTTAATATTTTGTATATTTGGGCGCAATTGGAAAATCTAACACTATTGTGATCTGTTATATCTATTGGTCATTATCTGTAGCAACAGGCGTTTCGCACTTCCCACGCTTAAAAAGTCAAATTATAAGCGAATGAAACACGTACATAATGAAAAGTCTTCTGCTAGCTAGGAGACTCTCGTGGCACGCCTGAGACTAGAAGAGAGGGCCTGAAAAAAGATTGAAAGAAAAAAAAAAAAAAAAAAAAAAAAAAAATGAAACTGTTACTGTAACAGCAGCATGTCCATTCTTTGCCTGGCTAGGTGCATTTAATCATGGTGGAATGGTTCTATAGACAAACTTGCTAAATAAAAGTGCATTCACTTAAAAAAATCTATCAAACACATAAAAAGCTATAATCATAGCATACTAAGAGGGCTCATTAAACATAAAGTAGATTATTAAGGGGTCCACCGTTCTATTTAGCCCAGAGCTCGGGTCTAGCTGGGAGCCGTTTAGCATAGCGACTTTAGCTCCATATTAGTCAGTTGAATGCGGCTGTTAGCGGTATAAATCACCGTCCTCCACCAGCAGGTCTACCCAGCGTATTGACCGTTCATCAATTGGTTTATTCTGGCCGAATTTTGGGCGGCATTCTTTTAGGAGGGCAGAATTTTAATGCTAAAGTGCCGATAGCTGGGTTAAAAATCGGCCCTGGCAGTGGGTATATATCGGCCCTTACCGGGATTTTTACTCGGACTTCAGCAAGAACGGATATTAAATTAAATGGCGGCAGATAGAAGTGGCAATTTGTAGCTCGCAGAGTGGCTATAGCTGGGCTGTGCTGGGCTAGAGGTTATGGGTCTCTGATATGATATTTCCATGGTTCCTAATAGGATGTGTCTTAATGATATATTAGTACAGTCCTAGTTTTGATAATAATAACGTAGTGTTTATTGTAAGAGCATCACGCATTTATCTGTGAAATTATTCTAGGTTCACTGATTTCCTCGGCTATATGATACAATACCTGATGTGTGGGAAGTTCAAGGCTTGGGGGTGTGGAAGCGGTGGGCGCTGTTGGTGCGGGATGTTTAGAGATCTGTGAATAGATTTAAATGGAATATAAAATAATTATACTAATTATTCTGGAATAAACTTTAAGGCTGTGAATAAAATAAGGGGCATCGCACAATATTAGCACAAAGAACACAGCATAAGGCGAATATGATATGGGGTCCGGGAGACCAGAGGGCATTGTTTACAAGGGGGCATTACACAGTCTATAACATGAAGTTCTTAGCCCTAAAAACTGTTGAATCCGGAATGGGACTTACGGCTTGAAGGAGAATGGAGGGATGATTTCTGGAATTCAGTTCGAGGATGTTGGTGTCGTTTAATTTTGTGTGAGGTCTTGTACAATATCAAATGATTTATTTAGGTTAATAGTGTATCTTCTATTTCGCTCTTACGTTTAATGATGCATTGTATAAGCCAATGGGCTTGTATTTGGCCGTCACCAGGTCGGGCCCTTAGGTCTGCCTCGCACGCGCCCTATTTGTGGGGGCAGTGATGATGGAGCGCTATTATGACTATGATACCTAAATGAACAATAACATGTTTCCCTAGTATTGTGTCGCTGCTGCTTAGGCATCAGCATCTAATAGTGTGCGTCCATTCATTGTCGGCACTGGGCACAAGTGGGGAAAGGTCTGGTGGATCTTTAAATGCTTATAATTTATGCGGAAATAGGCAGTTTGGTTGAGGCAATAATAATTAATTATAACTCAAGCACTATTGAATATAAAGTATAATACAGATAACATAGTACAGAGCATGATAGGCTTTAGAGGCTCAGTTTCAGTTTGAGGCTGTACAAACAGGGATATCATTAATTACGGGAACGGGCTGATGACTCATGAAAAGGTACTTGTAGCTAAGGTTGCTACTTGTATGCATCAGACAGCATTTCAGATATTGGGCATCAGAAGGGGTGCTGATGAGTCTGAAATATATGTAAGGATGAATATTGTTATATTATAATATTATAATTGTGTTCGCGGCATATGCTATAAAGACAACGGCGCTGATTACCCCCCCGCTTTAATAGACAAACATACGCTAGCCCTGATGGTCGGGCGGCAGCTCTCAGTGTCGGCAGTGGGCAGGAGGATTTGTGGGTGTTTGTGTTCCCGAAATAACAAGTAGTCTTGAAATTATATTCAATATAATAACAATTGAAATATAAGCAATGTAGTCGCATGAATATATGCATAAACATGTGGCATCCGGTTATTGAATAGAAGAGAGCATTAGGTAGGCAACATAGCATATGCAGAATACATCCATTAGTAGTGAGGTCGTAAAAGCAACCCTGGAGCGGGGGCCCTAGAGGCGCATTAGCACTATAGAAAACACTTACACAGTGGGCGATAACAGAGACGTCAGTGCTGCCATTCATCTGTGTCTTTGTCTAGTACTTGTTAGCTAAATGCATATCAGGGGCAGCGTCTTATTTAGTAAATAAAACAAGGCATGTCAATGTGCGGATATATTTTGTTCTATTTGCATAGGCGTAACGGCTAACTTTGCCTCTATTAAAGACATTAATATAGGTGCGCAACTGGAGTGTGCCATATAATCAAGTACAATATAATATATAGCTGCCCATTTGGGCATAAATATGTTTTTTAAGACAAATTATATTTTTTACTCAATAGGAAAAGTAATGCTTTAAGCGAACGCATTCTCTATAGAGTATCTATTATACATTTTATTCTATGTAAAGTGTGGCAATTTACTGGGTGATGGTTGAATATCGCGGTACCATTCAATGGGGGATTATGTTCGGTCGTAGATTGTGATCATAGGATTCCTCATCCTGTATCTTCTAGAATTCCTGACAAATTTAAAAATCAAGTATTTCTTATGAAACGAATCTTTACAAAATATCTAATATTTTAATATAAAAAAACAAACAAAGGCTAACAGGCATATGTAGATATATCCCGTGGAAGTCAGGGCTAGATCGCCAGCACATGCGAACGCGCTTTATCATTATGTACACTATGATGCAGGCTGTTAAAACTGATAGAGAGGTGTAATATGGCAGGGGCTGCTGGCTGTAAAGCTGTGGGGGGGCTATGGGATTAAGTTTTCGTCGCCTTGTCTGGGCTCTCTGCTGGCATGGCTCGTCATCATTGGCCCTTTCCTTCGCGCGGCTATGTGTGAGTACAATAGCATACAATGGGCACGTGGCAGATCATCCCCATTATGTGCACCGGGCTAGATGTTAAGCATTACTACTCTAGGGGACTCCATGTCAGCTCTGTCAGTCTTTATAGAAAATAATCACAACTACTCGTCCTCGTTTTTTCTGAAAAGCTCTTTTATTGCGGCTATGAATAAAATAATCTGGGCATGTTGTTTTCTTAAATAAGGCGTAAATGGAAATATAAAGTTAAATAGTTAGAATGGGATTAGAGGATAATGAAGCTTATCTCAAGGTATGGGGGGAAAGATTGAATGATCGGGGCAGTATGATAAATGCTTCACCGGTCTTATACCATCAGGGCCAGAGACAGTTTATATATTCAATGTAAATGAGCTGTAATAATACTGACTTCGCATAGCATTTTCTGTTACCTAAAAGGTTCTGTGGTTATTCAGATGTGTCTGTAGGTTAATGGGCATTTTAGGTTGTGTAGGAGTGGAATATTGATTATAAAATGTTTTCCCATTTTTCTATAAATAGACAAGCCCTAGTATCGGCTCTTATAAATACCAATACACTGATGGTGGCGCGGCTTCTTAGTGGCGCGGGCCAAAAAAAAAAAATCGGGGTGATATTGGTCGGTGTTTGGTCCGAAATAATTCATAGATTCTGAAATATATAAATATAATACAACAGACGTGCTTTATCAGAAATATGGGCCGAAACATAGCATACGGTATTGTAATATATAAAACATATAGGCATCAAGCAATTAGGGCACATTAGTATGAGGCCAAACGCGCTCTACGCCGGTGTATCGTTGGCAGTAGCATCATTTACATATAAATAATGTAACAAAACAAGCTTTACAGCCAGCTTAGCGACATTACAGTGGCAAAGCTTGATAGACATCAGTGTCTGGGGGCGGGGCGTACTCTTGGCTGTGTGCTTCTATATCTTTCGTAGACTTGTTACAAAGAGAACAAAGGGGGTAAATACAGGGCACCCTAGAGAATTAAATCAACACAATGTTTGGATTATGTGTTCTATTCTTTCTAGCGGCTAATTCTTCATTACAAATACAGTCGTTCAGCCATTTCGGATATTCTCAGAAATCTATGATCGAGGTCTGTTAATAATAAAACTGGTTGTAGATGTATCGTTATACTGATTATCCTGCCTATTCTCTCACCAGTGTAGCAGACATAGTTATTGTGGTCGCATGTTGCTATGTTAAGGTCGCGCGTAGGGGACCCACGTGCGCGACACAAAAACGGCACCCTGGCACGGGCGATCCTCGCTCTATATGGCAAGGGCAGGTAGTCTGATGGCGCGCAACAGCATACGCAATACACAGATATTGCATTGTGTCCCTGGTGTTGTTGCAAAAGGTCAGCCTTACATGAACTGCAATACACGATGGGCGATATATCGTCCAATAACAGACGTTTTTGCTTCCAGGTGCTTATGTGTGAATGCGGCTGCCGACGGGTGTCGGTATCGTGTGTACGCGGCTTTTAGGATTGGGTGATCAAAGTAGTTCTGGCAGATAGGCTGGGGTCATGTCTAATGTGTAGATACGCATATCTTTGATCTCGCAATAATAGTATGTGGGTATGGATAGAGCCGCACTACGTTAACCGATAATAAGGCGGGGGGGCGGACTTAGAGATCCTTTTTTATATCGAATTGTGGGCACAACAATATCCCTAGGCATTTGGCTGACATAATGGTAGTAATACTATGTTAGCAGGCTATTTCCATAAATGTTCTAATCCTGTTAATAGGCGATACCATGAAATATGCTTTGTAGGGGGGCTGGTTACGGCGATTGTGTGGACACATTCTGATGGATAGGTGCGTTATTTCCACTGGTGATGAAAATACGGGCCTAAAAGGGTCATGATTATAAAAAGTTCCTATGACTTATTCTCATGAGATCAAGAAGACTCATTAAATGTTATAATAGAACACATATAACTAACAGCATATAAAAGTCACAGATGTGATTGAACGCCAAAGCCTAGAACCTTAGAGTACTTATCTAATGATGGCAACTTACACTGGTCTTGGGGGAATTCGATCGCTGTCTGTATCTGGCCAGTATTCGGATCTTGAGGGCGCACTGGTCTTAAGAGTCTAATAACATCTGTAAATAAATAGAATAGAGTTTATGATATTCTTATATTTAACACATCCATATGTGAAACTCTATAATATCCGGCATCGGGCGCTTCAGTATTTACATTGATAATATGTACTATTTAGGCTTTATGTGGGAATTGCAATGTATGGTTAGTAATATGTGGTTAGTATAAGCACTGATCATTGCCTTTATGTCTATAGTGTAGTGATATGCGAGTATAAAATGATGTATCGTAAGGTATTGTCTTTGATACTATAGTCGTGTATGGCAGGCTCTGTGACCTGGTGGTGCTGCGTGGCTATGTGTGAATTATCACTGAATACTTGTTCCTTTCGTATATATATGTGAAGCTGGGATTGCCTGAGAACAAATGTTTAATCAATGAGTTATAAAGGTATGGCAATGAAACTCTATAATCAAGGCAATATACATGTAATTAAAAACAAGTGCTATACATTGCAGAAAAGCCTGCTTCTAAATTCTTGGCCTATGGACGGCAGTCAAGTATGGTACAATAGAAAGGCAGAGGCTGAATTAGCTTTATTATATGCTTATTATGGGGCTATTATTAGCAAGGTCTCGGCCATTCCCCGGCGTTGCGAGAGCTCGCTCCGTGAGCAGGTCTCTTGCGTGCGGGCGCGTCTATATAACTGCCTTCCACTACTCCTTAGCTGGCTCGCACAAACCACCAACTGCCCACATTCTCACACTCTACTCAGTTGTGTAAAATAAGGGGCATACAGTCGCTTGGCCCGGGGGCCGTGCCGTCGCCGGCGAGTAGTGGGACGTCTGGGGGCTGAGAAGACTCGCTCTATCTCATGCGTCTAACTTCTCGCGCATTATAAGCAGAAGCTGCAGCATCTCTAGCAGTTTTAAAATTTAATTAGGCAGTGGCTGATCGGGCGACATATGTAGAGTAAAAGTTGCGTGATCTAGTCTGTTTAAAAAACCTGCTGATTGTGGAAGTATTGGGTATTAAGAGGGTGTGTTTTACTGGTTGCACATTTCGCGCAAAGCTGTTAGTGGTAGGCTCTGGCCGGTGCTGCATTTTCACGGGATCTGGCTTCTTCGGCAGTATTTAACTAATCACCTACATTGCTTCACTCTCCTGCTCCCTATGTTAGTAGCATATTGAGCTGTGCTGTAATTGTGAGGCTGACGTGTACTAACCTGACTGGCCAGATCGGTCCGTCCTTGCATATAGCTAGCATTGGGGCAATATAACTATTACTGCTTAGGAGCTATGTCACCCGCCGGCATTATAGTAAAAACAATGACTTCACGTCGTTTCATTTTTTGTTGATAGCCTTCTTTATTTCGAATAAGTTTTCGCTGACCAATTGAAATAAACGCCTCATGGCGGCTTTGGTTTTTTCATTTGCTAAAATTGATAATATAAAGGTGTCGAATAATAGGAGGGAGTGTAGTAAGATAAATGTACATCTACCAAGTCGGGGGTGAAAAGATTAGTAATGGATCGGCTAGTATACTAACTCTCACCGCCTTAACCATCAGCAAGAAACATTATCAAAATGGGGCATTTATAGTAAATTACTCCATAATAGCAATTTCTGTACTATTTTGCTGTACGCGAGCTGGAGGTTTCTTGTGGTCTTCTAGATGCGCGGCAGGATGCAAGCAGCATTTGTTTTTGGGCTTATGCTGACGTGGGGCATTGTCGCTAAAAATATACTACTAATAGCATTTTTAGCTACAGTGTAAAGCGGATCATTATCTATATGATCTAGCATTAGCCTAGGGACGAGCACTAGAAACCTTGCATAATATCCATTCTATTGTGATGATGGCAGCATGTAATGAAGGTCAGCGTTCGTTCGCCATGAGCACAGAACAGTACCTGGCTGGCCTATAACTTACATGATTCCTTAATAGGTTTATATGAGACTCTGCCATATGGGCAAATTAGAAAGAACATTGCGAGGTGTGAGATGGTGCTTGTGATAATGACCTGCGCTAATTGTTTGGTCTTGAATAAAAAAGGTAGGCATCAGCACGCGCAAATCATTGCCAGGCTGCAAATCTCAGCAGAGTTGGTTGTGCTGCAATATCGGCTAATTTGTAATTAACAGGCGCTATATATGAATCTGTGGCACAGCAAGCGCAGATGTTTTTGCGGCCAATCATTTACTATTTTGTTGCGCGAGAGTTGGTGGGTAATTGATGCCTATTAGCTGTATAGGTACCTATCAGTGGGCAACGATTTTTTATCATCCAAAATCGTAACATGTGAATAAAAATCTCGCGTAATCTGGGGCTGACTGGTTGGGCTCGTCTAATATTAGGGTGCTACATGACTTGGTCTATGTAGGTAACATTATCTTCTAAGGAAAGTTCTAGCTATCAATATATCTATTTTGCAAATATATCAGGCAGGCTAAACTACACTGGCTAGATCGTCAACCCTGTGGAGCGGCTAGCCCTAGATTCCTATCTTCATGAATATGTTTAATAATTATTACTGACAGTTTCCATGTGCTTAGTTATAGGGCAGAAATAGTAATGTGAATTGCTTACGTCGGGGATTGAGCTTCTTGTTTATTCTTTCTGTAACATATGAGTTAGAGATAATTCTGTCCTATTTTTATTTGGCCTTTCGCCTAGCGAAGTTCCTAAAAAAGTTAAATAGTGAGAAGAATGAATTGAAAGAATTTATACCATTTTATAAATAAACACAGATGCACATAGTATATTACATATCTAACTTGCTATCGGCACATTAAACTGAACCCCAAGCTAAATTCTGGTGCCCTTAAAGTGCAGACGTTGAATAATAAATGGAATGAAAATCGCCATATCTAGCAGGGTACATGGTGAGAGGGGGGGGGGGGGGGGTGGGGTTTTTTTTTGTTGCGTTAGAATCACTATTCAGAAAATTCAAAACATAATTTAGCACATAATATGTAATGTCTTTATTAAATATTAAAGTCAGGTACTACATAGAATGGTTAATTCATTAATATAAGGCATCTTAATATATATATGAATATTATATACTATCTACTCATATCGTATATATCGTACCTAATATATATTATATTCTATACGGTCTGCTGGTGATAGTTATGGCCATATGCATCAAGCCGTTAACGTCGCCCGGCGTGCGTGGCCGGGGTGGCAAGTTAGGCTTTGAACGTTACTCCCAATATCGGCATATGAACACTAGTTTATATGAGTACGCACTGCCTAGGGTCTGTGTTGAACCTATATAACAAATTTTCATTGCCAATTATCAGTAGGCTCTATTATATATTGTTATGTTTGCAACAAGACGGCCATGGGGGAGAAGACAAAGAAAGAGAGGACGGGAAACACCAATAACCCCGACAGATCGCACACGAAGACACCCTCCCGAAAGAGTTCGTAGGTACTTTGCTCATTTGGATACTACTATATATATATATTTATATCTATTATACCTATAGTCTTATATACTCCCAATACTAGCACCTTAACTAGATGGTGGAAAGTTAACTAGACTCATTCTTAACTGTTACTGCTGTTGTGTGATTATTTAAAATTATAGAATTATGGGCTGGCATGAAAAAAAGTCAGATTTTTCTATTGATAGATTATGTATGGTAGCTTGTTAAGGGCACGCGGGCAGTTATTGTAACTACTACCTCGATACTATCTAGCTACTCACATAATCAAATTGATTCTCATATCGATCTCTACCGCATGTTAAGCTGTTTCGCGTTATATGGACATTCACGTGCGATAATATGGGAAAGGGCGGCAAAGGAAAAAGTTACTGTTAATGTCTGGTAAAGAAGACATATTACACTTTATATCCATGATTATAGCCATTAGACAGAGCATATTCTGTATGCTGATAGAAATAGACGCACGGATAAAACTGTGAATTGTCTGTTAAAGATAGATCAGCACTAAAATATTCTGATTAATAGGACAGACTCTAGACAGACGAATAAGTATATGATAGAAATATACAGGAATGATTACTGTTATTTCTGTTAAAGGATTATGACAGGGATAAATGTATTTCTGATTAATAAGACAATTAGTATAGACAATTAGATATGATAGTAAAGAAAGAAAGTCGTTAAGAATAGACATATCTTAGATTGATAGTATAGATGGAGCAGATGATGACATAGTAATTAGATACTAATTAGATATAATATGACATTAAAATATTATACTATATATGTAGGGCTTACCGATGAGCGAAAAAACAGTTATGTTCTTACTGTAATATCTGTAGTAAATACTGAAAAAAAATTCTGAGATTCTCATAAAATGTAGCTTGTTAGGCATGAGGGGCAGGAAGTGTAGCAGTTGTAAAACACCTGATACTCTTGCTTACCAGCCACAGCGGCCCTCGCTGAAACTTAAATGATTTATCTTCAGGTGGTTCAGTGAAGCTTGGGTCACATGTGCCTTATGACTATCGTGATCAGCATAATATTAAACCGGCTATAGGATTCAAAAAAAAATCACTTATGCTCTTAATCTTACTATGCTCTCTAAATATGTCTGTAAAAGATATACAAATAGATATTTACATTGATAGATTAGTATGGATCTCGGGACATGTACACGGAGATAGAAAGAGTTTAGGAGCATTTAATTAGTTACGTCTTTATATGATATTTATTTTAGTCAGATGATTTAAAAATGACAGCTTTGCTACTGTAAATCTAGTTAAAATACATGAAAAAATAAGATAAAATCAGGGATCTATAAAATGTATGTTAATTCCACGTAAATTAATAAATTCTAAACGGGAAAGTTCGTAGGCAAATAAAATGCCATAAAAATGCATGTTACATAGTTCTGTTAAAGATCAGAGCAGATAAATATTCATGTATTAATAGACATTATAGCAGAGCAATTTGATTGATAGAAACTGGGCTAGGAAAAGACTGTATGTTAGTGCAATACAGAGATACTTTGATAGACACGATAATATTTCTGATTAATAAGTGTACTATTAGACAGACAATAGATATTAAGATAGTAAAATGGACTATGGAAAGACTGTTAATGTCACTGTTGATTAATAGGTCATTTAGATCAGTTTACAATAGTATATGGATAGTAAAGTTACTAGGTAGGACAATACTGTTAATGTACGGTTAATAGCTAGACAGATAAATATTATTGATTGCTGATTAATGTAGTACATAGATAGAGGGTCAATAGATAGATGGAATAACTCCACAGGTATTCTAAGTTACTGTTACTTGTCTGTTAAAGATAGACAGCCTAATATTCATGAGATTATATAGACCATTAGATAGTACCGACTGAGTGTCATTGATGATATGAAATGGCAGAAGAATAAGTCTGTTGAATGTTTCGTTAAAGATACGTACAGAATAATATCTCTGATGATCGTATTGATAGAGGGCAAATATGATTTTAGAAGATAGTACATTTCGTTTTATTAATTCTCATTATTCTGATCACTCCGGGCGACATCCAGAGCTAATTAGTAGTGCCATGATGCCGTTGCTTTCGCCGGTGGATAGCCAGGTCCATGTTAATGAAGTAGCCTTAAATTAGCCGTTTACAGAATCAGATTTGACAGAAGGGGTCGCAGGCCAATCAATCTGCTTGATGGTGGGCCAAATGCATGCACATCTTACAAGCGACCTGCTTGGTGAAAAGTGGTAGAATGGTAACCTGGAAGGTCAGAAGGTGCTTAAAAAAAGGCTAATAAAACTTAAATATCTCACAAGGAGGGCTTAAATAGGCTTGTGTATATGCTGGGACATGGGGCGGGGGGGGGCGCCTTTGTCAAAATACAGATAAGGGGTATCAAGGTAATAGAAAAGAACACGTATATCGCTAGGCATGATGAGGGGGAAGAAGCATAGATTCATAGGAGATTAGAAATGGGTGGTCTATCCCATATGTGAGGCAGGGGTTCCTTGCGTGCGCGCTAGAATTAAGAAGTAATTATTCAATAAAAGGTAAAAGTTCAAAATATAAGGGCCGTATCCTCCCCCTTGTCTGGCGTTTATAATATAAAGCGGCTTACAACAAGGCAGCACTGAGGATACACACCTGAGGCCGTAGCACTTGGTTCATGGGTCGGCGAAAAAACCCAATAACTCGAAACACAATTAAGAGTGCGATCATCATATTATTATACTGCACGGCTGCAGTGCAGTGAAGCAATGCCTTAGTTGTAAGTGGGGTAGAGCCAAACAGGGTGCATTCACGTAAAACGATTATGGCAACGATTCCTTGGGGACATGGAATTTCAGGGGGGCGCACTTAACTCTGAAGTATACTTGGTTTTAAGTTTGAACTTAGCGTGATGGTTGCGCTAGATAGCCATGTACTGCCAGGATCTAGTGCGTTAGGCCATTCGGAAGTCACTTTGAGGTAGACGTGGTCAGGTGGTGTGGCATTTGTGTCCTTTATATTATATCCACCAGTGACACAAGGTAGCCATGTTATCTGTAGACATTCTTTTCTAGGTTTCACTTAGATTTTCAGACTAGTGTGCACGAGCATGGCTCTATGTCTCTATGTGGCCAAAGATGCCTCTGTCTATAGCGAAAGCACGACAATTGTCTTAGAGTTCCCAGGGCATACCTTGGCTCAAGCACGTCAGGGCGTCATATTGCTATGTATTTTCGAGATCTGGGTATACTCGTGAGGGGTATAGAGGTGTACACTTGCTATTAGTTATTAAATGTTGTCTGAGTGGGTGTTGGCTGCATGGAACATAGTGTGTGTTATTTAATGATTAAATTAGGATTTTGTGATTGGATATCGCCGCGAGGATAGGTCTCTAGCAGCAGGTCCTCGAATTAATTTGTTTGGTATTTGTCAGAGGCTAAATATGATCGTGAATAGAGCTATCGAGACTGGAGGCACGTGCCGGCCAGAAAGATTAAAAAGGGAAAATTAGAATGTGAATGACTAGGTCTGCTGTTCAACAAATTAATCACATGCAAATCGGGGGTCAAACTTGATGAACAGACTGTTAACAAATAATAGGGTCAATGTGGTACACAAACTACATCTGGAGGCGGGCATGAGCTTAAATTAGGAAAGAGGGTAATACATTTTAATGGGACTACGTGCAATCTATTTTGCTAGGCTATCGGCAGTTAAAGCAAACATGAAGCTCTGATCTAGACGAAGCGCAGTGAGAGTAAAACTACACCAGCCCCTCAACTACTCGAGCATAGCTATCACTTATATAGGGCCGTAACATTTCGGGAGGTACTAGGTGTGGTTAGTGTGTTACTATGCGCTATTGGTATAGAATATTTTTTACTTTTATCTAGTTAGCACCATTTTTAATATGACTGGAGTTTGTTCTTGGTCAGTATTATTGCTATTTCTATGAATTATATATTGTTTCAATGGTATATAATATCGTACGAGCTTGATTAAGGAACATTGGGTTATGCAGATCTCGTTGGCCTCTAATAACGATTTACCAGGTGGTAAACTAACAAGTTTACTAGTACTTAGATATAATACCAAACCCTCCATTTTTGGTACTTTTTTTATAGAGTTCGGCGCAGTTCAGTATTATTAAGGAACGTGGTGAAATACTGCAGGCCGAGCATTTAAAAGACTGAATGATTGGCTAAAATTGCTATTCCGGGGGTCATGTTTCCAATGGAAGCGTTTGCGGCCTGAACTTTGTAGATAGTCACGCAATTGATCTGTGTGGGGGCGAGGCTTTAGGGTTGGGATAAGCTACAGAGATATTTTAGATTTTTTTTGCTTGATCATCTTTACTCTCCAATACATTGATTGAAGCCTCAAATCTACATACTTAATTCCTATGCATGTACATGGAAGAGGGTTAGGTCCTTGGTTTAAAAATATCAGGGTATTCTAATTCAGCTTGAAGGGCTGGGTAGTAACATCGCTTTTAAACTCAACCTATTGAAGGTGTAATTTGATCTCGACATTAGCATGATCTGGACAGGAGGCTAGAGCTGGTACCTCCCTAGTTGGGGGCAGTATAAATGCAAACTCCATACATAACGGGGCCATAAGCTTCTCTATCTATATGGTTCATCTGCTTAGAGGTCGGGCTGCATCGCTGGCCTATTCCATATCCTGACTTTAACTAAAGGGTGTATGTCGCTCTCCGCTATAAAATTACTAGAATAAAAAGACTATTTAATATGGATTATTAGGGTGGCAGGTACGCCCAGGGACTTTAACCTTCCACCTAACTATAAAAGATTCCTTCTTTTTAAAACATACCCATCAATCCGCTGAGGTTTTCTCACTACAACCCATTCTACAAACGTAGCCCCTAATTAACCTCATCATACTATAAATCCAACTGGCTCGTATCCCCATATCACAACGTGACAACCGCCTTCAGATGTCAATTCTTAACTTATTCCGGCCTTAAGTTAAAAACGGGCCCAATTTATGTAAAAAACAAATGGCTAATGAAATGTAAAAAGCTGCAAAATTGATTAATGATATAAAAATATGCTAATCGCGGTCTAGAGCCTATGCATATCATAGCTACTATCTTAGTTGCAGCTCATTCTATCGTATGCGGCCTAGTCTGCCATTATCGCGGTCCGGGGTGGCAAATGCCTTCCCGTGCAGCTAGCTGGCTGGCTGGGGGCTCCACCATTCTCTTCTGTTCTGTTCAGGCGCCGGCATAGGCAGCAGGGATCGTTTTGCTCCTCTAGTGATATGGTTAGGTCTTAGCTCATTGGTCCGGTAGCTGACTTGGGGCGTGGCTTCGGCCGCGGAAGAGGGCCAGTGTAGAGGCATCGGAGGTGGGACTCGAGGTGGCATTGGTCTGCTTGTAGTATTGAAGAACCTTCTGTCGTGGGATGTTCATACCATAATAGATCTCGAGAATAGAGTCGAGAGGAACAGCCGCTGGAGTCTAAATTAGTCGAGCTACCCTATCTTTTACATTAGCCTCCTCGTTCAAAACTGAGTAGAACAAACACCGTAAATAACCATTGACTGTTCGTAGTACTAAGTCGAGGTATAGTAGTAGTTAATGGGGAGTAGTAGTTGTTTCAAACATCATGAGTGATACGTGTCGGACCAATTTCAGCACTAAGCCCAAAAGCTACAGCTACTTCCCCTTGTCTCCAGTAGACTTTCCTACGTGCTTCCCACCGTGCTCCTCTCAGGGCTTCTCCACCCCATGTCGCCCAGGTTAACTAATAAGAACCACCCGTAAAGTGAGAACTTAACCGCCTGGTCCCTGACTCTTAGTCCTGACTTCTCATATAGCTCATGGCCCGTCCGCAGCGGTGCCGGCAGGACTGAATAACCCTGACTACCTCTGTGCCTTGGCAGCATCCTTAGGCTGGCTCGCTACTCCTCCCCATTGGGCGCGGCGGTCCAGGAACTTCATACAGCCGGCGTATATAAAGCGTCTGGCTATTTCGGGGCGGGCCTTCTCCGCCTTTTCTGTGCGGCTGCTACGCAGACCTTTACTCTCTCCTGCCGTACTAGGCAGAAAGGGTATAATAGGGCTGCTAGCTCCTCTACCGCGTTGTTCGGCATAGTTGGCAGGAGTAGTCGTCCCCTTAGAAAACGAATAATAGACCTTTTATGTATAGATGATCAGAGCTAATCGACGCCGGCCATTATTAAAAAGGGCTGGGCAAATTGTTAATTGATATAAAAAAATGCTCGCGGCAGGCACCTTATTATAACATCCTTCAGCTAATTATGGTTGTCACGTATCCTAGGAGGTCTGCCCTATTTCCCTAGAGATGCTCTCTCCCCTCTCTCAGTGTTGACGCTGTGCCTCGGCTGTGCGTACTAATTGTTGGCTGCTTCGCGCATTAGTGGCGAAGCATCAGGCAGTTGCGAGGTTTCTCGTCATAGTTGAATGGGCTAGTCGAATGGCGCGATTTGGGCCGTGACTATCAGTATCTTGCCTTCCCCGGAAGCTTGAGTAGCGGCATTATGCAGCCAGCCTGCTTAGGTTAGTGAATGTCGACGTGAGACTCTCTTGGGCTGCACGTTTGTAGATCTCATATGTTCTGTAGGAGGCTATACCGTAATACTGAATATTAAGTGCGTATTCCCCCGATAATCAATAGTAGTGATTTCCCGAGTATAAAGTGCGAGGTACCGGCCTTTACTTTTTACTGTCATACAAAATGATAAATAGAGCGGCAATGTGACTCATCTTTATCTGTGCATTCCTGTTTTTTTATTTTTCATTATTTTCCTGATTTTACTTTATTTCTTCTTACTTTTTTTTTTTTAGTATAAGTCCGAGGGTTAGAGTTATCGTGTAGTAAGCGGTACTACGTAGGTTTAGCAACACAGGCATCATGAGTGAAAACTCGTTGGTTGAACTGCACTAGCCAGTGTACATGGTGGCTAACACCATAACCACACTGCCCCCGACAATCCTCAGCCAGTGGGTGGTCCATTGCTGTCGCCCTTGACTTCTTAGGGGCCTGTCCTCGCGTCGTCGTCCTCCCCTTGACGGCCTCCCCCACATCCTCCGAGAGACTAATATACCATTCACTGACCTTGTTGCAATTGCTGCGCTCTAATACGCAGCCTAGCCGTTCTGATCGCTTCGTGAGCTACCCTATACATCTGTCTTGGCGCTCTCGCATCGCCTCAGTAATAATACCACTATCCGTTGAAGGGATTTAGCCGGCTGTGCTCCTGTATCTGCTGCTTACCCTACATCTCCGGCTCTGCACTTACCCCTACTCGGCTCCCCGTCTGCAGCCGGGGCTCACGGAATAATAACGACGCTATTTTCTTGGCATTCGCCTGCACGGGCCCATCTTCTCTCAGCTAGTCAAGTAAAGCTAAGGAGCTACGCTAGGGCTTAGCCGTTTTGAGCTGGCATAGTTGCAAATATTACGTTAGCACACGTGGGTACATCCCAGAAGGGATTATCCCACAGCATGATTTTAACGTCGGCATTAAAATCATTTGCTAAACGTAGCGCAAACGCGATATTTAATGTTGAGAGACGGATGCTGGGCTCTTTAGCGTAACCAGTTAGTGCGACTTTAAAGGACAATTATACTCACCTTCCCTCCGCTCCTCTTCCTTGTTCCTTACCTTTTACCCCTGGGTTCGCGCAGCCTACAGCAGACTCTCAGAGCAACGCTGCTCTTATAGGCTCCGCCCCCTCCTCCCCGTCGGCGACGGACCCAGGGGTGAGGACTTAGCGGTTCAGGTCCTCACCCTTGGTAAAAGCTAAGGAACAAGGAAGAGGAGCAGAGGGAAGGTGAGTATAATTGTCCTTTAACTCCATATCATTGGCCAGTGGCTCTGAGTAAATGAGCCACAGTGTGTTTTATAGGTATTATACCATTATAACTGGTGAAGCTAGATTGTCTTATTTGTCATAAATATTTCTTCACTGGTTTATTAATTGGGGGTATTACCCTCAATTGCAACATAAATCATAATCTTAGTTAATTATACATATGTACGGTATTTAATATAGGCCTTGGCTTTCTGAGCTGCCCCTAAAGCTGGGTACACACATGAGAGATCTTTAAAACATGACAGACAGAATCTGCATCATGTGCGCTACACACAGTCCTGAGCCTTCTCCATATTTAGAGCACAGGAAGAGACGCTTGGGAATACAAAGTTCCCCCATTTCTGAATAATCCCGAGGCCGACTGAACATTCGCTCTGAAATATGCTACACACAGTAATGAGAAAGGGAGCGAGATACCTTCCTCGTTAATGTGTGTACCCACCTTTAGTTTCTGAAACCTCTGTTCCTGCAGTCAGCTGGCAGTCTGCGTTCTTAGTAGTAAAAAAGTGAAATCTCCTAGGACCATTTTTTCTTTTGATCTTGATGAAGTTTACAAAACATTAGAAAATTCACTGTTACGATTGGATGCAACATAAATTAAATGTCTAGAAAGGTCATGGTGTAAAGGTTATTACACTACCATACAGCGTACACAGTCGCATGCTTTAAATCATTGAAAATAGCAAAATCGCACGCGCAAACGTATGCAATCAGGTGCGATAACGTGCACGCTGCATGCACAATTCTGGTGCGTTCTAGTGTGGCCTCAGCCTCATCCTCCGTCTATTTTTTGCCTCTGGTTTAACTGTTAGGCAGGGCTAATAAGTAGGCTAAATAGGATGGACAAATGAATGTCCCAGGAAATGCTAAAATCCTATTCCCACCTATTCCCACCCTCGGTGGCTGTTTCATGAGTGGTGAGTTGTTTCAGTATAATTCATGCAGTGGCTGACAGCTCACCACGGCTTTGGTGCCCACCCTCAGCATGGCTATCTTCCCTATTACATTAATGGAGATGTCATGCAGGCACACTGAAGAGAGCGGTCAGCCACTGCATGAGTGGTATTTTGACAACCCACCATTAATAGCGGTCAGCCACTGCATGAGTGGTATTTTGACAACCCACCATTAATTAGAGCACCCATCCATTGTGATAAGAATAGAATTTCCTACCTCCCTGTATTATAAAAGCAACTTTCTGAATACAAAAGGATTTTGCATGATGTTTTTTGGGCATAGTTGTCCTTTAATAGCTGAGAAATTATTACTTAGATCGGTCGCGGCAAACTCCTCTATAGGGAGTCTAGCGTGACCAATGGACATTTTCAATCTTTCCCGACCCAATCACTCGGAAAACGAAGGTACACAATTTTCAATCTTTCCCGACCCAATCACTCGGAAAACGAAGGTACACACAGTAACGATAAAGCCCAGATACCGTTTCTTCCTTTCATTACTATTATTGGAAATTCTCCTTGTTTAGAAGGGGTATGTCCACCCCCCAATGTACTTACCAGCCCTTGTTCCCTCTCTGCCTTCTGGCGTGTCTTCTGTGCCTTTTCCGTGCATGGAAAAGACAACAAAGGGGCTCAACCAGCTAAGGAGTGATGTCTTAGCCAATCACAGGAGCGGCACAGGAGCGATGCCCGTCGACCCCTATGCTTGCTTACGTGCAAGCAAGCATGGAAGACAAGCAGAAGGCAGAGGGAACAAAAGGAGAGGAGACACTTACCCGCTACAAGCGCCGAAATCCCCGACGCCTCCGCGCCATTCCAGTGCGAAGGAGCGAGGAAGCCTCGGAGCCTGTCAGTGAAGGTCGGCGCTGGAGCGGGTCCATGGGTAAGTGTCTCCTCCTCTCCTGTAAGATTTATTGAGAACGGAGGTAAGAGATTTACCTCCTGTTCTTCATAAATCAGATAGAAACCAACTTACATTTTTGCTGGACATACACTTTAATAAAATTTTGGGGGGTGGAATACCCTTTAATTAAGCAACACATGAACATTAACTCATCTATGATTGTACAAAGTAGTTTCATTTGGACTGACGGTTTATTTTAGCTGATACGGTTTTCTAGGGTTTTGTACCTCAGGTCAGGTGTCGCTTTGACCTGATGAAGGGAACAAACCCACAAAGCTTGTCAGATGTATAACACAGTTGTATGTCATTGTCCTTGGCATATGTATCATACTATAGTCCACACAGTGCACAAATTTAAATACTGATAACGCCGGCCCCACATTTTATATTCCAGTGCCCTGAGACTATTCTGTCGCTTTGGGTGGTGAGCACTGTGTCTTAGCTCGTGTGAAATCCTTGTGGTTTAACCCCTGAGTTAGTATTTAAATACAAATGCCCAGAGCCCCAATCCGCTATTGAATAGCTTGCTGGTACAAGACACACCCCACTGCAAGCTTATTCAATAGCGCTGAATCAGTTAGCATCACTAAAACCCCTGTTAAGAGGTTGCGTCCAGCATTGAATTGGCTGCATGCGACCACACCATCAGGATAAGAGCGGTTGGGCTACTATGAGTTACCTAGTTGACAGGAAATCCAATTGTGATCTGGACCATTGGTGAGAAGCACGTGGCAGTTGCTTAAGGTGCCCACTATTAAATGGGTGTTAGAATCTGAATGACATAATGTTGTGTGTGTTATTGAGGTGCAGAATGGGGAATGGTTCCCACCGGTCTATATCTTACATTGAATGCTTGTCTGATGACCTGGTTACACAATGACCACATAAAAGTTATTGCTGGATTCTGTGTTTGGGATTAAAAGGTAATAGACAGTGATTGGGATTCTGTACACACCATGCAATTTTTCGGCTGATATTTCATTGTGTTGGTCGCCCGGGCCCAAAGTTGCTTGGATTCGCAGCACATCCAATGACCAGCCGTAGACCTGTCGCTCGAATCGGATGAATGGGAGATTGGACGCGTCGGAAATCACTCCGGTTCTTGGCAAACTGTAGGACAACGACTACTTTGCCATGTCGACATTGCTTTGTCTCTGTCCTCCCGACTGCACGTTAATGCCGTTCTTTTGGGACGAAGGACGTGGTGTGGAGTGAGAGGAGTGGTGTGTTCATAATGTTTGGGTTAATCCCACCCGCACTCCTTTCCTTCAGAGATTTACTGGGTCCTGTTTCTCAAGATCCTGCCAACCACATGCAGGGTTAAGACTCCTTAGCATTATATTGTTTGAAGAACGCACTCCTGTAAACTTTGCACTTCTTTCTTTATATATTTATTGGTGACATGCGTGGAGTGGCGTGTACCCAGCTTAACTGTCATGACAGAGACCTCCATATGTGGAAAGGATGCTGAAAATTGTTTGAAAGTAATGGGGATTCAACACTTATCATCCGGGGTACTGAGATTTACCTAGAGCCGCTAACATTCCGGGGAAATCTCCCTTCTTGGATTCAATATTACGTTAGCACACGTGGGTACATCCACAGAAGGGATTATCCCACAGCAGGATTTTAATCGTGCATTAAAATCATTTGCTAAACGTGCGCAAACGCGATATTTAATGTTGAGAGACGGATGCTGGGCTCTTTATGCACCAGTTAACCAGTTCGGCGGCTTTAACCCCTATCATTGGCCAGTGGCTCTGAGTAAATGAGCCACAGTGTGTTTTATAGGTATTATACCATATAACTGGTGAACATAGATTGTCTTATTTGTCATAAATATTTCTTCACTGGTTTATTAATTGGGGGTATTACCCTCAATTGCAACATAAATCATAATCTTAGTTAATTATACATACCGTATATACTCGAGTATAAGCCGACCCGAGTATAAGCCGAGGTACCTATTTTTACCTCAAAAATTAGGAAAACCACATTGACTCGAGTATAAAAGCCAGATTTGAAATTGACCAATACTGCCTTCTGTAGCCATGTGCATTTTAATTGCATACTGGTAGCCATGGGGATTACTGGTAGCCATGGGGATTACTGTAGCCATGGGGATAACTGGTAGCCATGGGATTACGTACCATGGAACTGGTAGCCATGGGAAACTGGTAGCCATGGGATAACTGGTAGCCATGGGGATACTGGTAGCCATGGGTAAACTGGTAGCCATGGGATACTGGTACCATAGATGGGATAACTTGGTGCCTGGGGATACTGGTAGCCATGGGGATTACTTTTACTGGTAGCCATGGGGATAACTGGTAGCCATGTATGGGGATTACTGGTAGCCATGGGGATAACTGGTAGCCATGGGATATGGTGGCGACTGTACTGGTAGCCTTGGGGATACTGTGTAGCCTTGGGGATCACTGGTAGCAGCCATGGGAAATTACTACAGTTTGGTGTGCAGAGCCTTCCGGACATCTTCCCAGCATCCCGCTTTGGACGCCTGCTCGCAGCCTTACGCGCGCAGAGCCTCACGCAGTCGATGGTAAGCGGCAGTTCCCAGTAGTGCTTGGGTCGCGATGATCTGATCATCGCGCCGACGTGCGCAAACGTACACTGGGAACTCCGGTTCTCTTACCTGACTCCGGCTGCGTCCGGAATTAAGGTAAGTCCCAGCTTGACCCGAGTAAGCCGAGGTTAATTTTTCAGGTCATTTTAAGACCTGAAAACCTCGGCTTATACTCGTATATATACGGTATGTACGGTATTAATATAGGCCTTGGTTTCTGCATGCCCCTAAAGCTGGGTACACACTGAGAGATCTTTAAAACATGACAGCAAATCTGCATCATTGCGCTACACACAGTCCTGAGCCTTCTCCATATTTAGAGCACAGGAAGAAGCGCTGGGAATACAAAGTTCCCCCATTTCTGAATAATCCCGAGGCCGCACTGAACATTCGCTCGAAATATGCTACACACAGTAATGAGAAAGGGAGCGAGATACCTTCCTCGTTAATGTGTGTACCCACCTTTAGTTTCTGAAACCTCTGTTCCTGCATCAGCTGGCAGTCTGCGTTCTTATTAGTAAAAAAGTGAAATCTCCTAGGACCATTTTTTCTTTGATCTTGATGAAGTTTACAAAACATTAGAAAATTCACTGTTACGATTGGATGCAACATAAATTAAATGTCTAGAAAGGTCATGGTGTAAAGGTTATTACACTCACCATACAGCGTACACATCGCATGCTTTAAATCATTGAAAATAGCAAAATCGCACGCGCAAACGTATGCAATCAGGTGCGATAACGTGCGCGCTGCATGCACATTCTGGTGCGTTCTAGTGTGGCCTCAGCCTCATCCTCCTCTATTTTTTGCCTCTGGTTTAACTGTTAGGCAGGGCTATAGTAGGCTAAATAGGATGGACAAATGAATGTCCCAGGAAATGCTAAAATCCTATTCCCACCTATTCCCACCCTCGGTGGCTGTTTCATGAGTGGTGAGTTTTTCAGTAAATTCTGCATCAGTGGCTGACAGCTCACCACTGTCTTTTGTGCACCTCAGCATGGCTATCTTCCCTATTACATTAATGGAGATGTCATGCAGGCACACTGAAGAGAGCGGTCAGCCACTGCATGAGTGGTATTTTGACAAACCCACCATTAATGAGAGCACCCATCCATTGTGTGAGAATAGAATTTCCTACCTCCTTCTGTATTATAAAAGCAACTCTCTGAATACAAAAGGATTTTGCATGGTGTTTTTGGGCATAGTTGTCCTTTAATAGCTGAGAAATTATTACTTAGAATCCTTTGTATGCAGTGATTAAAGTCTCAGGTCCTCAATGTTTCTGTTTCTAAGAAGACAAAAAACACAAAGGGATTTTAAATACTCAACTAAGGCCACAGATGCCCTTTACTGAAGTCAGTAACAGTTAATGCAATGTCTTATTTTTCAATTACAGATTAGATTTGTTTGTCACTGGTCGGTAGTGAGGGAGGTGAAGGGGTCCCAGTATTTCCTGTGATTCAGTTTCAGATTGTCATTTACATTACAGTTAATTCTTATTTCATAGCGACTGTAGGCTCAGGATTCCTATACCTAATAATGGAGTCTACAAGAGAAAGGTCTTTTTCTCGGTGCGATAAGCATTTAATGAACACCCGGTACAATATAATGGAGGTTAAATATTGATAACCATCAAAAGTGGAATAATGTCAGACACCTAAACTGTGTGTCTCTAACATTATTGGTCATGCCAGAGAATATTGATGCGCCAATTTATTGATGTGTGGTCTGTTGGGCAGGACTGTCGGATCAAAAATGTGTGTACCAGGCCAATTTTGGTCATGGGCAGACGCTGGTGATCTCAGCAGGGCTGGCATCAAAGTGTGGCCACCCCCTCCCAGTGTTCCCTCTAGTAGCTGTTCGCTCCTTCGCGCCCACAAAACTCTGCAGGCCTGCACAAGAGATTAAAGTGGTGCGGCACACAAAAAATTTTCTGGATGTAAGTGTGGCAGTTGGAGCGCACAAAATTTCATTTTGTGCGCACGAAAATATATTTCTGTGCACACAGCCAATTTAAGGTTAGAGGGAACATTGCCCCTTCCCCAGCCCCGTTATCAGGGTATAGTAAGGAGGCCAAAAACAAACTGCTTCTTGCATGTGAGTACCCGCACCAAAATTGTTCTCCCTGCCTCTCTAGTCATTAAGGATTTTTACCTGCTGGCTACTATAGTAGTTAGTTGGGTGAATAAAACTAAAAAAATTGAGATTACTGGTATTAATAGATATACTGAGTCTATTGAAAGGGGATACTATATAATATTGAGAATTACTGGTATTAATAGATTACTGTAGTTCATTGGAAGGATACTATATAATATTAGAATTACTGGTATTAATACATACTGTTCAGGATTATCTATTATAATATTGGATATTGAATTACTGGTATTGATACATATACTGTATTTCTGGTTGATCCAGGGATCTATATAATATTGAGAATTACTGGTATTAATACATATACTGTATTTCTGTGTCGTACGGGATATTATATAATTTGAGAATTACCAGTATTGATACAATACTGTAGTTCTGGTTGATCCAGGGTACTATATAAATTGAAAATTACTGGTATTAATAATATATTACTGTAGTTCTGGTTGATCCAGGATACTATATAATATGAGAATTACTGGTATTACACATAAACTGTAGTTCTGGTTGGTACAGGGAATACTATATATAATTGAGAATTACTGGTATTAATAATATACTGTAGTTCTGGTTGATCCAGGGATACTATATATATTAGAATTACTGGTATTAATACATATACTGTAGTTCTGGTTGGTACGGGGATACATATATAATATTGAGAATACTGGTATTATAAATTTACTGTAGTTCTGGTTGATCCAGGGATACTATATAACATTGAGAATTACTGGTATTAATACATATACTGTAGTTCTCGGTTGGTACAGGGATACTATATAATATTAGAATACTGGTATTAATCATATACTGTAACATAGTAAACTAGTAACTAGTAACATAGTAATTAAGTTGAATAAAGACATTCTCCATCAACAACCTATTCCCTTTTTTTTTTTTTTTTTTTTTTTTTTTTTTTTTTTTTAACCCTACCTAACAGTTGATCCAGAGGAAGGCAAAAAACCCAGCTAAAAAAGGGGGGGAAAAATTCCTTCCTGACTCCATCTTCCGTCTTCTTACCAGACCCCACCGTTTTGCTTGCACTTGTCCTGGGCTTTTTGTGTCCGACGGGCCCAAAAAGTTGCTTGGATTCGCAGCATCCAATGACCAGCGTAAGACCTGTCGCTCGAATCGGATGAATGGGAGATTGGACGCGTCGGAAATCACGTCCGGTCTTGGCAAACTGTAGGACACGACTACTTTTGCCATGTCAGACATTGCTTTGTCTCGGCCGACTGCACGCTAATGCCGTTCTTTTGGGACGAAGGACGTGGTGTGGAGTTGAGGAGTGGGTGTTTTTCATAAGTTTGGGTTAATCCCCGCCACTCCTTTCCTTCAGAGATTTACTGGGTCCTGTTTCTCAGATCCTGCCAACCATTGCAGGGTTAGACTCCTTAGCAATTATATTGTTTGAAGAACGCACTCCTGTAAACTTTGCTCTTTCTTTATATATTTATTGGTGACATGCGTGGAGTGGTGTGTACCCAGCTTAACTGTCATGACAGAGATTATACCTCCAATGTGGAAAGGATGCTGAGAAATTGTTTGAAAGTAATGGGGATTCAACACTTACTGGGGGATATTTACCTAGAGCCGCTAACATTCCGGGGAAATCTCCCTTCTGCGATTCAATATTACGTTAGCACACGTGGGTACATCCCAGAAGGATTATCCCACAGCATGATTTTAACGTCGGCATTAAAATCATTTGCTAAACGTAGCGCAAACCGATATTAATGTTGAGAGACGGATGCTGGGCTCTTTAGGTAACCAGTTAACCGGCTTTAACTCCATATCATTGGCCAGTGGCTCTGAGTAAATGACCACAGTGTGTTTTATAGGTATTATACCATTATAACTGGTGAAGCTAGATTGTCTTATTGTCATAAATATTTCTTCACGGTTTATTAATTGGGGTTATTACCCTCAATTGCAACAATAAATCATAATCTTGTTAATTATACATATGTACGGTATTTAATATAGGCCTTGTCTTTCTGAGCTGCCCCTAAGGCTGGGTACACACATGAGAGATCTTTAAAACATGACAGACAGAATCGCATCATTGCGCTACACACAGTCCTAGCCTTCTCCATATTTAGAGCACAGGAAGAGACGCTTGGGAATACAAAGTTCCCCCATTTCTGAATAATCCCGAGGCCGACTGAACATTCGCTCTGAAATATGCTACACACAGTAATGAGAAAGGAGGCGAGATACCTTCCTCGTTAATGTGTGTACCACCTTTAGTTTCTGAAACCTCTGTTCTGCAGTCAGCTGGCAGTCTGCGTTCTTAGTAGTAAAAAAGTGAAATCTCCTAGGACCATTTTTTCTTTTGATCTTGATGAAGTTTACAAACATTAGAAAATTCACTGTTACGATTGGATGCAACATAAATTAAATGTCTAGAAAGGTCATGGTGTAAAGGTTTTACACTACCATACAGCGTACACAGTCGCATGTCTTAAATCATTGAAAATAGCAAAATCGCACGCGCAACGTATGCAATCAGTGCGATAACGTGCGCGCTGCATGCACGATTCTGGTGCGTTCTAGTGTGGCCTCAGCCTCTCCTCCATCTATTTTTTGCCTCTGGTTTAACTGTTAGGCAGGGCTAATGAGTGGCTAAATAGGATGGACAAATGAATGTCCCAGGAAATGCTAAAATCCTATTCCCACCTATTCCCACCCTCGGTGGCTGTTTCATGAGTGGTGAGTTGTTTCAGTATAATTCGTGCAGTGGCTGACAGCTCACCACTGTCTTTTGTGCACCTCAGCATGGCTATCTTCCCTATTACATTAATGGAGATGTCATGCAGGCACACTGAAGAGAGGGTCAGCCACTGCATAGTGGTATTTTGACACCCACCCACATTATGAGAGCACCCATCCATTGTGTGAGAAATAGAATTTCCTACCCCCTGTATTATAAAAGCACTTTCTGAATACAAAGGATTGCATGGTGTTTTTGGGCATAGTTGTCCTTTAATAGCTGAGAAATTATTACTTAGAATCCTTTGTATGCAGTGATTTAAAGTCTCAGGTCCTTCAATATTTCTGTTTCTAAGAAGAACTGAAAAACACAAAGGAGATTTTTAAACTATCAACTAAGGCCACAGATGCCCTTTAGACTGAAGTACAGTAACAGTTAATGCAATGTCTTATTTTTCAATTCCAAGATTAGATTGTTTGTCACTGGTCGGTAGTGAGGGAGGTGAAGGGGTCCCAGTATTTTCCTGTGATTCAGTTTCAGCTTGTCATTTACATTACAGTTAATTCTTATTTCATAGCGACTGTAGGCTCAGGATTCCTTACCTAATAATGGAGTCTACAAGAAAGGTCTTTTTCTCTGTGCGATAAGCATTTAATGAACACCCGGTACAATATAATGGCAGGGTAAAAATATTGATGACCCATCAAAAGTGGAATAATGATCAACACCTAAACTGTGTGGTCTCTAACATTATTGGTCATGCCGAAATATTGATGCGCCAATTAATTGATTGTGGGTCTGTTGGGCAGGACTGTCGGATCAAAAATGTGGTGTACCAGGCCAATTTTGGTCCATGGGCAGGCACTGGTAGATCTCAGCAGGGCTGGCATCAAGTGGTGGCCACCCCCTCCCAGTGTTCCCTCTAAGCTGTTCGCTCCTTCGCCCCACAAAACTCTGCAGGCCTGCACACAGAGATTAAAGTGGTGCGCACACAAAAATTTTCTGGGATGTAATGGTGCAGTATGGAGCGCACAAAATTTCATTTTGTATGCGCACAGAAAATATATTTCTGTGCACACAGCCAATTTAAGGTTAGAGGGAACATTGCCCCTTCCCCAGCCCCTTATCAGGGTATAGTAGAGGGAGCCAAAAACAAACTGCTTTCTTGCAGGTACCGCACCAAAATTGTTTCCCCTGCACTCTCATAGTCATTAAAGGATTTTTACCTGCTGGCTACAGTATATGTTGGGTGAAATAAAACTAAAAAATATTGAGAATACTGGTATTAATAGATATACTGTAGTTCTTTTGGAAAGGGGATACTATATAATATTGAGAATTACTGGTATTAATACATAACTGTAGATCCAGGGATACTATATAATATTGAGAATTCTGGTATTGATACATATACTGTAGTTCTGGTTGATCCAGGGATCCTATATAATTTGAGAATTACTGGTATTATACATATACTGTAGTTCTGGTTCGTACGGGGATATTATATAATATTGAGAATTACCAGTATTGATACATATACTGTAGTTTCTGGTTGATCCAGGGATACTATATAATATTGAAAATTACTGGTATTAATAATATACTGTAGTTCTGGTTGATCCAGGATACTATATAATATGAGAATTAGGTAAACACATAACTGTAGTTCTGGTGGGTACGGGATACTATATAATATTGAGATTACTGGTATTAATAAATATACTGTAGTTCTGGTTGATCCAGGGATACTATATAATATTGGAATTACTGGTATTAATACATATACTGTAGTTCTGGTTGGTACGGGGATACTATATAATATTAGAATTACTGGTATTAATAAATTTACTGTAGTTCTGGTTGATCCGGATACTATATAACATGGAGAATTACTGGATTAATACATATACTGTAGTTCTGGTTGGTACAGGGATACTATATAATATTGAGAATTACTGTTATTAACATATACTGTAACATAGTAACATAGTAACATAGTAACATATAACATAGTAATTAAGGTTGAATAAAGACATCGTCCATCAAGTCCAACCTATTCCCTTTTTTTTTTTTTTTTTTTTTTTTTTTTTTTAACCCTACCTACAGTTGATCCAGAGGAAGGCAAAAAACCAGCTAAAAAGGGGGGAAAAATTCCTTCCTGACTCCAAACGGCAATCGGAAAGTTCCCTGGATCAACCAGATCTATATGCATTAATACCAGTAATTCTCAATTTTTTTAGTTTAGAAACTTATCCAGGCCTTTTTTAAAGTTATTCAATGAACTTGCCATACCACCTCTGCTGGAAGACAGTTCCACAGTTTCACCGTTCTCACTGTAAAGAAACCTCTCCTAACTCTGTAACAAGTCTAGAAGACACAGAGATGGCAGAACTGACGTCTCTGGTTGCCACTGTAAGTGTTTTTATAGTGTAAATGCTGCTCTGGTCCCAGGTGTGCTCATACTAATGTGTATTCTGTGTATGTTGTATGTTTTTATTTCAACACCGTATGTATGTTTCTGCATATTTCATGGTCGTTGTTATTATATTTTTCAGAATCGTGTTATTTAGGACCAAACCACCACCAAATACCCATTGGGCCTAAGACCCGCGACCACTCAGGGTTATTGTATTTAAAGGACACGGGTTGTCATTTTATAGCAATGGGAACAATTCTTGATAACAATTATTCACTCTTAAACCCCTACAATGCCCATTAATTCCTACCAGCCATCTACATACCAAGAACCTTTACGGTACAAAATGCTTATGAGTATTTACACGTATTGACATTGAATATAAATTTCCCTTGTGATGGTTAAGGTGAGATTTATACTCGGGTCCATTCTAATCTTTCCTCTACCCCCCATCTTGGTAGATTCTTTAATCTTCCTCCCTTCTAACTATTTAACTTTATATTTCCATTTTAGAAACACCATGCAGTATTTTTTTCCTGGCATAAAAGGACTTTTCAGAAGAAAAAGGAGTTAGTTTGTTTTTCTATAAGTGAGAGTGACTGGCCTAGTAGTAATTTAACATGCTGGGTATGGTGGTTATCGGCAGTTTAGCAGTTATGTTTACATGGAAGGGGCAATATGGAGCGAAGAGGCAAAGGCGAAACTTCATCCCATAGCCCCCCCACAGCTTTAACAGCCAGGCCCCTGATATTCCACCCTCTTCACAGTTTTTTAAACACTGATCATGTGGAACTAAGTAAAGGTGTGGTGCGATCACGCTGTTCCGTTTATAATTTTCCATGTGTGTTTTTTATTTTTATTTTAAATTAGATATTCTTAAAGATTTCTTTATAAAGAGAACTTGGATTTGATATTTCAGGAATCTAGAATATCAGAGAAATCCTAGATTCACAACCGAAACATCCTCATTGGTCCAGGAATATTTCAAACCATCCCCAGTATTGCATTTAATGAATCCATAATTGTTATTATTAGAAATGGGTACAGATTACTTTTCTATTAAGTAAAAAAAGTATTGTTCTAAAAAACCAATTTCGTGCAATGGGAACAGTATACTTGGTACTTGTTTATGGCAACACACAGGTATATTAATGTTGTAATGAGAATTGGTATAGAATAGAACACATTATCCCACCATTGTGTGTTTTATTTCTCGTAGGTGCTGTACAAATCTAGAAGACACAGAGATGGCGAACTGACGTCTCTGTTTGCCACTGTAAGTGTTTTTATAGTGTAAATGCGGCCTGGTCCCAGAGTTGGCTCATACTAATGGTATTCTGTGTGTGTTTCATTTTTTATTTCAATACCGTATGTATGTTTCTGCACATTTCATGGTCATTGGTTATTATATTTATATTTTTCAGAATCTTGTTATTCGGACCAAACACCGACCAACTCCCAATTGGGCACTAAAGCGCCGCGCACCATCAGGTATTGTATTAAAGGATCAGGGTTGTCATTTTCAGACATGGGAACCATTTATAAACCAGTATTCACTCTAAAACCTAAAATGCCCATTAATCCTCAGCATTGGAATACCAATAACGTTAGACGGAAATGTTTATGGAGTATTTTTACAGTAGTTTCATTTGAAGTATAAGTCTTTGTGATGGTTAAGGTGGATGTTATATACTGTTCCATTCTAATCGTTCATCGTACCCCCCATCTGTGGTAATTCTTTATTCTCTCCCTTCGAACTATTTAACTTTATTCTCATTTTAGAAACACACATGCCAATTATTTTTTTCCTGGCATAAAAGATTTCAGAAAAAGAGGGTAAGTTTTGTTTTTAATAAGTGAGAGTGACATGGCCTAGTGTAAATGTTAACCATTGCCTGTGTAGGGTGATCTGGCAGTTTAGCACGTTTGTTTACATGGGAAGGGGCAATGATGGAGCAGAGAAGCGCAGAGGCGAAACTTCATCCCATAGCCCCCCACAGCTTACAGCCAGGCCCCTATATTCACCCTCTTCCCAATTTTTAAACAGCTGATCATGCAAAGTAAATGTGTGTGCGATCAGTCTGTTCCCCGTTTATAATTTCCAGTGTGTTTGGTTTTATTTTTATTTAATATTAGATATTTCTTAAAGATTCTTTATCTTGAGTTTTGAATTTCATCAAGAAGGAATCATAAATCAGAGAATTCCCTAGATCACCACCGAACCTTTCCCGCATTGGTTCCAGGATATTCAACATCCCCCATTATTGCATTTTTTTTTTTAAATGAATCATAATTGTTTATTATTGAGAAATGGGTACAGATTCTTGTACATTAAGTACAAAAATATTTGTTCTAAAAACACATTTCTGCAATGGACCGTATAATTGTACTTGTTTTATGGCACACTATGTTATATTAAGTGTAATGAGAATTGGTAATAGACATGACACATTAAATCCCACCATTAGGTGTTGTTTATTTCTCCTAGGGGCTGTAACAAGTTTTTCCTGAACTACACAGAGATGGCAGAACTGACGTCTCTGTTTGCCACTGTAAGTTTTTTATATTGGTAAATGCTGCTCTGTTCCCGGTGGCTCATCCTAATGTGTAAATTCTGTGTATGTTTATGTTTTTATTTCAATACCGTATGTAATTTATGTTTCCTGCTATTTCCAATGGTCGTTGTTATTTAATTTTATATTTTTCAGAAATCCTTGTTATTTCGGCACCAACACCCACGCCAACTCTGCCTTGAGCACTAGAGCTTCGCCACCATCCGTTACGTATTTTCAAAGGATCCATGGTTGTCATTTATGCAATGGAACACAATTTATAATTTGTAAATAACAATATTCTCCTTTTTACATTATTTTCAGACCATCAGCTTCTGATGCAATATCTGAAATGCTGTCTGATGATACAATAAGAAATTGCTCACGTCTTCCAGAGAGGACAGCGTAAGTTTCCTGTAACGTGTAAATCTTAGCTCTACAGATTCATTTCTTTACCTGTTTTCTGTTCTTTAGTTCAATAATGCTGTTATTATATTAATATTTGTCCAACCTTGCTATTTCGGATAAAAGATCCACCATTCCCAGTGGACTTGAGAGACGCACACTATTAGATGTTGTATTTAAGGAAATACTAGAAAATTTATCATTGGTATAGAGCAGAATCACTATTAAAACAATTAAAGCATTTAATTTTTACAGAACTCCAAATAACGACACCAACATCCTCCACGAATTAGAAAATCGCGTTGGTGTCCCCTTTTCAACAGGTAAGTTCATTTTTATAGTGTAAACACTGCCTGGTTCCTCGCCAATCATATTGTTATGGTGTGTTTTGTGGATATTGTGTATTTTTTATTTCACGTTTAAAAGTTTTTTTCCAGAATAATTTTATAATTATTTTTATTCCTTTAAATCTTTACCGAATCTTAACAAGTCCCTACCAACAAGGACCGTTCCACAACCAAGCTTGCAAGTCCCACACCATCAGGTATTGTATCTAAGGAATCAGGTTAGATATTTACAGATCCTGGATGTTACAATAAACACTTTATTATATAAAACGAGACTTTCCAAGAAGAGGAAGACGTCTGGTATTTCCATAGCATCTCTATATGAAACCATGGAAAGATCTCGGGCTCCATTACCCAGAGCCGCCATATAGCTCTGGGTAAATGCATTCTTCTCTGCGATTTAATAAATAACGTTTGTGCAATGTCTTAAATCCCGTTAAAGGATTTACCCACTGCGGGTTTTAACGCCATCTATTCGGCTTTCTTAAATTCTGCGCTAAAATGAGCGCAAATTCGATATAAATCGTGAACTTCACTTACGCGGGTTATTCTTTCTTTAACAGCGCATTCACGCTAATCTGGAGCTAAGTCGTAGCTAACCGGTAGCGAGTCTGGGTAAATTAGGCCTTTATCTTTTAATGCCTCTAGTTTTGCTGTTAGTTTTTAAGTGTAATTGCTTTTTTTAGCATTTTGTCTATAGAACTTCACCATGTTCTGCAGCCAGGAAAGAACTGTGCGTGTTAATTTCTTTCTTTGATCTTTTTTTCAGGCTCTCCTTCTGTCTCGGGTGCAGATAGTCCAGTTAAAGACTTTTCATTGTAAATGTTTCATTCGTCCTTTTACTTTTAAGGCAGTGGAATGGAAACGTGTTTGCTCAGATATGGAACAATGATATGATGCAATGTGTAGATTTCCATTGGCCCACAATATCTAATTAGATACGACCTTTTGCTTTTCCTGAGAGATGATCCTGCACTGTCAGTTCCGCTAAGATCCCGCTATTGATGGACCAGTGGACACAGACCAAGGTATGATATAGGGGGCCTGGAACAAATACACACATGTTTAATTTATTTCATGGTCATTTAACAATTAACTGTGACCACCGGCTTCCATTTATATTATATTATTAGAATTCTTTCTCCCGTGTGAAGGGGATGTCCACCCCCCTCGCTTCGTGAGGTTATATATCTGAAAGCTGTCCCCCAAATGACTTACAAGCCCTTGTCCCCCCCTCTCTGCCTTTGGCTGTCTTCTGTGCCTTTTTCCGTCATGGAGACAGCAAAAGGGGCTCCAAAACAGCTAAGGAGTGATATGTCGTCGAGCCCCTAGTGCTTGCTTATGTGCAAGCAAGCCACAGGACAGCCAAAGGCAGAGGGGAACAAGGCTGGTAAGTACATTTGGGGGAAGAGCTTTCAGAAATATAAATCTCGCAAGGTCGAGGTTTGTGCCCATTTTCCCTGCACGTATTAAGGTATGTCCATCAAAAATGTAAGTAGTTCTCTCCTGATTACGGAAAGAACGGAGTAAAGGCACTATCCTCTATCTCCCGGTTCTTTTCAGTAAAACTTACCGGGAGAGGAGGAGGACACTTACCCAGAGCCAAAACCCTGACGCCCTCCTGCACATCTCCAGTCCTTTGCACACAGTTGGCGAAGGAGCAGAGGAACCGTTGAGCCTGTCATTTAAGTCGGGCTGGAGCGGGTAAGTGTCTCCTCCTCAACCTGTAAGATTTACTGAGGCGAGGTAAGAATGAGTGCATTTACCTCCTGTCTTCATAACTCATTAAAACACTACATTTTGCTGGACTACCCTTTAATAAAAATTTTGGGGGTAGGATATTACCCTTTAATTAAGCACACATGGAACAGTAACTCATCTATGATGAGCCTTAGTTTTAAAACAAGTCTTATTCTAGTAGATCTGTAATATTACAGAGAAAAGGGTTGGGAGACCTACAAATCCAGAGACTAGAAAAGCTTTAACAAGAAAGCATTCACAGGTTTTTTCTTTTTTTCTGCTTTCCATATTATGAGTTTTAAGCCCATGAGGACGACTTTGGTTCATTCACAAGTATCGGTCGTGGCGGATTTGACAGGTGAGTTTATCAGCCCCTAATGGAAGATGACCGATATTCAATATACAGGGGACCTTACATTGCTCTCACCATTGTCAAGGTGTTTAAAAAAAGCTGTAACACTGTACAAAATACCACAGTCCCATCAAGTACATTAAAAAAGGAACGCATTGGAGAGCAGATCTAATCTACCAAGGTAAAATCTATCTATTTATTCCTTGCCCTCCATCGTAAACGTCGTGTGTAGTAGGTCACTAGAAGGTGCAACAGCTTTTCTTGACATTTTCTTTGTGTATTTTTTTTTATTTTGACCGATTCTTTTTTTGGGCAGCGCATACAGAAATTTCCTCATCCTTATGATGGTGAGAAAATCCCACCATCCTTTCCTGATAGGCTTGTTGCCCTCTATGATACACAACCCCTCACTGCAAGTAAGGAAGATTAACGCCCCACGAGGACGTGCATTCCCTGTCAACATGGGTCCCCTCTCACTATTACAAACCAAGTAGTGGTTCTAAGGAGGTTTATACTATGTATTATTTTGGGGAAGGTCAGTTTGGTGAGCCTTATTTCATGATTAATTGACCCTGTTATTAATATTGCCATTTGTAGCTTTACGAGCTTAGCGCCGCATGTCCAGGCCTGGAATTCCTGGCACGTAACACGTTGTTCCATCGGTAGCACTAATGAATAATAATGGGCGGGGACTGGGTAATATAGACATTTTGGTTCAGTGGCCACCACCTTTTACTGCTGGGCAAATGTGGGTCTTTGGCTCCATTTCTCGCCTGATAGTTCACATCATAGTAGTGTATAAATAGTCTTTTCTAAAATGAATTATTGGAATTGTTTATAGTAATTGTGCGAATCTGTAAACGTAAACACTGGGTGTTTTCTAATCCCGTTGGTTTTGATATAGGAGATATACCACCCAGCCACATTTTTTACTGGATGTCCGGGAGTCGCTCAAATTTCCCGCTTTTGGACACTGCTGTAATAAGATTCTAGATTTTAGATACTAACCGTCATGGTGTTTTTAAGTAGATTAAATGTCGAATTTCACCCTACCTCCCTGATTGTAACAATCCTCTTCCTGGTCTGTGTTGGTTTGTATGTCTATGTAGATAGTAAAACTACCCAAATAGAGAAAGACCTCTGGTGGTTTCATTTATATACTCTCTCTACTTTTCCTTTTTTTCTGTGTTAAAGGATTGGGCCACTTGGACCCACGATTACTATGTGGCAACAGAATACATGGCCCCCAAGTGTCAACATGCATCCATCGCAAGATCTGTGGGACTGGTTGGCATTAAGGGGTAACCATATACTAAATTCTTTATGGCAAGGTAATACCCGTAACAGAATTACTCTGGAATCTACCAATCTTAATTTAAACAAAATGTCCCTAGGATTTCCTTGAAACTTGTCAGTATTTTTCCCCCCCCCCCCCCCCCCCCCCCCCCACCCACCCCCCCCCCCCCCCCCCAAAAAAAAAAAAAAAAAAAAAAAAACCCAAAACATTCCAATGTGGGTTAAAACATCTATCTAAGTTTTGTATAGTATTCTGTTCATGTTTTATTTAAACTGAATAATAATAGACAATATGTAATGCACTATACTAGTTTATCCAATCCTCTCATAACTCAGCATGAGAATTGGGGATGCCTAATATGCACCACGATTCTCTAAAGTTACCCACTGCTCTGTATTAATAGAGTGTTGCTGGAACTAGATAATAAACTATACCAAAACCACTACCGGGAGATTTAATAAAAGTTTCATATCATTAAAATCGTGCTAATTTTGCCCCCAACCAATCAAGCTTATTAAAACATTTTAAGCTAAACATCTCTTTGGGTAAAAAACATTAGCACCATTGTTTTAACATACGAACTTTATTGAATCTCCTTTGAATGTGAGTTAGTACACGATCATATATAGTTATAGTGATTTGTTTCTATTGACAAGCTTTTTAATTGGGGTACACAAACCTTTTCTTTGCAGTTACCATTTGAATCTGACGAAAGAAGAAGTTTTATTTATCAAATATTTGCACGGAACCAGAACTTCCCCAAACTGTAGACCCCACGGTAACTTCATGCAACAAGTAGTGTTTATATTATGGAATAGACATTCTGTGAGCTTAATGAGCTTTTACTTTTACATAATTAAATATTCCGCAACGACTGCTAACACGATCCAGCTGCCATCTTGTCTTATACCTTGTAATTTTTGTGCACATTTTGCTTTCCAATTTTAACGAAAATCCTGAGTATCCGGTTGCTCAGAAAGATGATCCATCAGGAGCTGAAATCATCTCATTCTTTGAGGTAGGATTCCTAGACATATTGGGAGTTCTAATTCAGAAAATGATCTTTCCGCGCTTATATGCAGTGTTAGAATTAAATGTAGCACTGCATAACTAAATTGTTATAAAATCCTAGCAATGTAGTTTTACAATAGTAGTCATGAATGTTTTATAGTACTTAGTTTTTAAATTAATAAGAAATAACAAGGTTTTTAATTTTTTCTGTTTTAACAGGAGTAGACTGGCTGTTTTCCTAAACAAATTCCAAAAAAACCACTAGTTTGCAATATCCGTTAAAGCTCTGCATCCATTCATCTCCTCTCCACTTCAAACTTCTTACCTCGAGACAATTCCTCAGACGCACCTGATGAGCCCCAGCCGCAAATCCCCTACCCATAAAGGGTAGTAGGCCCACATGCAGTCCCTGCCCACCAATGAACTTGTAATCTACTAAGATAGGAGCCATAACAGCACCATTTAGTCCTATCTAACAATCTCCTATAAAGCGAGATGATCCAGGGCTTAAATCCGATTGCCATTTGGGGGCATATGTATAAGCCTCGGTATCGCTTTTTAGCGATCCCCTCGCCATTTAACGATCAGTATCGTAAATTTACGATCCAACAACTTAAATTACTAACCCGCGTATCGCTAAAAAGCGATACCGCAGGTTTAGAAATAGTGGCCCGTGGAGTCCAGGAAGGATTTTTCCCCCCTCCTGGATTATTCAATTTTTCTCCCGGAGTGGATTTTTCGCCTTCCCCTGGATCATCCCATTTGCACCCAATTCAAAATTAAACTAAATCTATTTATCCTAAACACCCGATCTTGGTATATTTCAATTTCAGCTCCTTGTGTGTTGATAAAAGTGTTTGTGGCATTTGTTAACGGAAATCTTTCGACCTTGTGTTGTAGATTGTACAAATTGTTTCATTTGGAATGACGGTTCTATTTTAGCTGATACTGTTTTCTAGGTTTTACCCTCAGGTCGTGGCGCTTTGGACCTGAGAAGGAACAAACCCCAAAAGCTTGTCAGATGATATAACAAACAGGGTTTTTTTATGTCCCTGTCCGTGGCAATATGTATCATACTATAGTCCCACAGTGCCACTTTACATACTGTAAACCCTGGCCCCACATTTTATTATTCGAGTGCCTGAGACTATTCTGTGCTTTGGGTTGGTGAGCACTGGTGGTCTAGCTCGTGAAATCCTTGTGGGTTTAACCCTGAGTTAGTATTTAAATACAAATGCACAGACCCACACAATCCGCTAATTGAATACTTGCTGGTACAGACACCCACTTCAAGCTATCAATAGGGCCTTGAATCAGTTAGCCATCACTAAAACCCCTGTTCAAGAGTTGCGTCCAGCATGAATTGGGCTGCATGCCGAACCATCACCATCAGGATAGAGTGCGGTTGGAGGCTACTATGAGTTTACCTAGTTTACGGCAAATCCCATGTGATCTGGACCATTGTGAGAGCACGTGGCAGTTGCTTAAGGTGCCCACTATTACATGGGTGTTAGAATCTGAACAGACCATAATAAGTGGTGTGTGGTTTATTGATGTGCAGATGGGGAATGGTGTTTCCCACCGGTCTATAGTCTTTACATTTAATGGCTTGTCGGATGACCTGGTCACACAATGGACCACATAAAAGTTATTGCTGAATCCCTTTAGTTTGGATAAAACAAGGTAATAGGACAGTGATTGGGATCTGTACACAACCTGCAATTTTCGGCTATTTCATTGTTTTTGGTCGACCGGGCCCAAAATTGCTTGGATTCGCAGCCGTCCACGCCCAGCGGACGACTGTCCGCTCGCATCGATGAATGAAGATTGGACGCTTGGAACCATGTCCACGGTCTTTGGGCAAACTGTAGGAACACACTCGACTACTTTTGCCATGTTCAGACTTGCTTGTCTCGCCGCTGGCACGCAATGCCGTTCTGTTTTTGGAACCAAAGATGGAGTGGTTGTACCCAGCTTAACTGTCATGACAAGAGATTATACCCCATGTGGAAGGATGCCGAGACATTGTTTGAAAATTAAGGGGCTTCAAACACTTACTGGGGAGATTTCCTCAGCCGCTAACATTCCGGGAAATCTCCCTTCTGCGATCAATAGTAACGTTAGCACAACGTGGTACATCCCCGAGGGATTATCCCACAAGCATATTTTAACTCGTCATAAAAATCATTGCGAAACGGAGCGCAAACGCATATTTATGTTGAAGACGGATCTGGGCTCTTTAGCGTCACAGTTGTGCGACTTTAAAGGACATTATACTCACCTTCCTGCCGCTCCTCTTCCTTGTTCCTTACCTTTTACCCCTGGGTTCGCGCATCCTACAGCAGACTCTCGAGCAACTCGCTCTTCTAGGCTCCGCCCCTCCTCCCCGTCGGGACCGCCCCCTGGGTGAGGACTTAGCGGTTCAGGTCCTCACCCTTTGTAAAAGCTAAGGAACAAGGATAGGAGCAGAGGGAAGGTGATAATATTGTCCTTTACCCCATATATTGGCCAGTGCCTCTGAGTAAATGAGCACATGTGTTTTATCGGTATTAACCCCATTATAACTGTTGAAGCTAGATTGTCTATATTTGGGTCATAAATATTTCTTTTCTGTCTTCACTGGTTTATTTAATTGGGGTATTACCTCAATTGCCAACATAAACATAATCTTAGTTTAATTATACTATTACGGTATTAATATAGGCTTGGCTTTCTGAGCTCCCCTAAAGCTGGGTACACACCTGAAGATCTTTAAAACATGACAACCGAATCTGGCGCATCATCATTGCGCTACACACAGTCCTGAGCCTTCTCCATAATTTAAGCCAGGAAGATAACCTTGGGAATACAAAGTTCCCCCATGTCTGAATATCCCGAGCCGACTGAACATTCGCTCTGAAATATGCCGACACACAGTAAATGAGAAAGGAGCGAGATACCTTCCTCGTTAATGTGTTACCCACCTTTAGTTTCTGAACCTCTGTTGTTCCTGCAGTCAGCTGGCAGTCTGGCGTTCTAGTAGTAAAAAAGTGAATCTCCTAGGACTTTTTTCTTTTGATCTTGATGAAGTTTACAAACCATTAGAAAATTCACTGTTACGATTGGATCACATTAAATTAAATGTCTAGACAGGTCATGGTGTAAAGGGGTATTACACTACCATCATCATACGACATTCGCAATGCTTAAATCATTGAAAATAGCAAAATCGCCGCGCAACGTATGCAATCATGTGCGATTAACGGCAACGCTGCATGCACTATTCTGGCGTTCAGTGTGTGCCTCAGCTCATCCTCCCGTCTATTTTGTTGCCTCTGGTTTCACTGTTAGGACGGCTAATGAGTAGGCTAAATAGTATGGACAAATGAATGTCCCAGGAAATGCTAAAATCCTATTCCCACCTATTCCACCCTCGTGGCTGTTTCATGATTGTGAGTTGTTTTCAGTATAATTCGTTGCGTGCTGACAGCTCACCACTGTCTTTGGCACTCTCAGCATGGCTATCTTCCCTATACATTCATGGAAGATGTCCATGCGGCACACTGAAGAGAGCGGTCAGCCACTGCATGAGTGGTATTTGACACCCACCATTAATAGCGGAGAGCGCCCATCCATTGTGATGAGAATATAATTTTCCTACCTCCCGTATTAGTAAAAGCAACTTGCTGATACAAAAGGATTTGCCATGGTGTTTTGGGCTAGTTGTCCTTAAATAGCTGAGACAATTATTACTACTTAGAGCCTTTTTATGCGTGATTTACGTCCTGAGTCCTTCATGTTTTCCTGTTCTCATAATACTGAAAACACAAAGAGATTTTTAACTATCACTAAGGCCCAGATGCCCTTTGACTGAAGTCAGTAACAGTTTAAATGCAATGTCTTGTATTTTCAATTCAAGATTAGAATTGTTTGTCACTGGTCGGTAGTGAGGGAGGTGAAAGGGTCCCAGTTATTTTCCTCCTGTGATTCGTTGCAGATTGTCATTACATTACAGTTAATTCTGATTTCATAGCGACGGAGGTTTTCAGGATTCTATACCTAGACTGGGTCTACAAGATAAGGGTCGTTTTCTCAGTGCGATAAGCATTGAACCCGGTACATAATAATGTAAGGGTAAAAATATTGATGAAGAAACCATCAAAGTGGAGATAATGGATCAACACCTAAACGGTGTGGTCTCGAACAATTATTGTCATGCCCAAATATTGATGCAGTCCAATGTATTGATTGTGGGTCTGTGGGGGGGGGGGGGGGGGGGCAGACTGTCCGATTAAAATGTGTGTACCAGCCAATTTGGTCCATGGCATGCACTGTAAGCGCAGCAGGGCTGCATCAAAGTGGTGGCCACCCCTCCCAGTGTCCCTCTAAAGCTGTTCTCTCCTTCGTGCCCACAAACCTCTGCAGGGCGCACACAGAATTAAAGTGGTGCGCACACAAAAATGTTCTAGGATTAGGGGTGCGGTAGGAGCGCACAAAATTTCATTTTGGTATGCACCAGAACATAGATTTCTGTGCACCAGCCAATTTAAGGTTAGAGGGAACTGGCCCCTTCCCCGCCCCTTATATCTGGTATAGTAGATGGAGCAAAAAACAAACTGCTTTCCTTGCAGGTACACCGCACCAAATTGGTTCTCCTGTACTCACTCCTCATCGTCTTACGGATTTTTACCTGCTGGCTACAGTAATATGTTGGTGAAATAAAACTAAAATATTGGAGAATTACTGGTATTAATACTATACTGTAGTTCTGGTTGGTACAGGGATACTATATAATATTGAGAATGACTGGTATTAATAACATATACTGTAGATCAGGGTACTATATAATAATTGGAATTCCTGGTATTGATACATCTCTGTAGTTATGGTTTGAAGCCAGGATACTATATAAATATTGAGAATTACTGTATTATACATATACTGGTAGTCGTTGGTAACGGGGAATACTAAGATAATATGAGAAAATTGCTGGTATTAATACATATACTGTAGAATCCAAGATACTATCTAATATTGAGAAACAAAAAATTACTGGTATTGATCATATACTGTAGTTCGGTGATCAGGGATCTATAGCTATTGAGAATTACCTGCTTAATTACATATACTGTATTCTGGTTCATAACGGGGCTACTATAAATATAATATTGAGAATTACTGTCTTATACCTATACTGTAGATCAGGGATACTATAATAATTTGAGCATTACTGGTAATTGATACATATACGGTAGTCTGTTGATCCAGGGATACTTTTATAACCTTGAGAACTACTGGTAGTCAATAAATATACTGTAGTTTCTGGTTGATCCAGGGATACTAATCAATATTGAGAATTACTGGTATTAATACATATACTGTAGTTCTGGTGGTAAAGGGAGACTATATAATATTGAGATTACTGTATTAATAATATACTGTAGTTCTGGTTGATCCAGATCTATATAACATTGGAGACTTCCTGGTATTAATAACATATACTGCAGTACTGGTTGATCCAGGGATACTATATAATATTGGGAATTACTGTATTAATACATATACTGTTATTCTGGGTGGTACGGGGATACTACTAGAATATTTGCGATTACTGGTATTAATCCATAACTGTAGGCTGGTTGTACAGGTAGACTATAATAATATTGAGATTACTGGTATTATAAATATAACTGTTTTCTGGTTGATCCAGGATACTATATAACATTGAGAATTACTGGTATTAATACATATCTGCAGTTCTGGTTGATCCAGGGATACTATATAATATTGAGAATTACTGGTATTAATACATATAAACTGGAGTTCTGGTTGGTACGGGGATACTATATAATATTGAGAATTACTGGTATTATAATATCTGTCGTTCTGGTGATCAGGGCATAAAATACAACATTGAGAATTACTGGTATTAATACCTATTACTGTCAGTCTGGTGGTACAGGATACTATATACTATTGGATTACTGGTAATTAATACTCTACTGTAGTTCTGGTGGTACAAGGGGATACTATATATATTGAGATTAACTGGTATTAATACATATACTGTAGATCCAGGGATCCTGAGCAACATTCACATTACCTAACATCTCCTCCAAGTCAGAATTGCTTGCTTAATCGCTTAGGCCACAATACTTCGCTGATAATAAAACCGGCAGCAAAGGTGGTTGGATTTGTTATCCTTGACTATGAAATTCTACATAAGAGGTATGCAATGATCATCTCTGACAGCAGGTTGCCTATACTAACTAAATAGAGATCCATCTTTTTCCATTGCGACTCATTAAAGAATCTTTTAGATATAGCACTCAGCCATCTATGGATCGATCACAGTACTTTCTGATTTTTTGTTTGGAATCTAATCCCGAAACCGTCCTGTACGGACTCCTAAATTCAAAAGACCCAGTTTAAGCCCCTCCATTTCCGTCCGATTGTTCAGCTGTTGGCTCTATTACTCATTCTCTTTCATCTTTTGTGACTTTTATTTCTTAAGCCTTAGTACAAGATCCCCCCTCTTATTTAAAATACACTGGGTGATTTTTTCTGCAAAAATTATCTAGATTAATACAGCTAATACGCACGGAACGTTTCCTGATTACTTACTGCGGACATTACGTCTCTTTATACTAACATTGAACATCACCAAGGACTCAAGCAGTGATACACTTTCTTTTCTATACGTGTGGTCCCTGTTTCCCGCCCCCGACTGAATTTTCTCGTAGAATGTTTGATTTTATTCTTAGGAATAATTTCTTCAAATTTGAGAATGACTTCTATATTCAGCAGTTGCACAGGCTATGGGAAGTCCGACAGCGATCCTTCTGTACGCCCAATTTATACATTGGGTTCTGGAAGATTCCATTTTATCATATTATTGTTTAAAAAACACCTGCAAGGATTGATTATCTGTTTATGGTATGCAGGGTCTATGAACTGCTAATGTATTTTTGTCTTTTCATTAACAGCTTGGACACCAAGATTGTGTACACTGCGAATATTCTTCTCATGTTTATTAATTTTCTTGTGTACATATAAAACAAACAGGAGGTGTTTTTTCAACTTCCTTGTTTGTCAAACCTACTGACCGTAACTACCATATTATCAGGTCAGAGTTTCATCCCCCCCATGTGACAGACGTCTTCCTAATCGCAATTCACTAGAGTGTTACGCATTGTATAATGTCCCATGATGCTACCACCATTGAGATCATGACAAAAAAAATTTTGGCGCCCGTAACTACCCAGGAAGCTTAGTTTCATATCTAAGGCCAAATGGAGGCCTAAACTCCCTAAGAAAGAAATCTAAGGAAATGATGGGGGTTCCTTTGTAACACAATTTAACACCAAATCCCATATCCATTAGTCCAACCTTGATAAATATTGGCCAGTTTCCGCTGGGATCCTCATATGGCTGATGAACTATTGTATTTAAAGGATCAGGGTTGTCATTTATAGCAATGGGAACACAATTTATAATATTATAATATAACAATATTCTCCTTTTACATTATTTTCAGACTCATCAGCTTCTGATGCAATATCTGAAATGCTGTCTGATGATACAATAGAATTGCTCACGTCTTCAGAGAGCAGCGTAAGTTCCTGTAACAGTGTAAATCTGAGCTCTAAAGATTCATTTCTTTACATGTTTCTGTATCTTTATTTCAATATGCTGTTATTATATTTATATTTGTCCAAACCTTGCTATTTTGGATAAAAGATCCACCAGTTCCCCAGTGGACAATGAGAGACGCACACTATTAGATGTTGTATTTAAGGAAATACTAGAAACATTTATTCATTGGTATAGAGCAGAAATCACTATTAAAACAAATAAATCATTTTATTTTTACAGACTCCAAAATTAACGACACCAACATCCTCCGACGAATTAGAAATCATCCTTCTGGTGTCCCCGTTCAACAGTGTAAGTTCATTTTATAGTGTAAACACTGCTCTGGTCTCCGGCCAATCATATTGTTATGTGTGTTTTGTGTATATTGTGTATTTTTTATTTCACAGTTTAAAGTTTTTCCAGAATAATTTATAATTATTTTTATTCCATTTAAATCTTTACAGAATCTTAACATTCCCGACCAACAGGACCGTTCCACACCAAGCCTTGAAATTCCCACACCATCAGGTATTGTATATAAGGAATCAGTAGAATAATTTACAGATACATGGGATGTTTACAATAAACACTTTATTATTATAAAAACTAGACTTTTCAGAAAGAGAAGACTTCTGGGTAATTTCCATAGCATCTCTATAGGAACCATGGAAATATCTTTCGGGCTCATTTACCCAGAGCCGATATAGCTCTGGGTAAATGCTTCTTCTGCGATTTAATATCACGTTTGTGAATGTCGGTAAATCCCGGTAAGGGATTTACCCACTGCGGGATTTTAACGCCAGCTATCGGCTTTCATTAAAATTCTGCGCTAAAAGGAGCGCAAATTCGATAATAAATCGTGAACGTCACTTACGCGGGTGATTATTCTGTAACCAGCGCATTCAACGCTAATATGGAGCTAAAGTCGTGCTAACCGGTAGCGAGTCTGGGTAAATGAGGCCCTTTATCTTTTAATGCCTCTTAGTTTGCTGTATAGTTTTTAAGTGTATTGCTTTTATTTAGCAAGTTGTCTATAGAACCTTCACCATGTTCTGCAGCCAGGAAAGAAGAATGTGCGTGTTAATTACATTTCTTTGATCTTTTTTCAGGCTCTCCTTCTGTCTCGGGTGCAGAGAGTCCTAGTGAAAGACTTTTCATTGTAAGTGTTTCATTCGTATTTTACTTTTAAGCAGTGAATACACAAACATGTTTAGTTTTATTTCATGGTCATTTTACAATTAACTGTGACACCGGCTTCCATTATAAATATATTTATACCTAAACACCGAGTCTTGTTATATTTCAGCTCCTTGTGTGTTTATAAAAGTGTTTGGCATTTTGTTAAAGGAAATCATTTCTGACAGTGTGTGTAGATTGTACAAAGTAGTTTCATTTGGACTGACGGTTTATTTTAGCTGATACGGTTTCTAGGGTTTTACCCTCAGGTCAGTGTCGCTTTGACCTGATGAAGGGAACAAAACCCACA